>PVJD01000383.1:0-463471 GCA_004026545.1 Mormoops blainvillei | reverse complement strand
ATATCCATAAAATAGGAATACCAGAAGAAGAACAGGAGCAAGGGATAGAACACCTGTTTGAAAAAGTAATAATGGAAAACTTCCCTAATTTGAGGAGAGAAGTCACACAAGTCCAGGAAGCACAGATGGTCCCAATCAAGAGGAGGAACCCAAAGAGACCCACTCCAAGGCACATCATAATTAAAATGGCAGATATCAAAGACAAGGAGAGAATCTTAAAGGCAGCAAGGGAGAAACAGGGAGTAATATATAAGGGAGCCCCAATAAATCCAGCAGCTGACTTCTGTGCAGAAACACTAAAAGCCAGAAGGGAATGGCAAGAAATATTCTGAGTAAAAGCAAAGGCCTGCAACCAAGACTACCCTACCCAGCAAGGCTCTCAATTAAAATGGAAGGCGAAATAAGGAGTTTCCCAGGCAAAGAAGGCTAAAAGAATGTATCTCTACCAAACCAGTGTGGCAAGATATGCTAAAGGGACTGCTTTAAGATGAAGAAAAAGAGTGAGAGAGAAAGAAACACAAGTACAAGGGGAAAAAATGAATAAATACCTATCAATAATAACTTTAAGTGTAAATGGATTAAATGCTCCAATTAAAAGACATAGAGTAGCTGAATGGATAAGAAAACAGGACCCACACATATGCTGCCTACAAGAGAGACCCACCTCAGAACAAAAGATATACACAGACTGAAAGTGAAGGGTTGGAAAAAAATACTCCAAATGGATAGGGAAAAAAAGCCAGGGTAGCAATACTTATAGCAGACAAAATAGACTTCGAAACAAAGGCCATAAAAAGAGACACAGAAGGACACTTCATAATACTCAAAAGAAGAATCCATCAAGAAGACATAAACGTTGGAAACCTATAGGCACCCTACATAGGAGCACCCAAATATATAAGGAAAGTCCTGGAGGACTTCAAGAAAGATACAGACAGCAACACACTTATAGTAGGGAGTTTTAATACCCAACTGTCAACAATGGATAGATCTTCCAAACAAAATATCAACAAGGATATTGTGGAACTGAATGATGCATTAGATCAAATGGACTTAACTGATATATGGAAGCAAAGAAACAAACTACACATTCTTTTCAAATGCACACAGAACATTTTCAAAGACAGATCTCATGATAGGACACAAAACAAGCTTCAACAAACTTAAGAAAACTGAAATTATATCAAGCATTTTCTCAGTCCGCAAGGGCTTAAAGCTGGAAACCAACCTCAAGGAAAAAACTCAAAAACATTCAAACTCATGGAGACTGAATAGCAAACTATTAAACAATGAATGGGTCAATAATGAGATCAAAGAAATCAAAAAGTTTCTGGAAACAAATGAAAAAGAACATACAATGGTCCAAAACCTATGGGACACAACGAAGGTAGTACTGAGAGGACAGTTCATGGCAATACAGGCCTAACTAAAAAACATAGAAACATTTCAAATAAACAACCTAATCCCATGTCTACAAGAACTAGGGAAACAACAAGAAACAAAGCCTAGAGCGAGAAGAAGGAAGGAAATAATCAAGATGAGAGCAGAAATGAATGACAGAGACTAAAAGAACAATTCAAAGGATCAATAAATCCAAGAGCTGGTTCTTTGAAAAGATAAACTCAATTGACAAGCCTTTAAGTAGGCTCATCAAGAAAAAAAGGGAGAGGATGAAAATAAATAAAATCAGAAATGAAAGAGGAGAAATTAAAACTGATACCACAGAAATACAAAGGATTGTAAGAAATTACTATGAACATTTGCTATGCTAAAAAATTAGAAAACCTGGGTGAAATGGACAAATTTCTAGAAGAATATAATCTTCCAGAACTGAATGAAGAAGCAGAAAGCCTAAACAGATCGGTAACAGCCAATGAAATCAAAGCAGTAATCAAAAAAACTCCAGGCACACAAAAGCCCTGGACCAGATGGTTTCACAGGAGAATTTTGCAGAACATTTAAGGGAGAGTTAACGCCTGTCCTTTTCAGACTATTCGAAAAAATCCAAGAGGAAGGAAGGCTCCCAAACTCTTTTTATGAGTTCAGCATCAGCCTAATCCCAAAACCAGATAAAGACACCACAAGGAAAGAAAACTACAGGCCAATATCACTGATGAACGTGGGTGCTAAAATCCTCAACAAAATACTGGCAAACTGCATCCAGCAATACATTAAAAAGATCATACACCATGATCAAGTGGGATTCATTCCAGGGATGCAAGGATGGTACAATACTGGCAAATCAATAAGCGTAATACATCACATAAACAAAAGGGAAGACAAAAATCACATGATCATATCAGTAGATGTGGAAAAAGCATTTGATAAGGTATAGTACCCATTTATGATAAAAACACTCAGCAAAGTGGGAATAAAGGCGGCACACCTCAACATAATGAAGGCTACCTACAGGAAGCCTATATCCAACTTTATACTGAACGGGCAAAAACTAAAAGCTTTCCCACTAAGATAAGGAACAAGACAAGGATATTCACTGTCAGCGCTTCTATTCAACATAGTATTAGAAGTCCTAGCCACAGTCATCAGACAAGAAAAAGAAATAAAAGGCATCCAGATTGGAAAGGAGGAAGTAAAGCTGTGACTGTTTGCAGATGACATGACAGTGTACATAGAAAACCCTACAGACTCCACCAAAAAACTACACAACCCCATGAGTGAATTTGGCAAAACAGTAGGATACAAAGTCAATATTCAGAAATCAAAGGCATTTTTGTACACCAACAATGAAATATCGGAATCAGAAACCAGGGGAACAATCTCATTTACTATAGCAACAAGAAAAATAAAGTACCTAGGCAAAAACCTAACCAAAGAGATTAAAGACCTGTACTCAGAAAACTACACAACGCTGAAGAAAGAAATTAAGGAAGACACAAATAAATGGAAGCATATACCATGTTCATAGACTGGAAGAATTAACATCATCAAAATGTCCACACTACCCAAAGCAATTTATAGATTCAACGCAATCCCTATTACAATACCAATGACATATTTCACAGATATCAAACAAACATTTCAAAAATTTATATGGATTCATAAATGACCCCAAATAGCTGCAGCAATTCTGAGAAAGAACAAAGTAGGAGGGGGATCACAGTACCTGACATCAAACTATATTATAAGGCCACTCTCATCAGAACAGTCTGGTCCTGGCCTAAGACATGTAGATCAAGGGAACAGAACAGAGAGCCCAGAAATAAACCCATGTCTCTGTGGTCAATTAATATTCAACAAAGGGGGTAGAAGCATAAAATGGAGTAAAAATAGCCTCTTCAACAAGTGGCGGTGGGCGATCTGGACAGCTACATGCAAAAAAATGAAATTCGACCACCAAATTACACCACACACAAAAATAAACTCAAGATGGATAAAAGACTTAAATATAAGTCATGACACCATAAAAGTCCTAGAGGAGAACATAGGTAGGAAAATCTCAGATATTCCATGCAGCAATATTTTCACCAATAGGTCCCCTAGAGTAAGGGACATAAAGGAAAGAAGAAACAAGTGGGACTTCATCAAAATAAGAAGTTTCTGCACGGCTAAAGAAAACATCAGCAAAATGAAAAGGGAACCAACTGTATGGGAAAATATATTTGCCAATGATACCTTGGACAAGGGTTTGATCTCCAAAATACAAAGAACTCATATGACTCCACTTCAGGAAGACAAATAACCCAATTAAAAAATGGGCAAAGGACCTGAACAGACACTTCTCTGAGGACAAACAGATGGCCAATAGACATGAAAAGATGCTCAATGTCACTACTCATCAGAGAAAAGAAAAATAAAACCGCAATGAAATATCACCTCACACATATCAGAATGGCTACCATCAATAAATCAACAAACAACAAGTGCTGATGAGGATGAGGAGAGAAGGGAACCCTAGTGCACTGTTGGTGAGAATGCAGACTGGTGCAGCCTCTGTGGAAAACAGTTCGGAACTTCCTCAAAAAACTAAAAATGGAACTACCTTTTGACCCAGCAATTCCAATGCTGGGATTACACCATAAAATCCTGAAACAACAATTCAAAAGAACCTATGCACCCCAATGTTCATGGCAGCACAATTTACAATAGCCAGGGATTGGAAGCACCTAAGTGTCCAACAGTAAATAAGTGGATCAAAACACTGTGGTACATTTACACAATGGAGTACTATGCAGCAGAAAGAAGGAAAGAGCTCCTACCCTATGCAACAGCATGGATGGAACTGGAGAGCATTATGCTAACTGAAATAAGTCAGGTGGTGAAAGACAGATGCCATATAATCACACCTACAAGTGGAACCTAATCAACAAAATGAACAAGCAAGCGAAATACAACCAGAGACACTGAAATAAAAAGCAAACTGACAGTAACCAGAAGGGAGGAGAGAGGGGTAACAGGGGAAAAGGAGGGGAAGGGTCATCAAGGAACATGCATAAAGGACCCATCGACAAAGCCAAATGGAGGAAGGGTTGAGGGTGGTATGAAGGTAGGGGTGGGTGGGGCTTGGGAAAGTGGTAGTGGAAAAATGTTGACATGGGATGATGGGATGGGGTGCAGGCAGATGGGATAAAAGGGAGAAAAAAATGAGACAACTGTAATAGCATAATCAATAAAATATACCAAAAAAAGATATGAAGGATCTCTCATTTTTCTGAGTGACTGAATCCACATTCATTTTCTATATAGGGACTAACACAGAGACTGTTAAAGTAAACTTCTACTTCTCCACTGGAAAAGAAATCATAATAAATTCTGCTATCTAGTCACTGATTTAGATATTATAATCATGTCCCTTTTCAAAGAGACTCAGAATTAATTATAGGGCATAAAACTACATTCCTATTAAAACTAACGTCACACCAAAGAACACTACAAACCCAACTTTTGTCTGGTCTTCAGAAAAGTCCCACAAGCGAAGTACTTTTCTACAAAGTCAGAATAGATGCTATATATAATTCAGCCTGAGCTATTCAAATATATAAGTTAATAAGCTTTTTTCCTGTAAAAAGCTCTCCTATAAAAAGTAAAATGCAAGTTCTGAGTGAAAGGAAGTTATGTATTATGATTTTAATTTTTCATACACTAACTGAATGAAGAAAGGGACTATATTTTAAGCAGCTCTCCAGAACACCATAGAGTTAACTATGCCTCCATAAAGCTTAACAAAGGAAACGAAATAAAACAGAATGTTGTAGAACCATTAAAAATATAAGATTTAAAGTAGAAAACTGATATAATGGGAAGAAATTTTTGGTAGCTTAAAGAAACACTCGATTCAGTTCAATATTTACAGTTTTGGCTGCATGCAAGGCATCTGTGAAAGGCACTAGATATATAAAGATGAGTTAAAAATATTTTCTGCCTCCTAAGAGTTTACAAAGATCAGGAAAAAATATGAGTATAAATGGCCACCAGGTAAATATTAAGTGTTAAAATATTAACTTTGGTTACAGTATATAGAAATATGAGGAATTGAGGAGTGATGACACGCCATGAACTTGCGCAAGAGTAGAGGGACTTACCTCGAAAGGCAAAAGGAACGGAAAAGAGGCCTAGTTTGTAACATTGTGGAGCTACAGAACTTAAGTGACAAAGTAGATGTGGGGTTTATTAAAGAGAAAAGATAAAAAATTACTCCAAAGTTTCCAGCCACTGAGAAAAGCAATCCAGAAATCCACCAAGGGAAGACAAGAATAGAGGTTTAAGGGAAAAGATAATTTAGATTAACCCATGTTAAAGAAATAATTTATAAACCAAGGACAGAAATTGACAATGAGTAAGCTAAACAGAAAGACAAAGTTAGAAAAGTTGGGAACCAAACATCTTATTAATGATAATGATCAATAACAGCGTCTACTGAGCTCCTATAATGTCCCATGCACAGTGCAGTGCTTACTACATATTATCTCATTAAATCCACACAGCAATCAAAAGGTAGGTATTATTACCCCATTTTACAGATTAGAGTAGTAACGTTTTAAAGACTCGGTAGCGCCCTGGCTGGTGTGGCTCAGTGGATTGAGCGCTGGACTGAGAAGCAGGGGGTCGCCGGTTTGATTCTCAGTTGGGGCACATGCCGGGTTGTGGGTCGGGTCCCTGGTTGGGGGGCGCGTGAGAGGTGACCACACACTGATGTTTCTCTACCTCTCTTTCTCCTCCCTTGCCCTCTCTCTAAAAATTAAATAAATATAAATCTTAAAAAAAAAAAAGTAAGTAGCATGTTAAACGTCACCCAGTCTGTAAGGCATAGAGCTGGGATTTTAATCTAGGTCTGTCTATCTCTAGAGCTTGCTCTTTTAAGAGTGAAAACTCTAGAGTCAAGACACTATATTGCTTCTTTGAGTAATCTGAGGTAAGTCAGTTCTCTTATGGCTTTTTTTCATATTTAAAAATGGGAAGAGTAAGAAAATCTAATTAAAATAAAATAAAAAATGGCTCTAAAATTCAATGACAGCAATTTATTCACCAATAACAAACTTCATGCATAAACTCACAGAAATTGACTACAATTCCTAGCAACTCCTTAATCCAGTGAGAAACAGCAGGAATTGCTACTTTCAGTTTAGCTTTTAAAGATTCCCCTATGTAGTATTCCTGGACAAGTATATATTGTAGTACAAGCCTAATTAAAGTTATGAGTTATTTTGTTGCAAAAAAACTTGGACTTTAAAGAGAAATTAACTTATTGCTTCAAGAAATTGTGGAACTACTCAAGAAAAAGTCTTCGATAATGTATAATACTATTAACCTTATTACACAAAGGACATGCTTTAGAAGAGATATCAGAAGAGTACACTTCTAATAAGTAGCTTTCAAATTGGTAGACAAGAAATTTTATTTTATATCCACTCACAAAAGCCTATCACATTTCTAAATTAAAACCTTACAGCTAGAATATAAAGAAAACTTTTATTTGTGTCATAAACTGTTTTTAAAAGCAATATAAATAGTAAATAAAATAGTAAATAATCTTGTAAAAATATTTTAGAAAAAAATGCTTTAACAATTCTACCCAACTGGGAAAAATATACATTTCCTACCATCTCTTAAATGTAACTAAGTAGTTTCTCAATATTCTTTAACAGTATCCCTCTACTCACCTTAATCTGGCATTATCCTTTGTCATATACAATAACTTAAGGATTTTCAAAACTTCCTAAACCATATTCAGGCAAATACATGATAATAATCACTGTGCCCATGACAACAGTTGCTCTAGGAAGTATTATTTATAAAGGAAATAGAGATGACGTAGCAACTATTAAATTAAAAAAATTATCTTTCCTTGGTCTTTTATTTTTCATTAAAATGAATCAACTTATGTATAAATATGCCATTTCAATTTCTTGTAAATTTTCAAATATTCTTTAAAATCCAAATGGCAAAGAGTAAATGAGGTTCTGGTCAAGACGGAGGCGTAGGTAAACACGGCTCACCTACTCACACAACCACAGCAACAATAACAGCTAAACTGCAAAATAACTATCACCCGGAATCATCAGAAAATCGAGCCATATGGAAGCCTGACAACCAAGGAATTAAAGAAGTCACATTCATTCAGATGAGTAGGAGGGATGGAGACACGGAGACACAGAATGGACGGTCCCATACCCATGTGCAGTAGATAAAAACCGGGAGGGATATCTTGGGAGAAAGAGATCCCAGCCCCACATCTGACCACCCCGCCCAGGGTTCCAATGCCAGGAAGATAAGTCCCCATAACTTCTGGCTATAAAAACCAGTGGGAGTTGGAACAGCGGAAAAAATTTCAGGATTCTCAGGCATCTCCTCTTAAAGGGCCTGTAAGGGACTTAGGACTTACACAGACTCACTCCCTCTGGGCTCCGGCACCAGGGCAGCACTTTGAAGGGCATCAGTGGCATATGGGTATAAACTGAAGTGTCTGGCATCAGGGCGAGTGCCAGGGGATAGCTTCCTCCAGGACAAAGCTCCAGAGTCAAGTCAGCGGCCATTGTCCCTTTTCTGAGCCCTCCCCAACACAGAGCCACAGAGCAGCTACACAATATCTGAGACTCTCTCAACCTAGTTTGCAGTAGTTGCCCTGCCGTAGCAATTACCTAAGGCTCCACTCAATCCAACTTACAGGTGTGCTTTCCTATATTAGGCCACACTACTAAGGGAGTCAAAGTAGCTCTACCTAATACACAGAAACAAACACCGGGAGGCTGCCAAAATGAGGAGACAAAGAAACATGGCCCAAATGAAAAGAACAGAACAAAAACTCCAGAAAAAGAACTAAACAAAATAGAGATAAGCAATGTATCAGATGCAGAGTTCAAAACACTAGCCAGTATTTAGGATGCTCAAGGAATTCAGTGGGTAGTTCAACAGAATAAAAAAGACCCAGGCAGAAATAAAGGTTACACTAAGTGAAATGAAGAAAAACTTACAGGGAATCAACAGTGGAGCTGATGAAGCCAAGCATCAAATCAATGATTTGGAACACAAGGAAGAAAAATTTTCAATCAGAACAGCAAGAAAAAAAGAATCCAAAAAAATGAGGAAAGGGTAAGGAGCCTCTGGGACAACTTCAAATGTATCAACATTCAAATATAGGAGTGTCAGAAGAAGAAGAGAAAGAGCAAGAAATTGAAAACTTACTTCAAAAAATAATGAAAGAAAACTTGCCTAATTTGGTGAAAGAAATAGACAAAGCAAGTCCAGGAGGCACAGAGGTCCAAACAAGCTGGACTCAAAGAGGACCACACCAAGGCACATCACAATTAAAATGCCAAACGTTAAAGATAAAGCGAGAATCTTAAAATCAGGAGGTAAAAAGCAGAGTTACCCACAAAGGAGCTCCCATAAGACTGTCAGCTGATTTCTCAAAAAGAAACTTCGCAGGCTAGAAGGGACTGGGCAAGATATATTCAAAGTGATGAAAAGCAAGGACCTACAACCTAGACTACTCTATCCAGCAAAGTTATCAGTTAGAATGGAAGGGCAGATAAAGTGCTTCCCAGACAAGGTAAAGCTAAAGGAGTTCATCATCACCAAGCCATTATTATATGTAATGTTAAAGGGACTTATCTAAGAAAAATATCAAAACTATGAACATTAAAATGGCAATAAATTCACAACTATCAACAATTGAATCTAAAAATATACTAAGTAAACAAGTAGAACAGAAACAGAATCATAGATATGGAGATCATCTGGAGGGTTATCAGTTGGGATGGGGAAGGCGGAGAAAGGAGGAAAAGTTGCAAGGATTAAGAAGTACAAATTGGCAGGTACAGAATAGACAGGGGGATGTTAAGAACAGTATAGGAAATGGAGAAGCCAAAGAACCATGGACAGGAACTAAGGGGCGGACTGCCTGATGGAATGGGGGTACTGGGTGGAAGGGGGCAAAGAGGGAAAAACTGGGACAACTGTAACAGCATAATCAATAAAATGCATTTAAAAATAAAATCCAAATGGCTTTAAGAATACTACCAATATTTTACCTATTGAAATTAATTAATGTGAGAAGAAAGCTTTTGAAAGTAAATACATATAAAGGTTAACTTTGAAATATTTTTTATTATTTAAGAAATAGATTTTTTAAAATTAATTTTTAAATGATCATTGGGGGAATATATTTAATCAGGGAAAAAGTAAAACTAAGGGTTTGGAAAGGTAGGGAGCCAGTACACCTCTTTTTAATGACACCAGAATATATTTCATTGCGCACTTAGGAGGCATGGAAACCAATGCCCACTTTAAAATGACATAAAGCATATGTGAAAAAGCCAGTTTCTCCTGCCAGCAAATAGCCTAAATGTTAAGTAAACCAAAGGCTGGAAGGGATTAGTTGAAATGTCAAAAGACAACCTTTTACTTTTACCTGCTCATCCTTATAAACTCATTCTCATCCCTCAGGCAAGCTTTCCAAACAAACAGTTTCAATGTGCAGCAGCAAGAGGCCTACGGCAATCTCTGCCATCTTGTAACTGTCAAAGAGATTAGTCTTTGATCTATTTGGGAGGTCATGTCCACATTCACATTAGCTATACAGTCTAAGGATATTATACCTGTTGACCAAGGCTTCTTAAATGCCTAATGAGACAGACAGTTTAAATTATTGGAAGTTAACTGTGAAGGTTTTTTTCTAAGTTTTGGCAGAAAGTAAACACCATAAACTGAGCAAGTGTGGTTTAGAAAAATGATCTTTTAGACCAGTTAACATTACTTTTCAAATACATTTTACAAGGTTTTCCCAAAATAGAAAGCTATATTTAATTGTACTCTCTGGAAGAGGTTTAAACCAGTTGGTGCCCACCCGTTACCAATAAATTAGTATATGTGTAATTTTGGAGGAGTTTATGAACAGAAGAGAGGCGGCAAATTATTTTATCAGAGGTTGCAAACTGAAGGCCCAAAGTTTGTTTTGTAAGGCCCTTACTGTAGCTTAAAATAATCCCAACTGTTTGCCAACTTTCAGTTAGCTCATTCATTTAAATAATCTGTTTAACCTCTGTAGTGGTTAGAGTTTTGCAACCTATTGATTCAGATGTTGCATTAATTCATAAAATACTTTTTTCGTAACTGGAGTTCAAAGTTCACACAAAATTTTAAAATATTCTTAATTTGGTAGATTCTAAACAACTGAAAATACTTCTGCATCAAAAGCTAACCTGATAGAAGTAGAGATGAGATCCTGAATAGTAAAGACAGATGAATCGATACTGAAGCGTTGCTTAGAGAATTACGTAAAAATACCCATACGGTGTCCAAGTAGAAGTTATATGGTTTTGAATTCTGATTTTACCATTACATTATAATATACTTGAGATCGAACAGTATGTTCCTGAAGTCCCTTAACGGCTCAGTTTTACTGGAGACAGTACACGCAGTATGCTACCAATAGCAGTAGAGCATACAAAGTTGCCAAAAAGATCATACTGTACATGTCAACAAGAAATTGAAGTCACAATTTTGAACACTAAATCATTTTTTCAACTTAGTCAAACCCGACAGTGTTGGGCTTAATAGCTCTGTTCAAAAGTAGCCTTTTATAAATTTTATAAGTAGCTTCTGAAGAAATAAATGGTGTGATACACATAGCTGGAACTATAAATGCATCTCTTTACTTTACTACTGCCTTATATCCCAATTCATGTAACTATGTATTATCTCAGTAATAAATGTCTCCCTAAAAGCAACTGACACAGGCAGAATACATAGTTTTTCTCGTATGTCAGCTTTACCACAGAAGTTCAAGCCTCCAAATAATCAGCTAAACTCAGTAATTAAAAATATTAAGAAAACTTTGCTTCAGAAAAATAAGCACATTTGTCTAGCAAACACTCAAAAAGAATAGTTTCATCTTTAGCCAAGATACAGAGCCTAAAACGTAAACATTTACAGCAAACCAAATCTGGAAGACAGAGACTGTGCGTTAGCGACAGTTACTGCTCCGTGCCCTCGCAGTGTAAACACTTTTATCAGGGTATCACAATACAAATTCCAATGGTTAGAGCTCTAAACTCAGCATAAGATCTTGTATGTGAAATAATTTAGCTAGATAAAAGGAATATAGCTGGTTTTATTTCATCTGGCACATTTTCAAGATTTCTGAAACACCAAGTTAACCAAATATAGTATGTATTTTTTTTTTAAATGGGGAAAAATGGGCTTCTGCCAAGAGTTAAGAAGCCAGGCTCCCTTTTAGATTTTAAAATTAAAAAAAAAAAAAGCACAGTAGAAATGGTTTTCAATTGTTATGTACTTTTCTTGTTATGTCAGGAATTGACCAAAATAATGACCAAAATAATCTACCAAGAAATAAAAATCAAGAAATAGTAACAGACATGGTAAAAGTAATGTAACTCATCTCATGTATGCTTTAAGGCTGCATCGCATAAGATTTTTTTTTTCTTTGCAGAAAAATCTGTATTAAACTTTATATTATAAATTGTCAGTATTGAAAAAATAGCCTAAAATTTTCAAATACAAGAAAAAGAGCAAAATATATCCCCCTTAAATAGGCATCTCTTGTTCTCGAGATACATACAGGGTGGGGCAAAAGTAGATTTATCGTGAGACATGAAACACAAGAGAGCTATTGTAATAATCATAACCTGCATGTTGTTTTCCACGTGAACAACTGTAAACCTACCTTTGCCCCACTCTGTTTGTATTTAACATATTCAACCTCACCTGGTTATAATAATTTAACTACTACCCATAATAGCTTATTGGTAATTCAGTAACATTTAAACAACCCTAAATAAATGCTGTAGATAGTAATAACGCAAAATCAGCATTAGATTTAGTGTTTTTTTAACCATAAAAACAATCTGTCAAGATAAGAACACAGGAAAAAAAACTCCGAAATTAGTATTTTTCTATTAAAAGAAAAAGACATTTAATATTTTAAGACACGCAAGAAACCTTAACTTTAATATGCTTATTCTATAGAGGACTAAATTAAAAATTTTTTCAAAAGAGCAATAGGCTTTGTGTCATTTAGTTAGGCTATCCACACTAAAATATTGCCTAATATATACTTGAAAATGCTTAAATTATCATCTGTAGAAAATGCCACATATACATATATATGCCCTCCTATTCTATAGCCCGTTTTAAGGGACGGAGGTTTAATGAAAAAAGCACATGGCTTAGAGACAAGGCTTTGAGGCTCATTAGTTATTTGACATTGGGCAAATCGCAGTACCTCCAATTTAGCTTCCTTTCTCCATTTATTCCTCGGTAAATGAAGAAAAATAATTCCTGCCAACCTTATCTCATAGAGTTGGTTGAGGAAATAAATGACAATGGACATGAAACAATAAAGCATCATATATTAGAGGTAGTGGGGAGTTGTTACTTAAGCCATAGTTCTAAAACCCAACATAGGTTTGGGTGGGCTTTACATTCTGTCATAATGTAATGCTGCATATATGGAGTGGGCAGTAGGTTTACAGTTGTAAGTACATGAAACACAGAGTTTATTCCTGTATTATTATTTATTATTGTATTATTTATTTGTATTACAGCTGTAAACCTACTTTTGCCCACCCCTGTATATGGAAAAAAAAGTGATAGAGACAATATTGGCCATCTACTTCAGGTTGTCCACCTCAAATTAGGGTTTTAACGTTTTGGATCAACTCTCTCCGAAGCTGTTTAACCTACACTACTCAATATACAGATACATTATTTTAGGCGACTTATAAAATAAGTTTCTTCAGCTTATGGAATGGCTACTTTTTCATCAGATATCAATGAAAATATATATGTACACTAACATAGAGTTCAGTGTTCAGTTTTGAGACTTTTTTCTAAATGACTTCTGCAATTGATCTTAATTTTTCTAAGAAATTATAATACAATATTAGCACTCTTTAATATCCTTTATAATATTTTTGATGACTTTGAGCTATATTTAAAGGAGAACGATATAAAATATGTTAGTGGTATAATCTATAGAATGAGTACACGATTGGTCCTCTATTAGTCTAAAGACGATTCATGTATCTTATAATCTAGAGCTTGCTCTGTTAAAAGTCATGAGACTCTTAACATTATGAGAGCCAAATAACTATGCTTTTTCTAGCAAAAAAAGCCCAACATAATGAAATATTATCTTACATAACAGAGCAAGTTGAGGCTGTAAATGGAAACCTAGGCTCTTAAAGGAATGAACCAGTATTAAGAAGCTTTGTTAGGAGAAATGAGTAGAGCTGCATTCGGCAAGCGACAAAGACCTGTACCTACTCCTATACAACCAGCCCCTAGAGGACGGCGAGACCTCTCATGGAAGAGGCTTGCGGATGCTGGAAGACGGAGTGAGTACCGTGGCCTTGAGGGGGTTGCATAAAGTTTGGAGCCAATGGCAGGCATAGGCAGTGGAAGATAGTTCCAGTGAGAGGAAATCAAATTTACATGATTAAATACTGTGACATTTAAAAATGAACACAAGCAAGAGAAAGTGTACAAGTAAAAAAAAAAAAGGTTACATAAGGACTTGAAATATACTTAAAACTTTAAAACTGTTTATTATCTCCACAGCCCAACAAATGAATTGACACCTTGCCATCTACATTTTTTTAATACATTCAAACTTATCTTTCAGACATAAATTTTTTAAAGTATCACTTTCTGTCTTAATATTATTGTTACAAATGTTTGATTCAGAACTTCACAAATGTGAATGTGGGAATACAGAATATAGGATCATAACACTTTAAAATACTTTCTCTTAGGAAGTGATGAAGAATTCTGGTTTCAGGAAGGCGAGAAAAGAAAAAAAGACATTTCTTCCCTTGCCTCTTAAAAACTAACCCAAAATTAAAAGACAAATGAGAAAGCAAAATACAGTCTCCACCTTCAATTAAACCAAGAGGCATCTGTAACCTCAAACCCCAGTATATGAACATGAAAAGCAGATGGACAAATGGTAAATGACAAAGAAGAAAGGTGAGAGTTCAAACTGAAGTAGCCGCAGAGCTATTGATGGGAAAAAGCCAGTTAGGCCAGCAGAGGCTCAGAAAGAGTCAGGAAATAGATGCAGAGGGAACAGCTGGAGGATGTAGACTACAAAGATAAAACAGTAAACAAGAAACAGGAGGGAGATCTGAGACCCAAGAAACTTGGGATCCAACACAGAAGACAGGTAAATCAAAATCGTAGGGTGACAGCCAGGAAAATCTCAGGATGTTGGCTCTTAAGTGGGCTTAAAGAGCAACTTACTTAGTCCTGATTGAAGTAGGAGATCAGGAGGGACTGAAGAAGGGATGTCTTCAGGAGGGAAAAAAGAACTGATCTATTATCTGACAGGTCTGATAAGAAAATTATATTGAGAGGCATTACACAGATTTATTAAAGGGTGATAGGAGAGTTATTTAAGGATCTTTCAAAAAGAAAAAAGGGGAGAAAAATTTAAAAATCCAAGAAAGGAAGGCAGTCACTTGACAGCAAATGATATTTTCATAGTCATAATAATGTATATTGGTTATGAATTTAATAAAAATTTTTGATATAATTATATGGGAGGATAAAAAAAGAGAAAGGTAAAGTAAGCTAAATTCTTACCTCATATAGGATGTAAATAAAGTCTAAACTTGATTAAATAAAGATAAAATATGGAGGTAAAAATACCAGATAAAATAGCTAAAAGAAGTAAAAGTCACTGCCCCTCAGAAGCAGGGGGTGGGAGCGGGATAGAAGCCAAGGACTGTTAATATAAGAAGCCATCTACTGTATTTAGTATAAATTAGGCTCTTAGTAAAAGCTTTATTGGACTTTTTTCAACTTGATAAAAAATAATTTAAAAATAAAAGCAGACTGTTAATTTTAATTCATGACATGCACTTGTGTACCCTACTATAAAGCAATGGCATTCAACCAGAAGATATTGGCATGGCAATGCCCCGAGACATTTTTCGTTGTCACAACTGGTGGAAGAAGAAGGGTTTGCTACTGGCATCTAAACATCCTACAATACCCAGGATGTCACTCACAACAATGAATTATCCTGCCCAAAATGTCATTAGTGCCAAGTTTAAAAAACCCTGCTACAAAGTAATTTCAGGCAACAAATTTGGAAATTTTGATGTGATAGGAAAATAAGTTGTGTAGCTTATTATATTCCCTGGCACATTGGGGCTATTTGGCCCACAGTTAGGAAGCATAAACTGAACTCATTCCCAAGGTATCAAACCTTTAATCTCTGTGAAAAACAAGAAAGACATGTTATAAACACCAAACAGTGATGTCGACTATAGCTTATGTTATCTGAGACCTTAAAGTTTTAGAGTTGAAAAAAAATCAAGTGACACACTCACTTGAAGTCCATCTGCATATCTACACCCCGTAGGCTTTAGGGGGCTCTGAGTAAATAAATTAAAATCCACTACAACCAAAATTCTATTCTGGAAAAAAACATTAAAGTTATTTTCAGAGAAGTTAAAAAGAAATTCTGCTGCGTCTCTTGAATCAGTGCTGCTGAGCATGGCCTGGGCCAGCGGAAGTAGTTAAGTGCCGGACGGCCTTACAAGCCCCAAGGTGATCATTTCACTTTTAAAGCCTTCCACCTATTACAGGAGCAAAAGTGAAATACAAAGGTCAACAAAGTTCTCGTTCTCTCTCTCGCTTTAAAATAAAAAAGAACATAAGAAAATAACTGCAGAATTTTTCAAAACCAAAAGTTGTTCTTGGTTGCATGGCTTTTTTTCCTAAGGAAATATAATGACACGGGTATTCAGAGAAAAAGAAAGAGGCTATCAAGCAAGCTTTTAAAATTTTGTAATTTTTAAAATTTTTATTTTTCACTTGCAGTTTACATTTAATACTATTTTGTATTAGTTTCAGGCGTATAGCATAGTGCTTAGACAACTGTATCCTTTACCAAGCAATCCCCCCAATATTTCAAGCACCCACTGACACCATACACAGTTATGATGATATTAAAGACTATCTTCCCTACGCTGTACTTTACATTTCTGTGACCGCTTTGTAACTGCCAATTTGTACTTCTTACTCTCTTTGCCTTTTTCACCTAGTCGCCCAACTCCCCTCCCTCTGGCAACTATTAGTCTGTGAGTCTGTTTCAATTTTGTTTGTTCACTTATTTGTTCTTTAGGTTCCACATGTAAGTTTAATCATATGGTAGTTGTCTAAAGTTTTGTGATTTTAAGTGTTTCCTCCCCTGATCCCAAAACATTCCTTTAAGATATATGGGAAATCTTTTTTAACTTAAAAATTACAACTACCTCAGCAACTCATCCATTTGTTTTGTGTATTTATGTTTATTTTTCAGAAGGGATGGGAACAAAGGATTTGGTTATTCTCATTTTTCACTGTCCAAGGAATATTACAAATTATCAACCTAAATGTCATACTTAGATTTAAATAATATTTTAATTTTAGAATTTGAAAAGGTACTTAGAACCTGATTTAATAATACTTTTGGGCCAAATTATTTATTATTATTATTTTTAAAATTAGTATTACTATCCTCACTCGAGGATATCCTTACTGATTTTAGAGACGGGGAAAGAGAGGGAGAGAACACCGAGGCGAGAGATAAACACCAATCAGTTGCCCGGCTGCCTTTCACACGCCCCAGTCGGGGACCCGCAGCCTAGGCACGTGCCCTGACCGGGAGTCAAGCCTGCGACATTTTGGTTTATGGGACAAGGCTCCAAACAGCTGAGTCACACTGGCCAGGGCCCAAACTAATTTTTAAAAATTAAGCTAGGAAAAGAAAGTTTCCTGAAAAGAAAAAAAGGTTTAAGTAATTGAAGATAAACTCATTCTAGACCTTCAGGGGCAATAGGTTTTTCTTTCATATCTGTGATTCGGCCTAACTGTTTCCAACAATTCCAACAGTAAATTACTGGACTCCTAAATGTTAAAGCTTAACATAATGGCTCTTTAAGTTTACATACACAGACGTTTGTTTCCCCTGGATAACCACATGTTACTGTGCAGGCTAGGTGCAGGTAGGTTTCTGTACCAGATGCTACACTATAACAAGAACTCCACTACACTCGGACCGCAGGCTCTATTCCTGGATCTGGCTTCCCATAACTTATGATAACATCTTAAGTCCTTAAAATGACACATAGGGCCCTATATGACTTGACTCCTTAATGCCTCCCTCAGTCTCTATTCACATGTCACTCTCCCCACACTCACTCTTTACCTCAGCATCTTTCCATTCTCGGATATGCCTATCTATCCTCTTTCACACTTTAGGGCCTTAGCATGTGCTGTTCTCTCTGCTGAGAATACTCTTATCCATTCTTTGCACCCACGTAACTCCTATCTTTCTTTCTGCTCTCAGCTTAAACATCACTTCCTCAGGCAGTCTTTCCTTATCTCCCCAAACTAGGTCAGGATCCTGTTATGCACTCTCACAGTTCCTGTGACTTTTTCTTACAGCCTTCATCACAACTGTAATTGTTTCTTCATTACTTTAATGGTAACATTCTTCACCAGACTGTAAGCTCCATGAGGCAAGGGGCTATAATCTGTGTAGTGCATCACTGTGTCACCGAAGTCTATTAAGTTATGGGTACTCTAGCCAGATATTCCAAAATAGTTGTTTCATTATTCCGAATAGTCTTAATAATCTGAATAGTCTTGTAATCTGGCCTTTGATGAGGCCATTCCACTTTATCCAATGTTTGTATGTTTGAATCGCAATGTACCCAAGATTCATATCTCATCTCTCTGGCTCCTCCATCTATTTGGGGCAAATCGGTCAAAGTAAATGGGTATTTGGTTGGAAAGTGAAAGGTGTGGTTCAACCTCACCTTCCCGAAGCAACTGGACACCCAGATCTTATCCCACCAAAACACTCTGTTACATGTTTGAGTCCTTTACTAAATTACAGGTATCCCTGGTACAGCGGTAGCATGTTGTTCATTTTTGCACTTACTACATTTAGTACAAATTAGGCGCTTGGGAAAAGCTTGTTAAATGAATAAATAAATTAATGCTAAAACACTCAAGGTCATTAACACAATCGTGAAAGTGATTCCAAAGAAATATCTAAATTTACTCAAAATTATTAAGATTCTGTCTCTGAAATCAAGTTCGTTTTGATACATCATAGCCCCTCGCATTCCTGCCCTCACCCACCTACTCATGAACATTCACACCGCTGTAAAAGCAACAAGAAAAACGAAGGAACAACGTCGCCCTCCTTAAAATGAAATGTTGGATTTAAGAATTCTAACACTGCCATCTTCTAATAATATTTTGACCCTGGAAAGCACTGGCTTAATGTGTGCTCTCTTTTATCGATGCTGTTAGCCTTTGGGGCAGGCAAAGGATAACAGTCTTTTTCTGAGGTTTAGAAAAATCCAAGAATTCATGGAAGGCTGTAAATTAATGTGTTTGTCATAAAGTCAACAACTAATTTAACAGAGCTAACACAGATGCCTATGGTTTTTAATCATGACTTTAATTTTTCAAATTTAAAATAATATCCTCAAATAGTACTGTCAGAGCTAAGAGAAGTTTCCTAATCAAAAAAAGAATTCATAACGGTTATTACATGCCAATACTAAGATAACTAATCAGATCACCATCTGAGTTTTAAATAATTTCTAAATGAAATTATTTTGGTAAGCCAATATACTATATTATTAAAGAAATATAGTATAAAAATATAAAATTTATTTATCTTAATAAAGTATTTTAATAAGTGTAAGTACACTTCGGATACTGAATATTACCATCAAATTTTATTAAACCAGTTATAAAAATCTAACATCCTCACTTGAACATATTTAAAGTAAAAAAATTTTTAGCCACTTTCCATGGTGCTATGATTTGGTCCTCAGAGAAGTGAAGGCACAGCACCCATGAAGGGAGGGTATTGCTATGTACTCCTAAACTACACTGTACCAAGAAATACAAATAAAACGCAGTTTAAAAAATCTAAGTATTGTTCTTTATAATGCCTCAGAAATCATGACCATGCTACCAGTTTGAGATGTGGTGCCTATATTATAAAGTTGAAGGTTTCTGAAGTTTTTAGATCATACTAACTGGTCGAAGGATTTGCTTTAGGTATCCACTGAAAGGGCGACCTTGGTATACTGTGACTTAATCGCATTGTAAGAAAACAGCTTTTCTTTTAGTAATACTTTTCCACCAACATCTGATCATATAAAATCCTTGGTTCACTCTTCTGCCCCTCAAATACTTTGGGTTAGTATATAGAAAGCTTTCTTTTTAACTATTACACGATTGAGCACATCCTTACAGAATGATCAGACGCATCTGGAAAATGTGGACGTGAAAAAAATCCTCACTGGGAAAGTTACCTTAATGCTTACCCTTCAGAGTGGCCCATTATCAACATTTCATAGTGGGTTTCTTTATTTTCAGGTCCCTGAAGTATGTGCAATAAATTATGACTTGAACTAAACAGGTCACACTTGGCTCCAAAATGAAATTTTCCTACCCCTACTTTCTAGTCCCCAAGGTGGGAGGAGGAAATCCTGGTCACAGCCAAAGAAGTCATATTTTTGGCTCTAACATACATTTTCCTGCTTCTCTAAAAGCCAAACTCTGCATTTGAGACTACAAGAGTTTTAAGTTAGTATTTTAAACTGCATTTTAATTTTTACTTCCATAATCTGTGACTCAAATTTAAGAAAAAATTTTAGTGTCATAAAATTAATGTCATTGCCTTCTTTTCCCCACTCAAATCACTTTTCCAACTCAGACACTGATCTTAACCATTTAAAATAAGAATTCAGTGCTCACTTCAGCAGCACACATACTAGAGCTGGAACGATACAGAGAAGATGAGCACAGCCCCTGTGCAAGGAGGACATGCAAAATAGAATTCAAGGGAAACAATGAGAAATAATGCACAAAGAGATTGTTGTTTCATTGCCATAAGAAAAAACACTGTATTTTCCAGTGTAAATGCGCATTTTTTTGCCCAAATTTTTGAGGGAAAAATAAGGATAAGCATTATACATGGGTATAATGCTTACATACCATGGTTATAATGATCCCATGTATTATGGGCAAAAAAATGTGGGTGCGCCTTATACCTGGCAAAATACAGTATTTAAGGTTTGCATTTATAAATAACTTCTACTTATTCTTGTATGGCAGACTGAATATTAATGCAGAAGGAGACAATAAAGTCCTTATTTGTGGTCCACTAATTCGAAGCACTGTGTTATGGAAAAGCCAGTTACAAAAAACATTTCATGCACTATCCCATTTTACAGAAGACAAGTATATGGCAGACAAACTCAGAGAGTTGTGTATTGTATAATCCCCTCTTCTTGAGTGAGAGAAGAAACTGTGACTTGCTTTGAACCAACAGAAAATGGATCCATATCTTACATCATATACAAAAGTTTATTCAAAACAGATCAAATATTTAAATTTGCGACAGCATAGGTGGACCTAAAGAGTATTATGCTAAGTGAAATAAGCTAGTAAGAGGAAGACAAATACCACAGGATTTCACTTATATGTGGATATAAGTGAACAAAATAAACTAACAAACAAAATAGAAACAGGTTCATAGAAACAAAGAACAGACTGCCAGCTACCAGAGGGGAGCAGGGTTGGAGGGCTAGGTGAAAAAGGTGAAGGGATTAAGCAAAAAACAAACAAACAAACGCCACACAGGCACTGACAACAGCATGGTGATTACCAGAGGGAAAGGGGGTGTGGGGAGGTAAAAGCGGGAAAAGGGTAGATAAATGGTGACGGACGGGCACTTGACTTTGGGTGGCGAACACAGTATACAATATATAGGTGTATTATAGAATTGTACACTTGAAACCTATATAATTTTATTAAGCTATGTCACAGCAATTTAAATAAATAAATAACAAATACGTAAGAGCTAAGACTATATGAAACTCCTCAAAAAAACCTTTAGCGGCAAATCTGCATGATCGCGGATTTGGCAATAGTTTTCTAAATACGGTACCAAAAGCACAAACAACAACAATAGAAAATAGATAAAGTAAACTTCATGAAAATTTCAGAACTTTGTATGTCTTTCATATAGTGGTATATAAATAAATATTTTCAATAACTTGTTTGGTCACTTATGAATTTTAGGAAACCATCCATAATGATGCTCTGATTTATTTCAGATATTAGGTATTTCAGCTATTGACTTCTACATTCTGGTTATTTCCAAATGATAAAAGGTCTTCTTAATTATTGGAAAAAAATGTATAACCTACACTATTAAAGGTTATAAACATCAGTCTTTTGGATGGATGCCTTATAAATATCCTTTAGTTACTTAAAAAAAAAATTGCCAAGATTCCTTTTTGAAGTCTTAATTCTAAATCTTTTGCCAAGTGGGATGGAGAATTACAACCCCCCCGCCCCCCGCTGCGACTTTGGGCTTGGGCACATGTGACATGCTTTGGGCAAAAGGCTAGTAAATGTGAAAGTCAAGCCTGACTTCTCATTATCTCTGTGGCACTGCAATGACAACATGTTTTGGCTAGTCTGTTGGTCTATGAGGGATGAGATACACATGTAGGGCTGACCTAACCCAGTTGAATCCAACCTAAAATGGTCAAACCACAGCAAGGTGACTAAGCCCAGCTAAAATTAGCAAGATGCCCAGCCACGCCCAGCCTAGATCACCTACTGCCCAGGTACCCCCCCCATAGGTATGTGTCCCAAAATAAATGATTGTTGTTTTAAGTCACTGAGTTTTAAAATTATTTGCTACACAAGAACTGATGCAGGCATATAGCAACAAGAAATACACTTACTTCCCTTACATCTGGTATTACCAGTAAAGAATTTCTCTTTTTATCTGTTCCTTGTCCCTGCAACCTGGACTACTTTTGGGTCTATCCTATTTGGCCCTTTCAGGAACCACAAAGGATACTAGGCAAACTAGATAAACTTCTTTAGAACAGCCGTCCTCTTCCCCACCCAGACCTCATTGAATCTTTTGTTATTTTACTATTTTACACACCGAGAGCCATTGGGATTCAGTTAAGTAGAACTATGACAAGCAGGATGATTACTGAGGAATGTCAGAGCAGGCTACTGAGTGTCATTTTCTTTTTTTGTATGACAGACTGACATGCTGCCTGGGGAGAACTTATCATGAGGAAATAAAGCATTAAAAACTCAGGACTGGCATAATAGCAATGCCCACAATCACAGCTGTTGGGAGTGAGGGTAGAGAAAAATAGAAGGTAAATGTAATTTTTTTCCTCATAAGTAACATTTTACTTAATTTTAAGTATTTAGAAAGAATAACATAATAAATGCCTGTATTCTCACCATATTTTCTTTTATTATCTTTATTTTTATTGAATTCATTGGGGTGACATTTGCTATTAAAATTATATAGGATTCGGGTGTACAATTCTACAACACATCACCTGTATAATATATTGTGTATTCACCACCCCCTTTCTTGAAGCTTGTTTTTTACTAAAATAAACAAGCTTTATAGAAAAAGCTAAAGTGCCCTTGGTAGCTACCCTCAATATCATTTCTTTCTCTGGCTCTCAGACATAATCATGAGTTTAAAATGAATCCTTTCAGGTCTTGTTATTTGTATTTAGTACAAACTAGTATTAGCTATACAGTTATCTTCTTTTCTGGCTCTCAAGAACCCATTCATAGGTCCAAAAAAAGAGAGAGAAGATTCATGCAAAAACTGAAAGAGTTGGTTTTGGCGGGGGGAGGGGGGACTATATTTAACACATTGGGAAAATGTGTGGTTCAGAAAGAAGGGAAAAGGAATTCTTTCCACTTTAACAAAGCGGCTTTAGTGCAATAATATAGGGCCAAGGCAAAATAATACCAAAGAGACAAAAAAAAAGGAGACAGTGCCACCGCCAACAGCAGTGCCACGAGCAGCACGCAGCTTCAGCGGACTGCACCGCTGATGCTGCTGACGGTGAGCACAGCAGTTTTCTTGAGTGGACGTCAGTTGTTTCATCAGTAGCAACAGTCAGAGGCAGCACTAGCCATTTCAGAACCAGAACCCCCGGCGTGGCCATCAGCATCCTCAGCGGTATCACTGGTAGCTGGAGAAAGGTACTGGAAGCCACAAGTTACTGCAGGCGGAAAGGAGTATATACTCCCTGAGGACTTTCAGAAATTTTGAGGAGGTATAGAAGTTAGGAAAGAGTAGGAACTAACCGGAGAAATGCCAACTGTTATTGTTAATATTATGTAATTCACAGCGTCTAGTAAAATATGAACAATAAAGAAGATAACTGCCTGTAGAAAGTAAATAAAAATCCTCCCTGATGGAAGATAGCATCATCTTTGCCTTCAAATTATTGCTACAAATAATTTTTCAAATATAATGTTTAGCAAACAATCAGTGATAATGAAGCAAAACTCCTGTTTCTGGCCAAGACCAGAGAGTAAATGGTTCAGGAACATCCCTCCCACTGTAATTAACTGTAAAGCTGGACACAACAGATAAAACGACTGCTTTCAGAGAGGAGACACCAGGCAGCATGCGGACTAATCTCAGAGATACGGGAAACCTGCTAGGCGAACTCCGTGATTCTCGGCCCTCTGCCTGCGTAAAACTTCCCGACGACAGTACAGAGCACTGAAGAATAAGCAGCATACCGTGGCCCCGCTGAGCGGAGGGGAAAGAATGTGGGGAAGCTAACTGGAGAGAAGGTGGCGAGGCAGGAAAAGGGCCCCGCCACGACGAGGGCCCACGTGAGTCCGTGGCTCAGAGCTCACAGCCCACACCGCTGGGCTCCGCCTCCAGAATCCCGGATTCAGTAGGTCTGCAGGGAGGAAGCCTGGAAATACGTATTTCTATCAAGTTCCTTGGTGATACTGATGTTCCTGAGCTGGAACCACACTTTGAAAATAAGTCTCATTGAACAAAAGACAGTGCAAGTTAAAAATAAACCGTTATCTACTAAACCTTTCTCACTCATTGAGTCGACACAGATTTAAAATAAAATGTCTGAAGATACAAGAAAAACATAAAATTAACTTTACACAAAATCAACAACTTCTATGATAAAATTTCTTAAGACTTCGAAGGCCTACCTGAAGATCTTTCACATTTGGAAACGGAATTCCTATTGTTATGACAGCGCGGGCATTGTCATCTGAGAAATCCAGACCCTCGCTCACTTTACCGCGGCAAACTGCTACCAGGAGGGCTCCGTCTTAAGCAATAGAAAATAAATATTTTTAAAAACACACTCGAAATTCCCCAACATTGCCTACTGTCATTTTGAAAAGCTCTGGTGATTAAGTAATCATAATAGCAAACTTAAAGGAATCAAAATCAAAACTATTATGATAAAATTTAAAAAGTTCAATGCCTTTAAATACAAGGAAAACCAAATTACATGTAGGTGCAAAGTGGTAGTAAACCAATTTACAAACTGTGTATCACCCAGGAACTTAAACAGTAAAACCACGGCAGCACAGTAACCTGCACACGAACTGAGCAATTGTGAACCAACCGTTTCACCTTTAAAAATTAAAGTTGCGGTCATCACCATTACCGCCAGCACGTAAAGTTCTCAGAACCATTTAAGTTACTCTTAATTTGCACAAGATATCATATTAAGTAGATCTTACACTGGAAAGTATGTAAAATACACACAGGACAGTCTATCATACAAGGATACTGACAATTACGTTACAGTATCTTTATGATGTGCATTGTTCATAAATTGCTACTATTAGCCCTTCCTGTCAACCTTGTAGACACTCTCCAACTTTGACATTGAGTCTTCAGGTATGTTTTGAAAACTCAAGTTTACTTTATGTAATAGAATATAAGCACAAAGTATATTATTTGCATCAAAATGTAGGGCCCATTGGCTAGTAAGACACTTGTATGTGTGCGTGCTCTTTCTGCCTTCTTTCCTAACACATTGCGGGGGATACAGGAAGACTATGGAATAACAGCTGAGTGTCTCCCCATGTGAACACATTTATAGGAGACAGCTCTGAATAAAGAATTTCGGTAACTTATTTTCCTTTTACTCAGGGGTATAAAATACAATTCTTCTTTTAAGTGCAATTCGTTTAGAAAGATAACACCAATAAAGTTCTAACAGCATCAACTTCTTACCTTATAGTAAAAAATATGTTTTCATTGATTATCCAATAATTTCCAATTACCTTTCTCTCCTTTGTATTTGATTGCGTCATAGTACACCTGCAGTAATTCATCAAAATCAGTTTTTTCTCCTCCCTGTGGTTCTACAATGACTGTCTTCACCAACTCCAGATTATGCCATAAACCAGTGGAGAGCCAACGTTCTTTCAACTTTTCTAGTAACTAAAAAAGAAGAGGTAAGTGAACTTTTTGTGTGTCCAACTGAACTTAACCTTGATTTGTTTAAAGCCAATGTGGCTGCAACGTGACCATGGCAAACATATCAACATTCCTGTGTAGTACATTTCTCATCTATAAAATGAGATAAACAATACATGTCATAGCGTCGTGGCTGGGTTGATTCATTCACTGATTTAGGTAGCGCTGAATGATGCCTGGCACCATAAAGGCTACCTGCTGCGGCTGCTCCTGCCATTACCATTACTACTAATAGCACTGCCGCTGCTGCTACTCCTACTTCTATTATCGTTATCTGGGGGATTTCAAAAGCAGGGAAAAAATGACTTCTGCCCTGGCTGGTGTGGCTCAGTGGACTGAGTACAGGCCTGTGAACCAAAGGGTTGCTGGTTCGATTCCCGGTCACGGCACATGCCTGGGTTGCGGGCCAGGTCCCCAGTAGGGGGCACGCACGAGGCAACCACACATTGGTGTTTCCCTCCCTCTCTTTCTCCTTCCCTTCTCCTCTAAAAATAAATAAATAAAATCTTAAGAAAAAGTGACTTCTGTCAAAATTGACAAATTGTAAGTTACCTCTTTAAACATAAGGTGAAGTACATTGACATTCTTACCTAAAGATTCTTTACATGAAAATTCTTTATAATGCTAGGTATTTTACTTAATCCATAGGCAACTAAGCTGTTTGAAAATTTGTCATATTTAAAAAACCAAATCAAATAAATATATAAAGAGAGACTCAGGCAGCCAACAAGTAGAAAATATACAGACAAATAGGACATTTACAAAAATAACCATGTGTTAGACTACAAAAGGATCATCAAGAAATTTCAAAGAATCTTTATCACATTAACCACATAGTCTAACAACAACATAACTCTCATTAAAAGTCAAGCCCTGACCAGTGTGGTTCAGTTGGTTGGGTATCGTCCTGCAAAGTGAAAGGTTGCCAGTTGAATTCCCCACCAGGACTCATGCCTGGGTTGTGCTTTTGGTCCCCAGTCAGGGTATGTATGAGAGGCAGCTGATCAATGTTTCTCTTTCACATCGATGTTTCTATCCCTCTCTTTCTCCCTCCCTTCCCCTCTGTCTAAAAATAAATAGATGGAATATTTTTTAAAAGTCAATAATACAAAGTTAGTGAGGGAAAAATATAAGACCCCACCCATCATTTCTCATGTTCAATCTATTACCAAACCCTGTTACTTTACTGCTGCCTTCTAAATATCTCTCCATATTCAAAGCCACCAACCCAGTCCTAGCTACCATGACCTCTTAAAGATCTACTCCAACTGTCTCCTAAATGGAGTTCTTGGGTCTTAGGTCATTTCAACTGAAGAAATATTTTCAAAATACAAATCCACTCACATCTCCACTTTAAAAATTCAACAGGAGGAAAAATTTCAATAGGGGGTGCATCAACAGACCCTCCTTGCCCCTAATAGAAACACTGATTCAAAAACAACAAACTGACCAATTACTTTTATAAAAATTTTGAAAAACAGTTAAGAGACTCCTGCCTCCCAGATGAGTAGGAAACCAACTGCATCAATGATGGTAGGAAAATTCATGGCATAACTTAATCCCTCCCCTACCCCAGCTCAGCACGGTGCAACTAGGAGAAAATTTCCAAATCCTGGCTTCTCCCTGAGTAGAGAAAGAGAAGACGGAAACATACATCCAATGTGCAGAGTTTTAGGGGGCTGCTCAAGGGACTGGTTTCTACCTTGTCTGAAATACTCACAGGATTTAGCACAAATATTAACCGAATACAAAGGAGACATAGTTAATTCTACAATAATGGTAAAAGACTTCAATATCCCAATTTAAATAACAAACAAAACGGCTAGGCAGAGTTCAATAAGGAAAAAGAGGACTTGAAAAACACTAAACTAATGAGACCTAACAGACACATATAGAACACACCTCCCAACAAAGTAGAATATACGTTCTTCTCAAGTGCACATAGAACATCCTCTAAGCTAGAGCATAGGTTAGGCCATAGTACAAGTCATAATAAATTTTAAAATGCCTGAGTGGTTTTCTGACTATAATGGAATGAAACTAGAAATCAATAACAGAAGGAAAACTGGAAAATTCACACATATATGGAAATTGAACAATACATTCTTATTGCTTAACTGGATCTAATTAGAAATCACAAGGGAAATTTTAAAATATTTTTAGTAAAATGCAAAGAAAAATACAAACAAACCCAAAAGATATTTATAGCTGTAAGTACATACATTAAAAACAAGATCTCAAATTAAAACTAACTACGTTTTAAGGAACTAGAAAAAGAATAGCAAATTAAACTGAAAACTATCAGAAGAAAAGAAAAAGTAAAGATTAGAGAAGAAATAAAAGAAATAGAGAATAGAAAAAAAGAGAGAAATGAATATTGATTCTTTAAGAAAGATCAACAAAATTGACAAAGCTTTAGCTGGATTGACTAAGTCAGGATGGAGGAAAAGACTCAAATTACTAAAACCACTAAAGAAAATGGAAACATTACTTACTACCAACTTTACAGCCATAAAAAGGATTATGAAACAATATTATGAACAATTGTACATCACCAAATTGAATAATCTGGATGTAATGAATAAATACCTAGAAATACACAATACAAAAAACAAATCATGAAGAAATAGAAAATTCAAAAATCTTCTAACAACGAAAAGTACTGAACCAGGTACCTTTACTGAAAAATTCCACACACTTAAAGAAGAATTAATATCAATCGTATTCACACTCTTGCAAAAAAACCCCGAAACTCCCTAACTCATTCTAGAGGCTAACATTACCCCAATGCCAAAGGCAGACAAAGACACTACAAAGAAAACTACAGACCAATTACCTTCATAAATATTAATGCAAAAATGCTTAACAAATACTAGCAAACAAAATTCAGGTACATGCTAAAACTATTATATTGGGTTGGCCAAAAAGTTCATTAAGTTTTTTCCATATGATGGCTCTAGTAGTGCTTAGTTGTCTTTAACTTCATCAGAACAATTCTGTTAGATTGTATTGTGACAGCTGTCACATCAGCATGCATTTTTAAAAAACCATCAAAATCAGTGCCTTTTTATGCAGCCATTTTCGTATTGAAGATGGAAGAAAACATGCAACATTTTTTATGTATTATGCTTTATTACTTCAAGGAAGGTAAAAATGCAACTGAACAGCAATAAAAGATGTGTGCCATGTACGGAGAAGGTGCTGTGAATGATCAAATATGTCAAAAGTGGTTTGCGAAATTTCTTGGTACTATTAACATTTTGGCCAAAAAATTCTTTGCTGTTGGGATGTCTTGTGCATTGGAAGGTGTTTAGCAACCCCCTGGCCTCTACCCACTAGAAGCCAATAGCAGGAGACAGCTGACACACTCGAAATATCCAAATCAATACAGTTATTGGTGAAAATGAAAATGTGTCTTTTATTTTACAGAAAAAACTAAGGGGACTTTTTGGCCAATACAATACATTGTGACCAACTGGGACTTACTCCTGGAACGCATGCATTGTTCAACATGTAATACCCATCCAATGAAATACAGCACATGAACATAAAAAAGAAAAGAAAACACATGATCATCTCAGTTGAG
Source organism: Mormoops blainvillei (assembly GCA_004026545.1). Lineage (NCBI taxonomy): Eukaryota > Metazoa > Chordata > Mammalia > Chiroptera > Mormoopidae > Mormoops > Mormoops blainvillei. Next base: position 434,066 of record PVJD01000383.1, on the reverse strand, counting down.
GCAGAAGTAGCATTTGACAAATTCAACACCCTTTTACGATAAAAACACTTAAACTAGGAATAGAACTTCCTAAACATATTAAAGGTCACATATGAAAAGCTCACGCCTAACTTCATACTCAATATGGTGAACAACTGAAAGCTTTCCTTCTAAAACAGAGCAAGACGAGGATGCCCTGATTTTGCCACATCCATTAAATAGAGCAAATTAAGCAAGAAAAAGAAATTAAAACTATTCAAATTGTAAACGAAAAAGTAAACTAACTCTGATCGCACATGACATGGTCTTATATCTACAAAATCCTAAAGAATTCACACCAAAAGAGAAAAAAGAAAAAACACCTGTTAGAGCTAATAAATGAAATCAGCAAAGTTTCAGGATACAAAATCAACACACAAAAATCCATTTCATTTCTACACACTAACAAAAACCACAAAAGGAACTTAAGAAAATAATTCCGTTCACAATAGCATCAAAAAGAATGATATATTTAGGTATAAATTTAACCAAGGGGTAAAAAACTTATAAACTGAAAGCTACTAAACACTGCTAAAAAAAAATTAAAGAAACATGAATAAATGGAAAGATATCACATGTTCATAAATTAGGACCTAGAACTGTCAATATGACAATACTATTCATAGTGATGTACAGATTCAGTGCAATTCTTACCAAACAAAATCCCCAACATGTTTGCAGAAATAGAAAAACCTATCTTAAAATTCGTACGGAATCAGAAGAGATCTGGAATAGCCAAAACAATCTTGAAAGAAAAAGAACAAAGTTGGAGGTCTCACATTTCCTAATTTCAAAACTTACTACAAAGTTACCGCAATCAAACAGTACACTTCTGGCACAAGGACAGAAATATAGAGCAATGGAACCGAGAGTACGGAAATAAACACTCACATGTTTGACCAACTGATTTTCAAACAGGGTGCCAAGACCATTCAATGGGGAAAAGAGGGTCTTTTCAACATACGACTCTGGGGAAACTATATATCCTCTTAACAAAAAATAAATAAAGTAGACTTTGCCTATACCATATACAAATTAACTTTAAAATACCAAACACCTGAATGTAAGACCTATAAACTATAAAACTACTAGAAAGCAATCACAGGGAAAAATCTTCAGGACACCGAATTTGGCAATGATTTCCTAACTATGACACCAAAAGTGTGGGTAACAAAAGAAAAATATAAATTGGACTTCATGAAAATTTAAAAACTTTGTACATTACAGAAAACTATCAAGAAAATGAAAAGGTAATCCACAAAATGGAAGAATATACTTAACATTCATATATCTCATAAGAGGTAATATTCTTTATATATAAAGAACTCCTACAACTTAAAAACAAATGATCCAATTCAAAAATGGGCAAAGGATTTGAATTTACTCTTCTTCAAAGGTATACAAATGGTCAATAAGCACAAAAAAGGATGCGCAACTTCACTAATCAAAACTACAATCAGATACTATCTCACACCCATTAGGACGGCTACTGTGAAAATGTTGGAAAACAGGTGTTGGCAAAGATGTGGCGGAATTGGAATCCTCATACATGGCTGGGGGGAATGTAAAATGGTGCAGCCACTGTGATAAATGGTTTGGTAGTTCCTCAAAAATTGATAAACATAAAACTACCATATGATCCATCAAGGTATATCACACACACACAAAAAAAACACACTCCAAAAAACAAAAAAAAACTGAAGGTAGGGAGGGACTCGAACAGAGAGTTGTATATCATTGTTCATAGCAGTATGACTCACAACAGCCAAAAGGAGGAAACAACCCAAGCAGTCGTCAACAGATGAACTGATATGCAGGAGAACAGTATTCAGCCATAAAAAGGAATGAAATTCTAACACATGCTACAGTGTGGATACACCTTGAAAATATAATGGTAGGTGAAGTAAGCCAGATACAAAAGGACAAATATTGTATGATTTTATTTTTATGAGGTACCTAAAATAGAAAAACTGGTAGAGAAAGTACTGTAGAATAAGAGTTGCCAGGGCTTGGGGGTGGAAAGAATGAGGAGTTGTTGTTTAATGGATACAGAGTTTCTGATTAGGATGATGAAAATGTTTTGGAAATGGATAGTAGTGATGGTTGTATAACATTGTAAACATCCTTAATAACACTAAATTGTATAATTAAAATAGTTAAACAGCAAATTTTGTTATGTATATTTTACCACCATTTAAAAAATTGAAAATAAAATACATCCACACATGCACAAAAATAAATATAAACTACATTGTAGTATAAATGAATAAATCAGTAACATATGCACCAACGAGAATGAATACAAATCTAGTTATTGAGTTAAAAAACCAAATTATAGATAGATGACATACAAGTTATTTTATTCATACAAACGTCAAAAACAATATGTTATTTAAGCACACATATAAACCACTTAAAAAATAAGCAACACTAATATCTTTAAGGATGACAGGATATAATGGTGAGAGGTACACAGGGGCTTCTAATGTAGGAATAATGTTCTATTTCTTGTTGAGTGGTGAATACTTAGATGCTCATTTTATTATTATTTGAAATGTACATATTAAGTTTATACATTACACACATTATATTTCACAATTTAAAAACATAAACACTAAAAACAATACTATTCTGATATTAACATTGGTGAATTACAGGGGTTAGAGCGGGTATATTTAGGTTACTAATACAGTAATCCGGAGGTGGGTGTAGCTCGAATTAGAAAGTATTAAAAAAAAAATTACGCAAACTTTAGAGGAAGGAAAAATATGCAGAGCACAACATTTCAATTTCATATGGAGACAAAAAACCTACCCAAGGGTTACGTAGGGAAATGCACTTATCTGAACTCACTGTTTACTGTTAAGATCTAGACTTACTGAAATTATTTGAACATGCGTATTTTTGTCCAGTAGAAATGCAAATAATTCCTGTCTAGGAGAACAGATAACTCCAAAGGGTACAATTTATTAGCCTGTAGTACATTAACCAGTTTTGGATCCAGACCTGCAGTCTTATATTCCATTCCTTTATTAAATTGCCTGTAAGTACACAGCTCCTTTAAATGCTCTCTGAATCAGCCTTAACATCTATTCATTCCCTCATTAATCAATAAATTGGATAAACTCTTTGATGGATATTCACTTTATATTTACATGTGAGTCATGATTTCACCTTTTTGAAAATAACATTGTAGAGAAAGTGAGTAGGTTATAAAATATTGGACTGGACAAAAAGTTTGTTGAGTTTTTTTTCTATAAGATGGCTCTAGTAGGGCTTAGTTGTCTTTACTTCATTTGAAACAATTTTTTAGATTGTATCATAACAGCTGTCATATCAGCCTGCATTTAAAAAGAAACTTATCGAAAATTGGTGAATTTTTGTGTAGCCATTTCAATACTGAAGATGGAAGAAAATATGCAACATTTTCAGCATCATATTATGCTTTATTATTTCAAGAAAGGTAAAAACACAACTGAAACACAAAAAAAGATTTGTGCAGTATATGGAGAAGCTGCTATTACTGATCAAACGTGTCAAAACTGGTTTGCGAAGTTTTGTGCTGGAGATTTCTCACTGGATGATGCTCCACAGTCGGGGAGACCAGTTGATGTTGACGGTGATCAAATCGAGATATTAATCGAAAACATCAATGTTATACTGGGCAGGAGACAGCCAACATACTCATATCCAAATCAATAAAGTTACTGGTAAAAATGAAACATGTATCTTTTATTTAATATAAAAAACCTAACGGACTTTTTGGTCAACGCAATGTTTAAAATTAAAAGGCTCATGACCTCTGGTTATCTGATTAGTCCAAATATAGATTGTGGTACCATTCACTCACAAAGGCAACAAAGGAAAACAGCCAAGATTGGGAGGAAAGTTTACAAATTTGTTGCCTTTGAGACTCTCAGACTGATAGGCTAACCTGACATTGAGTGTATGACTGAATGTGATATTGTGATTGATAATAAGAAATATGTATTTGGTCCTTATCGCTGCTCTGAAACAGAGTTCCTCAAACCCTTGGAACTTCCTGAGCAACAAAGAGCTATCTGGGACATCTAAGGGACATCTTTTGCTTCCAGATCCTAAAATAAGCTTCAGGACCATAAAGGTGTCATTATTTATAACAAGCCCCTCTCAACCACACCTTGGTGTATGCTAATTAGACTTTTGGACAGCCCTCAAGTAACCTAAGGATGGTGGCTGGATGTTGGGGAATCAACCATGTTATTAGAGGGTTGGAACTCTCAGCCCAGTACCGGACCGCAAGGGAGGGAAGAAGGGTTAGAAGTTGAATTAATCACCAATAGCCAATGATTTAATAGTTTCTGTGTAAGGAAACCTCCATAAAAACCCCAAAGCACGGAGTTCAGAGAGCTTCCTCCATATGTTTGGGGGGTGGGGGGAAATACCCAATTCCGTGGGGACAGAAGCTCCAATGATTTAGATCCTTCCAGACCTCACCCCACATACTTCTTTATCTGGCTGTTCATCTGTATTCTTTATAATATCCTTTATAATAATCTGGTAGATGTAAGCTAGTGTTTTTCTGACTTTTGTGAACCACTCTAGCAAATTAACTGTACCCAAGGAGGGGTTTCTGGGAGCCTCCAATTTATAGCCAGTCAGTCAGAAGCACAGGTACAGTCTGAATCTGAGACTGGTGTTGGGAAGTGGAGGCAGTCTTGTGGGACTGAACCCTTAACCTGTGAGATCTGATGCTATCTCTAGGTGCGTAGTGTCAGAATTCAGTTAAATTGTAGGTGGGGTCAAAGAACGGGTTGATGCATAAAAACCCACACATCTAGAATCATAAGTGAAGTTGTGTTGTAGTAGATTACTGAGAACAGAGGAGACACACACGAGTGAGTTTTTTCTTTAGAGCCTGGCACTGAGAGATCAGAATTGAATTACAAACTAGGAAACCAAGACAATAAATGTTACTCAAAGAATGCACATAGGGGAGATTGACCTGCAGTAGACTACGCGTAAAGAAAAAAGCCCACTGAGAAAACCTTACTCCCGCTACCATACCGCACATCCGATCTACCAGCAAATCCTGCCAACACTACTTTCGAGTACATCTGGACTCCCAAAATACTGCTGTCACAGTGGTCCAAGGCACCACCCTCTCTCACAGGAGTTTTTGCAGCAGACCCTACATGGTCATCTCACTCTCTGCCGTCCATTTCCACGCCGCGGCCAGCGAAATCCCTTTAAAATTAAGTCTAAAGCCTCAGATGGCTTCCTAGCACATTTAGAAAATATAGCAAAAAATACTGATTATTTTGATGAAAATTGTCTATAGCAAATTTTCACTCTGAGATAACAAAATATTTATGTCTACAGCCTTTCCATTACCACTGCAGGTGACATTCAGACTTCACATTTATGCATCTCAATTACTTCCCCTTGCCAGAGAAATCATACAAAGAACTAAACGCACACAAAACTCAATTGATTTTTAAATTCTCTTAAGTACCCCAACTAGGTACCTAAAAGTCAAATAACTTAAAGGGAAATACACTGACATAGAGCCGTCTCTCAAGTTTTAAGGCTTATATACGTGAAAAACGTGAGGTATCTGTTATAAAATCATTTACTTAGCTCATAAAGAACAAATATCATTCACACACTGAGAAAAAAGCCCACATATGGTGATAGATGATTTAACCTACTATTTGGTGTTCGCATCATTTCACTTGGATTTGGTAAACTCGAGAGATTCTTTTTTTTTAAGTCAGATCTCACAAATTAAAAGACACTTTGGAATGTTATTTTCTTATCTGGTTATTGTCATTTTACTTTTTCAAACTTCTTAAAACTGGTATCTCACTAGGGAGGCAGAAAGTTAGAATGCAACCTAGTGGGGAAATCCTGCCTTTGCTCAATGTCTATAGCTTTTACACAGTTCCAGATGTTCAGTACATTAATAATGCACTAACTCAAAGCCTCTTTTTGAAACTTTAGAAAGTGCAAATTGCATTAAAACCTCTTTGCCCTCATTAATGGTATTGTTACAATCCCAGTCCTCTGGAAAATGTTTTTTGGCATGTGTTTAACTTTATAATATTGCCATTTACTCACTTTAATAGCCAGTACTCAAGTCTTAATGCTTTTAATAGGCCCGCCTAAACAGACTACCATTTTTTGTAATCTTTTTCACATAATTTACTTACACGTAAAACCTGTCATATTTTTCCAACTGAAGATGATTCTTCACTATTCATTTCATTGAGGTACTGATATTTAAGAAATGTTTACTTTCTTTTATTCAGTTATAGGTGCCTATAGGTGGCATGTTAGGAATAAAATATAGATCTTGTAAATAATAATAAAAATTGAAAATAAAGTAGTAGTATTTTTCATAACTTTTAAAATTTCAGTAAAAATGAATATATCCTTAATTCTCACTGTATTCAAGCATAAAATATAAGGAAACCAAAAGTATGAATTTCTATTGAAACAACTTCCTATACTCTAGCTATTTGGTGCTATCTGATTCAGCACCTTCAACTTAAGAGGCTCTGCTATATTTCAGGATCAAACTTTCAACAAATTTGGATGCAGTCAATAATGTACTAGGAAGAATATTATGGAAGAATACCACCCTGAAGTGAAAGTAAGATCCCTTTTACTTGTTGCCAATCTAAATAAAAATGAAATGTTCTATAGTCCTCCCTCATAAGGAAAACTCCTTCGCATAATTTTGTTAAAAGAACAAGGACTCTGAAAATGTTAAGAGTTGCACTACTGATATTGATATGCTTATTTACAGTCATTTGTTAATACATTCTGATAAAAATACACAATGATACTTACAATGTAAAAAATTTCAAATAAAACAGAATTGCAAATATAACTCATACAGTTCCTCATGATAATGTACTTCATTGAAATCTCTTGGATAGAAAACAATAAAAAGCCAATAGCTACTTATATAAGGAACAAATTCCTGACTCTTTAAAACATAAATTCTGAATTTCTTTTGATTGATCAACGTAGTTAAGTTCATCAATGTCTGAAGAAAACATTTGGTTCAAATGCATATACTTGGCCAGTTTTGTTACTTTAGAGTTAAGGAGTGTTGGCTTACTAAGAGTTGGTGGAAATCTGAACAAATAAATTTAGTCACACATTCGTCTATGAGTTTTATTCCTTACCTGAGTAGATTAACTGTATGCAAAAAAACCCCACCCAACTCATTTTATTTCTATTCTTCTATTAAAAGGCTAATAATTAAACTAAACTATAATGAGGTCAGTGCACCTACACTATAATTGAGTTGGCCCAAAAATTATTTTGTCTTTTTTCCATAAGATGGTTCCAGTAGCTCTCGGTTGTCTTTAAAGCTATAGCATAAACACAACCCATTTATTTCATCACGGTTTCTGTGGATCACAAGACTAGGCACAGCACAACTGGATTCTCTTCTCAGGGTCTCAGTGGTATGAAATTAAGGTGTCTTTTGGGGCTGTAGTTCTCACCTTGGACTTGGGGTTCTCTCTCAAGGTCTGATAGTGGAAAGAATTCATTTCCTACTAGCTATAGGACCATTGCACCCTTTTTCCTGCAAGCTATCGGCCAGAACTGCTCTCAGCTCCTACAGGCCACCTGCAAATCCTTGCCACAAGCCCCGCCTCTCCCACCAGTCAGTTTACAACAGGAACGTCTGCTTTCTTCCAAGCCAGCTAGATCAAGTCTCTCTGACCTCATCTTCTGCAAAAATCATCATCATGCCAATGTGCCTTTAAAAAGGTATACACAGGGTATGGGTGTGCTAGGAGTAAAGCTAAAAAGTAACCGATGCTTCTAGGCAGTGCAAAAGATCTCAGGCTTTATCTTTCAGAAAACAATCACTAAGGGTTTTTTTTGTATACTATCAGATGGACCCATTTTTCAATTTTAAACATTTCTAACTATTTGTAAAGCTGGATATTTCACCACTTTTTTTCTTAGAGAACTTCCCCAGAAAAACAAGTAAATTTACTGTAAAAAATGTATTCTGCAATGAACATATAGTTTAACTGAACTCTTTTATAGTTCTAAGATTAATTATGGAATCTTACTGACATTATTTTTCTTATATCTTAAAACATTCAGCTATTTCACTATCTTACAAATCATTCCATAGTTAGCCATTATTACTAATCAATTATTTCTAATAATGCTAAAAAAACTAAAATAAGAAAACAGAAGATGGAATCACCTAGGATGGTGTAATAACAAAAGAGAAAGACTTGCACACGGGTATTTACAGCACATTTATTTGTAACTGCCGAAACTGGGAAACATCCAAGCTGTCCTTCAGTAGGTCTAGGAATAAACTGTGGTACCTCCAGACAACAGGATAATATTGAGCACTAAAAAGAAATGAGCTATAAAGCCAAGAAAAGACATGGAAGAACTTTCAGTTCATAATACTAAATGAAAGAAGCTAATCTGAAATGGCTACATATTGTATGATTCCAACCATATGACATTCTGGAAAAGGCAAAACTATGAAGACAGTGAAAAAAAAACAGTGGTTACAGGCAAGAGGGAGGAATGAGTAGATGGAACACAAAGAATTTTTTAGGGCAGCAAAACTACTATGTGTGATACTACAATGGTGAATCCATGTCAGTATACATTTCTAAAAACTCATGGAATGTATAACACCAAGAGCAATCCTAATGTAAACTATGAACTACAGGTGAGAGAAATTTGAGTATAATAAATGTGCCACTCTGGTGAGTGATGTTGATAATGTCAGAGAAATGCATGTGTTGAGGAAGAGGGTGTATGGGAGTTCTCTCTACCGCCCCACTCAATTTTACTGTGAACCTAAAACTCCTCCAGAAAATAAAGTCTTTTTTTTTAAGAAACAGACATGACCTATAGCCTTTTCTACATAGAGCCACTATCTGTAGAATCTTTCCCTAGATGATATTTTTCCCTTCACTGCCTGTCATGTTACCCTGACTCCCTAGTTATACCCTCTTCAAGCTAACATTATCTCAATCAGGCAAGTAAGGCTAATCTTATTTTTAAAAACTCCTCAAAAACAGTACTTTGCACCAAGGCAAATACCAATGCATTGGTATGAGATCCATCCATTCATTCACCATTTCCTACAGTGAGTGCTGTCTCTTTTGAAAGAGTTTAAAAATGTGGTAATCCTCAAGTACTGGGCACCTTAAAATTGAAGGCGAGAGATGGAGAGAATTCACATCTGTGGTTTGCATATTTGTATATTTGGGATTATTCAAATTCTATTATAAAAGACAAGAAACCAAATGGATGGGTAAAACTCATAAGATGTTTACACCAGAGCTAGAAGCTGAAAACCTGTAAGACACGTTAAACAGATAAATAAGTACAGCATATATTTATGAACACAGATGGAAAGAAATGGATGAATCAAGTAAAGACTTAATATTCAAGATACACTATATATGCATGAACCACCAAAACTTCAAGATATAGTAAATATATCTGAGTCATATAAAACACTCAATATTCATGAACTTCAATTTAGTTACGCATTGCGGCTGACGTATACGCTGCCCAAGTAAGGCAGATAAATTTCACAGTTGCTCAGCAGGCTAACAGTGAACTCCAGGTGCTGCCAATGCACTTGCCCCTTCTGCTCTCTAATGAAAGTGTGTGTCATTAGTCTTGAGCACTTTCCCTCTATTGGACCACTCAGCATTCAGGTAATACGGTCCTTCTAGCCACTTGGACCCTATCCTAAATGTGTTTACTCTCAACTCTTCCCCTTTGCTTAGTGTGTGTTTTAACTTTCTTTAATGAACTATGTGATTCAAGCATCTTAATTTTTGGTCTGTCAGCTTCTCTCTGTCCCATTATTTCTGGGATAGCCTGATAAGGGTGTTTGGAGGCTACCATTGCGTCAAGGTTATTTCCCACCTGACAATGCCCAAAGTTATTTAACTTCAAAAAATACCAATCTGAAATGTCAAGCCAAAAAAAGAAAATCCATTGGTTGCTATTAAAAGATTTACTATACACGAACATTAAAGATTGTAACCAAGGCCCCGGCCAGGTAGCTTAGTTGTTTAGAGCATCGTCCCGGCACACCAAGGTTGTAGGTTCAATCCCTGGTCCGAACACATACAAGAGTCAACCAATTAATGCATAAATAATTGAGTGGAACAACAAATCGATGTCTGTCTTTCTCCTTTCCTCTCTCTCTCTAAAATCAATAAAGAAAAATTAAAATATATAATTTTTTTTTAAAAAGATTGTAACCAAGCCCTGGCCGAGTGGCTCAATTAGTTGGAGCGTTGTTCCCTACACCAAAGGTTATGGGTTTGATTCCCAGTCAGGGCACGTACTTAGCTTGCAGTTTCAATCACCAGTTGGGGCATATATGGGAGGTAACTGGTCCACTGATGGCTCAGTTTCTCACTCACATCAATGTTTCTCTTCTCTCTTGCTCACCCTCTCTCTCTATTCCTCCCCTTCCCTCCTCTTCTCTCTCTCTAAAAATCAATAAAAAACATAAGTTCAGGTGAGGATTAAAAAATGGTTAAAACAATGAATTTTATGTTAAGCATATTTCACCACATAAAAATAAATAATCAGAGGACTAGATCAAAGATTTGAGGAGCTTCTGAGGTTTGAAGCTGGGAAGTGAGGAAGAGGGAGGCAGGGGATTACTGCTTTGCATTATAATCGTTTTATTATTATTTAATTACGTATGAGAATCAATTTGACAACAAATAATAAAAGCTTCAAAAAATTTCAAAAATGAATTCAGTAAGTGGAAAACTGGGGAAAATTTTATATGTATTATAGAGTTAATATCCAAGTAATATACTAAAAATCTATAAAAAAAGTATATTTAAATGTTACAGTCTCTAAAGTCACTCAATAAGTAATAGTCAATTTTGATAAATATAAAATTAATATTGTGTTATATTTATTCCAAAAAATTAAATTAGGTGACATTCCATTTATTTGCAGAGTATTACTTTCCTTCTCTCAAGTGATAGTATTTCACCCCAATATATCAATAATTAGAATATCTTTTAAACTACTAAAACTGGCTCATGAAAATTAAAGCATTTGAGAACACTGGTACCAGAAGGTATGGATGTTGTTCAACAAATAGGCTGTTTTCTTTTCCACTGTAACTTTCTCATTGACAATTACATTATTGTCCACTTAAATAACTTACATAAGATTTGGTTCTCTTCTATACACACCAAGAAAAAAATAACATACCAAGTTGGTTCCTAGCATATAAAGAATCATTCTTACCATGTCTTTGAAGCCTAGCAAAAAAATGAAATTGTTCATTTACTCAACTGGGCATTTCCTGGCTCACTTTTTATGACTGTGATTGGAAAATATAAAATCTTTTATTAATGTGTAGAGATTTTGCTTTACTTTAGTTCCAGGCTTAATTACTGGTTTTCCTTAAAATAACTATTGAGTGTAGATGTTCACACTCAGGAGTAAATACTGCTTTCTATTAAGAATTTTTAAGATGTTTATGCCCATTTTATTTTTAGAAATTCTAATTAAAAAAAAATCTGATTAAACTTCTTCTAAAAGCAATCCCTTTAGTTTATCTACAGGAGGACTAATTTACTGCATGTTTAGCTAACAAAGTATGTCTCTTAGTCCCATTCAGGCTGCTATAACAAAATACTCCTGACTGGGTTATAAACAACCAAAATTTATTGCTTACAGTTGTGGAGGTTGGAAAGTCTAAGACCAAGGCACTAGCGCCGGCCACACTTGGTGAGGGCCCGCTTCCCCGTTCGCAGCTGGCGCCTTCTTGCTGTGTCCTCACATGGCGGAAGCGGCCAGGGATCCCTCTGGACCCTCTTTTAGAGGACATTAATCTTATTCATAAAGGTTATTTTCTCATGACTTAAGCACCTCCAAAAGGCCCCAGCCACCTAATGTCATCGCCTTGGGGATTAGGATTTCAACATATAAAATCTGGGGGGACACATTCAGCCCACAGCAGTACGTATGCAGACGGAAAGACAGTAGAAAAGCCAAAATCAATATTTCCATACAAATATATTGCTTATATTATAGTCCTTACAGATATAACTTCATCCGGAAAAAGAAAAAAGAGATTGCCACTTCTCTACGTCAGAATTTAGCTTTGATTTTTATAAATATATTATTCTCAGAAATTATATGTGGTTTTGATTCTTTGAATATTAGGACTAATATATCACATAACTCAATTTAACTAAAGAAAATATAAAGAATTGGAGTGAGTCTAAAACAAGAAAAAACATCATTTTTTCTGGCCAGATACATGAAGTAAACAGGCAACAAAGAAAGTTGACTTTAGATTCAGATTACTGAAACCTTCAAAAGTGTAATTTATGAAAGTGAGAAAGAATGCTCCTTTTCCCTTCAACTATGAGAATATCAAGTTGCCCCTAAAAATAAAAATCCTATACGCACAAATTGTCCTCTTATAAGGGTATATAACTAACATTGCTTGAAAACTTTTTTAGTCTTTTAGATTGTCAAATAAAATAGTAATAGAACGATCAATCAGTGCCTCAATCAGTAAATAAGGAAAACAAGATATGATGTTTAGAAAACTGTAATTCCCCTGCCTTGCTTCTGACCCTAGGAAGCTTATCATGGCAATCCCACAAGATTTTTTAAAGGCAAAAGGTGGTGGGAATGCAGGCTGGTGCAGCCACTGTGGAAAGCAGTATGGAGTTACCTCAAAAAATTAAAGATGGGCCCTGGCTGGTGTGGCTCAGTGGGCTGAGTGCCGGCCTATGAACTAAAAGGCTGCAGGCCAGGTTCCCAGATGGGGGCATGCAAGAAGCAACCGATCGATGCATCTCTCGCACATCAATGTTTCTCTCCCTCTCTTTCTCCCTCCTTTCCCCTCTTTCTAAAATTAAATAAATAAAATCTTTTTAAAAAAAATTAAAGATGGAACTCCCTTATGATCCAGTGATTCCACTTCTGGGGAATTTATCCAAAGAAACCCAAAACACTAATTGAAAAGAACATAAGCACCTCTATGTTCATTGCAGCGTTATTTACAATAGCCAAGATTTGGAAGCAGCCCAAGTGTCCATCAGTAGATGAATGGATGAAACAGTTGTGGTACGTTTACACAATGGAATACTATTCAGCCATAAAAAAGAAGACAATTTTACCCTTTTCAACAGCATGAATGGACCTGGAGGACATCATGGTAAGTGAAATAAGCCAGTCAGAGAAAAACAAGCACCATACTATTTCACTTATCTGTGGAATAAAATGAACAAACTGAACTAACAAGCAAAATAGAGACAGACTCATAGATAGAGAGCGGGCTGACATCCGGGGTGGGTAGGAGGTTTAGGGAGTGAAAGGATCAGGCAAAAAAGAGAAAGAACTCATGAACATGGATAACAGTGTGATGACTGGGGGAGGGAGGGAGGGGTGGGAGAGGGATAAAGGGGATAAATGGTAATAGAAAACATACAATAAAAATAAACTATTAAAAATAACAATAATAAAATTTTAAAAATAAATATTCCCCTACCTTGTAGGATGGCAAGAAACACAAAATTCCTTGGCTCACAGTCTGGCACACAGATAACACAAGTGCTCCCACTTCATCCTGGAACTCAAATGTTTCCGTGTGCTGGAAGGTAGCACAGAGATTCCGGCCCTTGGGGCCTGACCCAATGGTGCCCACCCAGACCTAGAATATAAATATATCAGTATTAGAGTTATGCCTAAACTAGGCAGGCAAAATAGCATTTAGTTGGGAACCTTAACTACCTACATGTCAAAAGAAGATCAAGCAACAAGTTTAGAGGAACTTTATTTCTAAATTGTTGGGGTTTTTTCCTATTACTTTTATATAGTTATAGAGAGATTTAATTTATAGAAGTTTCACTTTTAGGCAGATCATTGAATTCTCCTAGGATGAAAGCAAAAGGGGCTTCACTTATCTATTCCCTAGATAGTTTTGCATGATTAAGTATGTAACAGGATTCTGTTGGATGACGTGGACAAATGAAATGGACAAATACGAAAGAGTTCCAAACTGTTAAGAGGTGAGGGCTGGTATGATCTCCTATGGGCAAGTTTCTAAGACTCGACTATGACAGAAACTACCCTTCCACAAATTACTGATGTTCAATGTCATAAAGCATCAAATTTTTACAGTTCTATGCAATTCCTTTAACTTATACAGATCGAATCTTAGTGTAGTTAATTTGATCAAGAGAAAGAACAAACTTTATAAGTAATCTACACACAATACAAACACTTCAGATTGTTGAAAAGTATAATATAGCACTGTATTTTGAAATGACATATAAGACTGAAGTAGATTTTGCAAGATGACATCTGATGAATACCATATTAACCAACTATTACTTAAATGATCAGCTCATAATATGAAAAACTGATGTTATGCTTCCTGATATAATGCAATGAAAAGTAACAACACGACCTGTATAGTAATCTTACCAAACTGTTTAACCTGAATCTTATCATGAGGAAACAATCAGATACATCCAGATTATAAACCATTCCTCAAGACAACTGGTGAACTGAATTCTTTATAAAATGTCAGAAAGACAGAAAAAAAAGGGCAAGAAAATTGTTTTAAAGACTAAAGAGACACAAAAACTAAATGCAATATATAATACTTATTTGGGTCCTGGATTAAGAATAAGAAAAGTAACTAGGTTAAAAGCCATTTTGAGAGTAACTGGAGAAATATAAATATTGGCTCTACTGTACCAATATTAAATTTCTTGGGCATGATCATGGTACTGTGGTTATGTAAGACTATGTACATTCTTAGGAGAGACTTGCAAAACTAATTAAGGGTAAAGTGTCATGATGTTTCCACATCACTTTTTAACAGTTTATCCAAAAAGTGCCATATATGTATTACATACATGTTATATATATATATATTACACATACACATATGTAATTTTTAACACTGTACAATATTATTCTTCTCTGTCTCATATATATTTACATATATATGTACATACACACATATACAAAATGTTAACAACCGATCAATCTAGGTGAACAGTATAAGACATTCACTATATGAACATTGTTTTCTACTTTTCTGAAATTTATAATTTTTAATAAAAATCTGGTAGAATCAACGAATGGACATTAGGCTCATATACGATGCATTCACTAATACATTCCCATATTTATCTGAGCCTTTAAAGAGAGCAGTTTTAAAATGTGGAACCCATATTTTTCCTTCACTATAGTTTATAGCAATGTTTGCAAACAGGAGCACTCTGGCATTTTGGAAAGCACAATTCTTTGTTATGTAGGAGCTTATCATTCAGGCTATCAACTACTAAATGCCAGTGGTATCTCCCAAGTAACTGTGAGAAACAAAAACGTCCCCACAAATACACCGTGGTTGGAAACTCCATCTTCATAAAGTGTTGCAATAGTGTTAGGCACAGAGGTGGTGTTAAACACGTAGTTAACTGCTTTAAATTACTTCATAAAAAGAAACGGAAGACAGGCTGACAAATGATAATTAAAGTACTCCTAGGAAAACTATAATAACATTTATATGGTACTGTTATAAAAAATTAAAATCTTAAGTCACAGGACTCGAGAGTATTTCTAATTCATTTCAGATATCAAACATGTGCCGAACAATTGCAGACTAATGCCAGATATTAATCTAGGGGCAGCGGAAGACTGTGGACATAAAAAGAAGAATAAGGACGCACCATAGTCTAAAGGAAAAGAGAAACACACAAGCAAATTAGTAAACAACAGAAACTATAATAAAAAGTTGAACTTTGTTTTGTTTTTAATTTTCACTTAAAAACACTAAAACATTTAAATTAGGAAATTGTAATACAGTCTTTGCATCCAAAGTGTATTTTGTACTCACTGGTTTGAAGGAATACATTTATTAGTATTTCCTTTTTGTTGACACTATTAAGTAGCTGACAGATTTTCTTTTATTCTAAAACTGAAATGTTGAATTTCCTATCAGGATCTGTTTGTTAGTACTCAGGTACCTTCCAACTTGTTTATGTAGAATTGCATTGAGATGAAAAAAAAAAAAAGACTGAAAACCTTCAAAAAAAAAAAATCCTAACCTGTGAGTTATTAATGATATGATTAGCTTCCAGTTGGATAGTAAATGTAACACCAAGTTCTGATGAAAAGGATTTCATTGGTGATAATGTCCCAGATGTCAAAACAATTGTCCACACTTTGCCATTAACATCCGAAAAGGCCTAGAAGGGAACAACGTTCGATATATAAAGTCATCTTTACAGAAGTCAAATGTATTTATTTCATTGTTTGTATTGAGTTAGAAGACAAAATTTTCACATGTAACAATCAGCTTACCACAGCTGGATTCAGGCACCAAAAGTTTAGCACATGAACCGCAGTTTTCTGTCGTGAACGTTTCTTATTTTTTGGTACAACAAAGAACCCATTTTTATCTAAAGTATCAGGCTGATTTATCCAAGAATAAGTCTGTTGAATAGCAACTTTATAATCATCTGCAAACCTAAATGAAAGTAAAATGGTAATTAAATGGTAAAACTTTATATAAAACACATAATGTCCCAGCTACATACAACATGTAAAACTGATTATATTAAAACTATACTAAGAGTCCTAGTATTTTCCCACTTGAAGATAACATTTCCCCACCAAACAACCGCCACTAATTAAATTCAGTAATTCTCATAGAAAATAAGCCATTGTCTTAGAAGCACACCTCTTACGGAGACTAGGGACCATCTAATGATACACCCTTTACCATTTCCCCTCCCTGTGCTCGAACACTACATAAATCATGGCAGAGTCAGAAATAAAAATCCAAGCCTCCCAACTCCTAGTCCAGAGATCCTTGCACTCTATGTTACATCATTAGTTACAAAATAGACAGCAGGATTATTGTTAAAGAAACTAAAATGTGGCTTATATTTTTTCATTACATTAGAAAGCAGAAAGATAATTTTTACTGAAAGCTTAAAAAGGTTAGAAGACTAATTATAAAAGTTTTAAATTCTTTATAACCTGGGTCTCAGTCTTCATCTATTTTTAACAAAGGTAATGAACCAGATGACCTCAGTAATCCCATCACTTCATAATTTCTTTCAAAAGAGGCTACAAACACCTAGGCTTAGGAAGAATAAAATCTGGTAATCTATACCATGTTCTCATAATATTGATGGTTAATTTCACCATTAGAGAGATCAGATCTCAAAGCTCACGCCAGGAACCCTAAAATCTGTGGACAGAATTTTATAAAAATATGAGAACTAAAAACTATAAAACCTAGAAGAAAACAAAGAAGGACATCTTTGACATCAGATTTAGCCATGTTTTTTGAGTATACCAAAGGCACATGTAGCAAAGTATAAAATAAATAAATTGGACTTCATCAAAATTTTAGAACTTTTGTATATCAAAGGACGCTATCAAGAGAATGAGAGGACAACTCACAGAATGGGAGAAAATATTTGTAAAACATGTATCTGATACAGGATTAACATGCAGAATACATAAATAACTCCTACATCCCCCCAAAAAACAAACAAACAAAAAAACCAATTAAAAAATGAGCAAAGGATTTGAATAGCTATTTCTACAATAAAGATATACGAATGGTAATAAGCACATGATAAGGTGCTCAACATCTCTAGCCATTAGAAATAAGCCGAAACCACAGAAGACACCACTATACCCATTAAGATGGCTATTATCCCTAAAAAGGTGCAGCTGCTGTGAAAAATATTATGTTGGTTCCTCAAAACCTTAAACACAGAATTACCATATGATCCTGCAATTCCACTGCTAGGTACACACCCAGGACTGAAAACAAGGACTCAACATGATACTTGAACATAAATGTTCACTGCAGCATTGCTCACAACAGGCAAAAGGTGCAAACAATCCAAATGTGCCTCAGCACAGGATAAACGAAATGTGGTTCATACATACAATAGAATGTTATTCAGCCATAAAAAGGAATGATCTTCTGATACATGTTACAACATGGATGAACCTTGAAAAGTGAAATAAGACAGACACAAAAGAACAAATATATGATTCCATTTAATATGAGACAAAGAAAGGGCAAGTCCATAGAGATCAAAGTAGAACAGAGATTACCAAAGGCTGTGAAGGGAGGGCGTTGGGAGATGCCTGGGTGATGCTGTTTCACGGGTATGGAGTTCCTGTGTGGGATGATGAAAAAGTTCTGAAAGTGGTTGTGGAGATGGCTGCACAACAACGTGAATCTACTTAATGCTGCTGAAACGTGCACTTAAAAATGGTTAGAATGGGAGATCGAGCCACACGGAGGCACAGACAGAGACACCTCACTTCCTTGCACAACCAAAAGGATAACAGCCAATTTAAAGGGCCAGAAAATCAAACTGCATGGAAGTCCAACAACCAAGGACTTAAAGAAACATTCATCCAGACTGGTAGGAGGGGTGGAGACGGGGCAGAGAGGAAGCACAGCTAGGTGGCAGCTGGCAGACAGGGCGGGCGATCCCACATTCGCTTGTGGATAAGCCAGGAGGAACAACTCGGGGGCGAGACAGACTGCAAAACCCAGAGTTTCAGCGCGGGAAACTAAAAGCTCAAAACCACTGGCTGTAAAAATCTGTGTGGGTTGCGGTGGCAGGAGGAACTCCCAGTCTCACAGGAGAGTCCACTGGAGAGGACTATGGGGTCCTAGAATGTATACAAGCCCACCCACCTGTGAACAGCACCTGAAAGGGCACAATCTGCTTGTGGAAGCAAAGGGAGTGATGGAAAGTGGGGCGAGAGCCAAGCAAGGAGCATTTATCCTCCTCTGCCTCCTCCCCCCGAGACAACCACAGTGAAGAGGGTTGCCCTGCCCTCATGAATATCTAATGCTCTGCCCCTTACAACATAACAGGTGCGCCGGGACAAAGAAACATGGCCCAAATGAAAGAACAGGTCAAAACTCCAGAAAAGAACTAAGCAATGTGGAGACAGACAACCTATCTGACGCAGAGTTCAAAACACCGGTAATCAGGATGCTCACAGAATTGATTGAGCTCAGTCGCAAAATGAAGGAAGAAATGAAGGCTACACAAAGTGAAACGAAGGAAAATATACAAGGAACCAACAGTGAAGGGAAGGAAACTCGGACTCAAATAAAAAATCTGAAACAAAAGAAAGAAATTAAACATCCAACCAGAAAAGAATGAAGAAACAAGAATTTGAAAAAATGAGGAGAGGCTGAGGAACCTCCAGGACAACTTTAAATGCTCCAGCATCCGAAACATAGGGGTGCCAGAAGGAGAAGAGGAAGAGCAAGAAATTGAAAACTTATTTGAACAAATAATGAAAGAAAACTTCCCCAATCTGGCAAAGGAAATAAGACTTCCAGGAAGTCCAGGAAGCTCAGAGAATCCCAAAGAAATTGAACCCAAGGAGGAACAAACCAACACACATCATAATAATTAAGTTACCCAAGATTAAAGGTAAGCAGAGAATCTTAAAAGCATCAAGAGAAAAGGAGACAGTTACCTACAAAGGAGTTCCCATAAGACTGTCAGCTGATTTCTCAAGAGAAACCTTGCAGGCAAGAAGGGGCTGGAAAGAAGTATTCGAAGTCATGAAAGGCAAGGACCTATATCCAAGATTACTCTATCCTGTAAAGTTATCATTTAAAATGGAAGGGCAGATAAAGTGCTTCCCAGATAAGGTCAAGTTAAGAGTTCATCATCACCAAGCCCTTATTACATGAAATGTTAAAGGGACTTATCTAAGAAATAGAAGAAGATCAAAACTATCAACAGTAAAATGACAACAAACTCACAACTATCAACAACTGAACCTAAAGAACATAAACAAAAACTAAGCAAACAACTAGAACAGGAACAGAATCACAGAAATGGAGATCACATGAAGGGTTATCAGTGGGGAGGGGGAGGGAGAGAATGGGGGGGAAGGTACAGGGAATAAGAAGCATAATAATAGGTAGGCACAAAATAGGCAAGGGGAGGTTAAGAATAGTGTGGGAAAGGGGGAAGCCAAAGAACTTACGTGTACGACCCACAGACATGAACTAAGTGGGTGGATGCTGGTGGGAGGGGGGTGCAGGGCGGAGGCGAGTAAAGGGGAGAAATAAATGGGACAACTGTAATAGCATAATCAATAAAATATACTTTAACCATTAAAAAATGGTTAGAATGATAAATTTATGTTGTGTGCATATTACCACAATTTAAAAAAGCAAAAATACTGGAGCGAGGCGGCGCTGAGCTTAACGAGGGGCAGTGCGGTGGGGGAGGTGGCTGCTTCCCATTTTCTATAATTCACTAAACAGAGGCTTCGCGCAGTAAGAAAAAGAACTTCTAATACTGGAAGAAACATATGTCAACTATATTTAAAAAAAACATAAATGCTTAAGTTTAGTCCTAGAGGACTATAAAGTTAATGCTTAATTAGTATATTTACTGATATCAATATTCATTTCCATTAATAAAGACTAATTTCAACTACTCTGAATCTTAGCCAGTTAGCCAATAAGAGTAATATTCATGACTCGTTTATGATTATCCTATGTACTCATAGAAAGAATGCATTAAACACATGCTAACACACAATAAGCCTAATATTTTTAAGAGAAAAAATGCAGATCAGATATCTTCATTTACCTGCTATTTTGCCTAAAAAGATAGTCGAGCACCATAAAAAGTCCTTTCAGCATTACTTGCGTTGAAGCACTAATAACAGGCACTTCTCTTGCCTCCTCTTTACCATGAAGTGATATGACTTTTTCTTCTTTTTGAAGGACAGCGGAAAAATGTCCCTATAAGAAATTATAATATTAAGTACACTGGGGGGAGGGGTGAAGGAGTAAAACAAACTTCTCAAAACTGTAATGAAACCCAAATAAAACATACACCAAAATTACAGGCAAACATTATTAATACACAAGTGCTAACAATATGCTTTAGATTCCCACATGTTCCCAAATTCTCTTCAAAGGCCTTTGATAAAATTATACGTTTACGTCTTCGGGCAATTAGGGTATTATATAGTACCCTTCAAAAGTAATGAACTACATAAAAATGTACTTACCAAATGGTTTCTCCAAGGAGCTTAAAAGAGTTGATATGCCACCTAAATGCCTGAATTATGTCCAGAGCACTCTGATGCTTAGAATACTGTGACTTTATTATAAGAAAAATTAAAAGAATGACTCAAAGCTAATTCTAAAATTCAAATGGCAGAGTAAGGTCACGAACAGTCAGGATCATTCCAAAGGAAAAGAACAAAGTGAGAAGGTATGCCCTAGCAGATATCAGCATTCTTCTAACAGTAATTAACAAATATGACAGTTTAGATAAACAGATTTATAGAATGGAGTCCAGAAATAAATTCACACATGAATGAAAATTACAGGTGTGACAGAAAAGATACTACAAACAGAGGGAAATGACAGACTATATAGTAAACAATGGTGAGAAAAATCACTATCCGTACAGGAATTAAAATGTATTCCTCACCTCACAAGATCAAGAAAAATGAATCACGGACTGACTGAATACCTTTATAAAAAATACCTTAACACTTTTAGAAGAAGATGTAGCACAGGACAAGGAAAGATCGCTAAAACTAAACTCAAACATGACAATTCATTTAAAAAACACTGATAAATGTGAACACACTAAAATTAAAAAGTTTTTGAAAAATACACTATAAAGAAACAAACAATAGACACAAGAATATACACATTGAATGCAATAGCAACAAAGAATTAGTATTTAGAATATACAAAAGAAATAATCAGTGATATATACAAAGATATATTTTCAAGGATGTTCCAATCAGAATTGTTTCTTATTCTGGGAAAACTGGAAACAACCTGTAGTACAAATGCCAGATTTACCAAATAGTTTAGAATATGTGCACTGACGAAAATGGTATACTGAGGCTAAACATGTAAAAGAATCTTTTTCCGAATAACAAAGTGCTCATAATATATTGTTAATAAGAGGCTACAAGTAACATTGTATCTTATCGGCAATATATTATGCTAAGCTAATATATGCACAGAAGAAAGCATAGGTAGACACAAATCCAAAATAATAACCATCTTTAAGTTGACTATTTTTTTCTTTTCTACCTTTCTGCAGTCTCCAATTTTTTCCTTTGACATATATTTTATTTGCACATTTTTAATTAAAGAATAATATAGAGAGTGCCCCAATTTTGTATACACAGGTCACTAAACACACATACCCATGTAACTAACACTCATTCAGGATACAGAACATTTCTCGAATCCCAGATGGTTCCCTTTCGCTCTTTCTCAGCCCAAACTGCTCCTCATCCCTACACACTGGGAACCAGTATTCTGATTTCTATTAGCATAACTATGTTTGTCTATTCTTGAATTTCATTAAAATGAAATCATATAGTTTGTACCCTTTTAAAAAAGATTTTATTTATTTACTTATTTTTAGAGAGAGGGGAAGGGAGGGAGAAAAGGAGGGAGAGAAACATGGATGTGAGAGAGAAACATTGATCAGTTTGCCTCTCGTACGCACCTGGACCGTGGACCAAACCTGCAACCTAGGCATGTGCCCTGACCGGGCATTGGACTTGCGACTTTTTGCTTTGCAGGACGATGCCCGAGCAGCTGAGCCACACCAGTCAGGGCCGGTTTGTACTCTTTCTGTCTGGTTCCTTTTACTGAACATTATGCCTGTAAGATTCTCTCATATAGTTGTGGTGGCAGTGGTTGATTTTTTAATTGCAACTTTGTCGTCTACTCTATGAATATCTCACAATTAACTTATCTATTTAACTATTGATATAAATAATCTTTAAAATGCAAAACTTCTATGCAAAAAAAAAAAAAAAAAATCATAAAAAGATGTCACAGTATTGCCCTGGCCAGTGTGGCTCAGCAGTTGGAGTGCTGTCCTGTAACTGAAGGCTTGCGGTCTGATTCTTGGTCAGGACACATACCTAGGTTGCAATGCTCGGCCAGGCACGAGTGCATGTGGCCTCAGGTCCAGATTCGATCCCTGGTCCTGGCATGGACACCCGGTCTGGGTGCATACAAAGGCAACCAGCTGATGTTTCTCTCACAGTGATGTCTTTCTCTCAAAAAAAAGTATGTGTCTCTCTCCCTTTCTTTCTCTCTCTCTCTAAAAAAAAGCAAAGGTCTTCGAGTGAGGATTAAAAAAAAAAGTCACAATATAGAAAAATACTTATAATACCATATTGCATTTTTTAAATGCAGGGCAAAAATTATAAGTGTAGTTTGGTTAAAATATGTTTTTGAATACTCATATGCCCAAAATGCTAGTAGTGATCATGTTGTTAATAGTTGTTACCTTCTTGGGTTGAAAAACTTCTTTAAAACAATAAGGAAAACTACAAAACTCTAATTTAAAAAATCAAAGAAAATCTAAGTAGATGGAGAGATACTCCATGTTCATGGATAGAAAAATTCAGTATTATTCAGATGTCAGTTCTTCCCAGCTTGATCTATAGGTTCAGACAATCCCAACCAAAACCCAAGCAAGTTACTTTGTGGATACTGACAAACTGATCAAAGTTTATATAGAAAGACAAAAGACTCAGAAGAGCTAACACAATTACTGAAGAACAAAGTCAGAGGGCTGACACTACCCAACTTCAAGACTTACTATAAAGCTACAGCAATTAAGACAGTGTGGTATTGATGAAGGAACAGACAGAAAGATCCACGGAAAAGAACAGAGAGCCCAGAGACATATCCACATAAATACTGTCAGCTGATCCTCTATAAAGGAGCAAAGGCAATGAAAGGGATCAAAATTAGTCTCTTCAACACATGGTGCTGGAAGAACTGGACATCCACATGAAAAGAAATGAATCTAGACACAGTCCTTACAACTTCACAAAAATTAATTCAAAATGGATCGCAGACTTAAACGTAAAATGCAAAACTATAAAACTTCTAGAAGAAAAGATAGAAGAAAATCTAGGTGACTTTAGGTTTGGAGATGGGTTTTTAGATGCAACACCAAAAGTATGACCCAAAGAAAAAAACTGCTAAGTTGAACTTTATGAAAACTAAAACCTTATGCTCTGTGTAAGGCAGTGTTAATAGAAAAAAAAAGACAAGCCATGGGCTGGGAGAATACATTTGCAACACACATGAGATGAAGGACTTCTACACAAAATATACAAAAAACTCTTAAAACAGACCAAAGAAACCAACCCAAATGAAAGGTAGGCGAAAGATCTGAAAAGAGTAACAGGAGCTCACATCCGCTGCTGGTGGGAATGTGAAATGGAACAGCCA
Organism: Mormoops blainvillei; assembly: GCA_004026545.1. NCBI lineage: Eukaryota > Metazoa > Chordata > Mammalia > Chiroptera > Mormoopidae > Mormoops > Mormoops blainvillei. The sequence continues at coordinate 409,720 of PVJD01000383.1, read as the reverse complement.
CTTTGGGGGACGGTAGCAGCTTCTTGCAAAGCTAAAGTTAGTCCTTACTGTATAATCCAGCAAACATGCTCCTGTTTACCCCAATGAGGAGTAAGGATGTCCACACAAAAACATGTACAAAAATATTTACAGTCTCTTTATTCATAATTGCCAAAACGTGGAGACCACCAATACATCCTTTAGCAGAGGAATGGATAAAGAACTGTGGTATATGCATACAACGAGTATTCAGCAATAAAAAGAAACGAGCTCTCAGGCCATGAAAAGACAAGGAGGAACTTAAGCGCATACTGTTAAGCGAAAGAAGCCAGTCTGTAAGGACCACATATTGTATGATTTGAAACACATGACATTCTGGAAAAGGCAAAATATGAAGTCAGTTAAAAAAAAAAATCAGAGGTTGCCAGGGGGGTTCAGTGAGGGAAATGAGATGTAGTAAAGGAATGAGTAAGTGCAGCACAAAGGATTTCTAAGGCAGTGAAAAAACTCTGTATGATATCGTATTGGTAGATAATGACTGTTTTTATCAAAACTCAGAACCGTACAACACAAACAGTATAAACTATAGACTTTAGTTAATAATAATGTAACAATATTGGTTCAACTGTATCAATGCACTATACTATTGCCTGATGTTAATAGTAGAAATAGTAAGATCTGTGTTGGGGAGGTGGAGTTTGGGGAGGCCTGGTGTATGAGTAATGTCCTTTCTGCTACGTTTTTCTGTAAACCTAAAACAAGCACTCTAAAATGTAAAGTCTTTTAATTCAAATAAATAGATAAGCAATTAAGAACAAAAAGGAAAAGATTTTTTTTAAAAAAACACCTCTCTGAGAATATATGTCATGAAGCTTCTATTCAGAAAAACATACAAAAGTACATACTAATAAAATTTTGCATATAATTTCATAATGTTCACAGTATCACATAGCCCACTCACGATCTCCATCCACCCAGGTTTATAACCTCTAAATTAAGGAGAACAAAATATAAATTTCTCAGCTTTTTATTTTCCAAATTTTTAACTTTTACAACTAATACAATAAACTTACAACCTAAAAATATTGACTCTTTTATCTTTGAACAAGAAATTAATTCCTTTAGCCTTATTTCCTTCAAAATAAGTAATGTTACTTTTTTGTCCATAATTTATGCCATCACACATAAGATTATAAAAATTTTGAAACAACTGTTACCTTTTTTTTTTACTCTAGATAAACTTATTCACTATTAATCATTTCTAATTCACTAAATGAATTTCCACAGATGGGGGAAAAATCTTACCTGCAAAATGGGAAAAGTAGCAGTGGTGATACCCATTTTATGTAAATTTAAGACCATTTCACTTCCACTCCATATTTTACAGGATGATTCATAATCCCGTTCCACAAGATGTTCAGAGTTTGCTTCTAACCAACTGGAATAAAATGAAACAATTCCATCAGTGAGTATTGTCCTATATGCACCATTTTCATAGCATAGAGAATTGAGATACATGAAATCTGTATTCCTTGAACCTCTTGGGACAGAAAAGTGGATTAATTAAGACATCTTTTTAAAAGCATGCATACCTCGATTTGCCAAAAAAAAAAAAAAAAAAGTACATAGCTAAACAGCAAGCTTCTATTCAGAAAAGAAAAACACACATGTCATTTCCCAACTGTGTTTTGTGGATTCGCACTACTTTACTTGGCTGTCTCTCTGAGAGAGTCGTGTCTTAGGGCTCACCCCAAACGCTAAAAGGAACACCAAAACAACCTAATAAAAAAATAAAGTTACATATTAACACAACAAATAGAATTACTAGAAAATACAGAAATATATTCATTAATATATATACACATGTGTACATTCGATAAGTGCTTAAATGCCTATTATTATGTCAGACACTATGCTAGGCGGAAATACAGCAGTAAATAAAACAGACAAGGCCCCCTACACTCATCGAAATTACATTCTACTAAAGGGAGAAAGAAATAAATTTAGAAACAAATATATAAACAAGAAAATATCAGGTAGTAATAAGAGGTATATTAGGTTAATGTAATCTAATTTCTACTTTAATTTGAGTATCAAGAAAACTCTACCTGAGGTGACATTTATTTTAACAAATGAAGGCAAAATGTACCCAGTCATGGGAGGATCAGCAAAAATCGTGCAAAGATCCTGAGGTGGTTAACAAATTACCCTCCTTTAAGGACCTGAAAGAAAGCCAAAGCGGCTGCAACACAATGTGCAAAAAGGAACAAAGGTATAAATCATGTTACAGTGATGAGCAAGAATCAGGTTGTATTAATCCGGGATAAGAATCTGAATTCTACTCAAAGTGCAATGGGAGGGTTTTAAATGGAGGATTTTAAATAAGAGAGAGATCATCTATTTTAAGTGTTTAAAAGATGATTGCAGCTACAAAGTCAGGATGGACTATAGGAGAAAGGCAGGAGTGAAAGCAGAGACCCTCTGCAAGGCTGGTCCAGTATTCTAGTTGAGACGACTATGGGATGGTAGAGGTGAGACTGAAGGATTTGGGATGTATTGTGCAGGTGGCATTTACAAAACTTACTGATAAATTGAATGAGGTGGGGCACAGTAAATGAACTTACAACCTAAAAATATTGACTTCTTTTATCCTTGAACAAGAAATTAATTCCTTAACAATTAATTAATAATTCTTATTGAATCAAGAAAAATACTTAAATTTTTGATTCGAGGAAACTTAGTACTGCTTGCTTAGACAAAAAACAAAGAATAGGTAGGGGAAGGGAATGAGTTTTGTTTTGGAAAGCTGAAATCTGATAACCAAACAAAGGTATAAAGTACAGTTGGGTATATGGAAACAGCCTTCCAGGGAGAGGCTGGGGCTAGCCACAGGTTCGGGTCTCGGCAGGACTGCTGTGGTGCTGGGTCACGTAATTTAGGGAAGCACAGAGCTAGGGCTGAAATGAGGTCCTAGGACCAAGTCCTGAGGCATGTCAACATTTAGACATCAAACAAATTAAGAACTATAAAAAAAAAAAGTGAGAAAGAACAGGCTGTGAGGAGGAGGAAAACCAGAAGATGTCATAGAAACTGTCCAAAAAAAAACATTCCTGTGTGTCTCCTCAACTCTTACTACTTCACTCTGACGCCTCTGGTCATTAAATGTATGTGGGATTTTTTTCCCCACACCAAGCGATTCGAGACACCAGTTGGGTGTTACATACAAGTCATGTGTCACTTAGTGATGGGGATAAATTCTGAGAAATGTGTCCATAGGTAATTTTGTTGTGCAGAAAGAAACTTCCAGAAGTGAGGAGGATGTTTATGGCATAGACTGTGGTGATAGTCTTACCAACGTATACTTATCTATAAGCTCATCAGGCTGTATACATTAAATATTTACAGCACTGTGAATGTCAATTATACCTCAATAAAGTGGTTTAAAAAAACATAAAATATATTTTTATGTTTAAAATGGGGAAGACAAAAATGTATATATAGTATGCCATCATTTGGGTAAAAAAGGGACAAGAGAAAGTATCCAACTTGACTTATACATGCATAAACATGCACTGAATGATAAGCTTCTGTAGGAGGACAAGAATTAAACGTATGGAAGATGGGGTGAGAAGGTTTTTACAATATAAATTTGTGTATACCTTTTCTGTTCAAATAGGTGACTCTATAACTTTTAAAGTTTTTAAAAAGTATAAGGTAAAGGGAACGAAAATCTCTGTAGTATATGAAATGGGACGTAGAGTCAGGGGAGGTTTTTTCCTAAGATAAACAGATAGAAAAAAACCTAATGTCTAATGAAAGAAATTATCTAATGTAAATTTTATTTTATCGTATTCTATCCATTGTGAATTTCAATAAAATTCCTACTAAATATGTTATTTTACAGTATCAAAATCTTGGTCAATTGAAACTCGTTAAACCAAAATCCTACTCAAACTGGAGGATAAAGTGATGAATTAAAGCCATAATCCAGAATTATAAAATGTGGAATGAAACTATTAGTTTACGTTCAGCCCAGTGATCTATACGTAGCCTATGGGGCTGTTAAATTATCTATCCTGTTAAATTAGGAATAAGAGTCACAATTACCAATTTAAAAGATTGATTCTGTCTATTACATTCTGTTGAATAAGACAAAAGTTTGGACTAGTCTATTTTTTAAAAGTTAACTGGCAAGGAACAATCCATTTCCAAAGTAGCCTGGTCAGCTTACTAACTGCAAATACTCTGGCGTGATGAAACATGTTTTTAACACAAAGGCAGCACAAATGACACTGACAGACGAACGTTCTTACTTAATGAGGCTGCAGCACACTGCTTGCAGGGGTTCGTGGTCTTTCTTCCTTATGTTATTGTTGACCATGCTATCGAGTTCATCCCGAGCAAACCGAAGCTGAACTTCCGTTATACTGTAACTTGCTGATTCCCGAGCACAGTCCTCGATGTTATGAGCTTCATCTAAAATTACAACCTGTTCTTTGAGGTTGATATCCATCTATAAGATTTAAAAAAATTCCTGTAAAACTTTCAGAAAAAAATGGATTTAACAGCAGTAGGCATGATATTTCATTTTTAAAAATCACACTATAGGCCAGTATTATAAGTGCAATTACATAAGCAACTGATTCTCGGTCTTAAAACTTCTGAAGTACCAAAGCCAACCAAATTATCAGTTCAACATTATAGAGCTTGCCACTTTTCATTCTCAAAATACTTTGCAAGCTTATCACAACCAAAATAATGTGTTAAGTGAAACTGGATCCAAGTACAGCTGACTACACAAAGGTGTATGCAAAATCCACTATGAAGGAATCTGCAACATAATTTAAAAAGCAGAGTAAAAAACCCTTTAAAACTAAAATAATAATACAAAATTCAAAGCCTCTCAAAACATTAATGTAATATAATACGTATCTTTCATTTTAGTCTGTCCTGCAACACTTTATTCTGACAAGTGCTCTTCCCAACTCCCATGTGACACTGGGAGGACTGTTAACCTGTTAATCAAGGACATCACCGCCCTTACAACATGGGCAGACTCAGAGACCAAGCCTGTCAATTAAATAAAGTATTCGATCCCTACATGGTCACAGTGACTGGTTCAAGAATGGATATGAGAGCCAAACTAGGATAATCAGAGTAATCTAGGGTAACTAATATAAGATTAACTACTTTTTTCCAGGTTAGCTAGCTACCTATCCTTATCTTTGTTCCCACTGGAAAGAACTTCCCTTGAACATAAAGCCATCACAATGATAAGTTAGTCAAGAAGTTTTTCTTAAGCCCTACTGAAGCTGAGTTTGTGTCACTTGCAATTGGGAGAGTCCTGACTAATACAAAGAAACATCACAAAGCAACTGTCAACAATTTGTTCTGAGGAAATACTACTACACAGAGGGTTGAAGTTACTGAGAAAGAACCACAGAAGAGCTGGAAATACACTGGGGTTTAAAGGGGAACAGGATTTGGATTTGGGTAGACAGAGAGTAGGGCATTCGACACAGGTGTCATCAAAATCAGAGACACGGGAAAGAACAAGGAATCCTCAGGGGACTATGAGATCATTTTTGAGAGGGTTCTAGTTGGGAGTTTGTAACTGAGAAGGTTGACAGGTAGGTTCAGGTCAGACTATTGAGCAGCCTGAAGTAAATTTAAGAAATATGGACTTTACCCCAGGAGCAAAGAGCAGTAAGAGATTTTCAAGCAGAGGAAATATTAATAAAAGTAATATTAGAAGACTGATCTGTCATTGATTTGCACAGTCACTCAGAAGAAAGAGACCTAGCCAAGAGATAACCAAATAAGAGGTGGGAGAGTAGGGATAGTAAACATAATGTCTATTTATTTCAAACTTAAGGAGAGAGAAAGCTAACAAAAGTTCTGCAGTTAGATCTAAAGGGAGAAATAACAATTGAATATACCAAGTTATTCACTTTTTTTGGTCTTATACTGTAACAACTGGATGTTTCTAAGAAAAACCAGGCAAATAAACACACATGCTGTATACAGAGTTCAATTCTCAAAAGCTCACAAAGCATGATTTGCAGTCTGCATACTTCTCCCAACATAAGTTCTTCAAAACAGATTCTTCAGAGAAATGTTCTAAAATAATTCTTTCTGACTATTCATAAATAGAAAGAGTGATAGCTATAGATGGGTCTCAACTGGGGGCAATTTTGCCTCTCCAGGGATATTTGGCAAAGTCTTGAAGTATTTGTGATTGTTATGATGTGAAGGCGCTTCTGGCATCTAGTGGGTTAAGACGCTGTTACTACAACACACAAGACAACCCATCAAAACAAAGAATTATCCAGTCCAAATGTCATCACTGTCAAGGCTATGAAAAACTCTGCTGTAATCCACTTCAGTACTAGGTCCTTAAAAGTACAATAGTTATTACTTTGGGAATTAAATTGATATGGTCTAAAATTCAGTTTTTATTACACCTTAGAATGTTTTTAGTGTTCTAATCCATTTATACACTTATATAAATTAACTCCAAAACAAAAAGTAAAGTAAGAGACATTAAAACATCTAAAAGCTTTTACATTCCCAATAAAGAGGAAAAAAGTTCTAATTTTTACATAGCTACTCACACTTTCCCTTATTTGTGCATCTAGAAGATAGTTGTAAGGACAAAATATTATATCAGCATCTTCTATCAGCTCTCGCGCTGTGTAATACGGGCAGGCCTTTAGTTTTTTACCCAAGCTGACGAGTTCTTCTATATCCCAGGCCCTGCACATCCCTTGGAGAGTCTGGAATGTCTGTTGACCACTAATTTTATGAACGCCATGGTAAAAATAGCATGATTTGCCCTGAAAACAAATATGAATAACTGAAATGTGAACCCATACTGGAACAGAAGAAATAAGACAAGTTTATCTCAGAATTTTAGGAACGTCATTAATTCCACAGAGCAAAGATTTTATAGAGGAGACAAATTATACCACATTCCCAATCACGACCATCTTAAAGGCACTGCATTCGTTGACTCAGTAGAGCTCCAGATACCCCGAACTAGTTTGAGAAATATATTTTTGAAATTATGTGTGTTGTGGTTTCTTTCTGATTAAAGTGGTATCAGGCAAAACTACTTCTGTAAGGGCGCACAAGAGCAATGGTGTCACCGGCTGCGTTCAAAGATGAGAGCCCGGTGACCTGGGGACAGGAGTGGGACAGGTTTTCCTCAACAGATGCTTTTGTACCTTTCAACTTGAGACAGGGGACAGTATTATTGAATCAAATCTAAATAAGTAAAAAGAAAGAAAGGGAGAAAGAAGAGAGGGAGAGGAGAAATGAAGGAGCTAGAGAGGAAGAAATGTCCTAGGGGAAAAAAATAAAGAGTGTTCACTCCAAATATGTGGAAAATTCATAAGAGTATCAAGGAGAGAAACCTATATTACAATTCCATCACACAAAAAAATGTATCGTTAACATTTTGATATGTTTCATTTCATATATCTTCTACATGTATGTAGTACGTATGTATTGATAAGTCTTTACAATGTGACCTAGCATTAAAATAATGAGAATAAAAAAGTTTTCCCCAGGTACTGAGGATTATTAATAATCTAGCCACAATAATCACTTCTCACAAAACTAGGATCACTTTTTTTCTCTCAGCCTACTCTCATATCACTAAGTATTTTTTCATTGTTGCCCACATATGTACATTGAACTGATGTGCCACAGTTGATGAACCAGTTTCATTATTATTGGGCTTAACCGTTGCTAATTTTTGCTTTATAAATAATGCTGCAATGAGCATTTGTATACCCATTTCTAAATAGTTTCTTAGTATATATTTAGTATGGAGGTTGGTGCCTCCGGAGTCTGTGATTAAAAACTGTTAAATTTCATCTTAACAAAAACAGATATTCTCCACACCTAAAATAATTTTTTTTAGAACTATTTCTGGGGTTAGTTGATTTTTTCTTAACTGAATCAAAATTAACTTTTAAGAGAGTAGGTCCATGGCTTTCCCAGTATAAGAGAACTTTAGTAAAAGAAACAGTGAACAAAAACACATGTGCCTTTGGATCAAGCCAAAAAATCAGAAAGTTTACACTTTAAGGGCACTTCGAATGACACTGCTGAGCAGGCTGATAGCAAAACCAGAAAAGCTCATCCGTTTTAGCGGTGTAACACAACCCTGAGGGGAGCCTGCCCATTGAAGCGTTATCACGCTTTAAACTCTTTTTCGCTCAAACTGTCAGTTATCTATTTATCATTTCGCTTTGGTAATTCAGCCACAGTAAACACAGACACCTATGGTGACTGTGTAATTGGCCCTCATTACAATACCAAATTACCTTGAGGGCTTGGGAACGAGAAAAAGAATGTTCATGTATGCCTATGAGCTGAGCATTCTGAGGCAGAATTAGGTCCAGACAAACAACTACAAGCAGGTATCGTCAATTATGTATATTGCTAATAATCAAAAACAAAAGGCTTGTTTACTTTAAAACAAACTAACTGCCAATGAAAAATTCTGAACGTGCAAGTCTGTTAGATTACCTTTTATTTTTACATGATTCACACTTATGACAGTAAAGATCAATCAAAAAACATAACCAGCACTACAGGATTCTAGAGAATTACATAAAATAAGACTATTTACTTTCAATGCACAATCTTAAACTTTATAATTGTTTTTAATAATGAGATGAGAAATTGTTATAATTTTCCCAGTGACAATGCCAGCACGTCTTCTTGCATAGGCTGTATAGACAAAAAACAAATTCCAAGGATTTGAGGAATCCAGTAGATAAATCAGCCCTTTATGGTAAGACGTCTACTTCAGTATAACATTTATGGGGTTTTATCATGAAGAGCCTTTTATCTATTGTATTACTGTTTTAGCCTTTGATTTCTTACTATTTTTATCTCTCCTTGAAGATAACTTCTTAAATATTTTGAAGATTTCACAGTTCCTCAGTTAGTTAAAAAGAACTTATCGAAAATAAATATAAACAGAATTTCGAAAATGGTTTTGGCTCATCAATTTGTATTCTCTTCCTGGCTTTGAACAAGTCACTTGAGTTTTTCCACTTAAGTTCCTTAGTGCTCACACTCCGTGTTTACATGGATGCCTATCGAAGCATCTTTTGAACATCCCCCAATAAACTTGAATACATTTCCATCTAATAAAAGAAAGCATTGAGACAGAAAAGCATAATACAAAATAACTTATTTAAATTATACAGTAGAAGGTGATATATCAATTAAACAAAACTCCAAGGTCTATGGCTCATAGCCTTTTGTGTAAAAACAACCCTGACAAAATACTAGTGAAAGATAGAACGACTTTCGAAATGCATTCAAATATCTGTCATTTCGCATACTATCAAATTATGGTTCACCAACAATTTCTGGATGTAATTCCAGACTCAGAACTTCCACGTTAGAGTAAACTAGTTATCAAACAGGTAGACAAACTACCAAACTAATGCTCTGCCAAAAATTATGGAAAAATTACATATCTTTAGTAAGAAAGACTTCTCTGTCTCCACCTAGTCCAAATTCATGTTATTCTAGATTTCCCTGGAAATCTTCAAAACCAGCAGTGACATGTCTTTAAAGCTAGTAATTTAATATAATTGTTTTAGAAAGGGAAATCTGTGCTAATAAGAATGAAACAGGATAATCATTATATTTCTCATTCAATTAAAAAACATTTTAAAATTTGCTCAGAGAGAGCCTAAATAAACTATTTTCCTTTGAAGTTTTTAAATATGTATAAGACAGTAATTAAATCTAATTAGATTAACTCATTTAAACACTTTTATCTCTTCATATGATATCATCCATGTTGGACTATTTTTGGTAGAAGGACTTAAAAGAAAGAAGACATCTGATTAAAATGGGTATTAATTTCAAGGAATTAAATACCCCTAAACTTTAGGACAAAACCCCATAATTTTAAACTTAAAGATTTTCTTGTGGTAAAATTATTTTTCAAAAATATAAATACTAGCAATTAATTCAATTTTCATAATTATTTGATTATCACAGAAAACGAACATATAAAACAAAATGAACACAAAAAATTGAGTAATTTTTATCTTTTCAACCTTATTTTTTCTCTAAAACAAATTAACTGTACTCACATTTTTCCCATCCAGCAATTCCATGCACTTCTCATTTCTGTTGAAGTTACCTACTACCTCTGGATGGACACAAGTATGGTCTCTGCTGGAAAGAATAGTCATTGGGACCCCTGAGTACGCTGTCCTCCGGAGCTCTCTAGTAATCTGAGCAATCTGCTTGTGTGTGCGCGTCCCAAAATATATTTTTGGTGCCCTGGATTTCCCGCCATGATCCTTCTTAATGGCGTTTGAAGAATCTTGACTGTTTCCTTGTTTAGTAGAGCAACAGCACCTAGAACAGTGACCAGACTGCTGTACAAAAAAAAAAAGAAAGAAAAAAAGATAACTAATGTCTGGATACCATAAAAAATGTTATCAAACCTCTCATGGAATCAGAACCCATGAATCACAACTGTCAAATAAAGAGAAATTTCAAGATACCATCTAAAACTTGCCATTAAAGAAAAACTACATATTCCATTTCAAATTGGTTCTCTTTCACTCCTAAGACTTATAAATGATGTTTCCATATTTGCAACTGGTTTCTAACATACCACTCCAACTCTCAAATTCCAAATGTTTTAAGTACATTTTAACTATCCTCTTTCATATATTATAAAAACAATAAGACAAAACTGAGGGCAATTTTAATTTTTGATTAGGCTTCAAGTGAACATATGATATTATAGCTTAGAAGAGTTAGTACTATTTTTGCTCACAGCATAGCCAATTTAAATATCCTAAAATATACCAATATTTTTAAAAAGCATTTAAAATATAGCTTACAAAAGAATAGAAATATCAAGTTGAATCTAAAGTATCACTGAACAACAAGAAGCGAAAACTATTCTCTAGCAAAGGTATGAAAATGAATGCATATTATTAATATTTAATAATAAAGGCAGGTTGCTTGAGTGAAACAAGTATATCTGTAATTCAATTACCTGTCATAGAATGCAAATCCATCAGTAGAGTTATCATTCAAGATAGCTTTTCTTGGACAAGTTTACTCATAATTCAGTTTCATAACTTAAATAGTTATATAAATGTCTCCTTAAACACACCATATATAGGACTTCAGGAATACAGTCTAATGTTTATCTGATTTTTTTTCTTTCCTGTTTCTAAACTCTCAAAAATGAAAAAAAAAATTAATGCTATATATTAGAACCCATAGGTTCTGAATAACTACTAGCTAACAACCTTAATTACTACACATATGAGACAGTGCAGCCTCGTTTAGAGAAATGCTGTGAAATGGTTAGTTTATAGACGTGGTCACTATTGGGGGAAAAAAGCCAAGTAGCACAGTTGCTTAAAAGAATTTGTACTGGAGAGTTATAGTTTAGTAGAACAAATATGCCATTTAACTGAAGTTTTTTTTTTTTAAATTATAATCTGTAAGATTAGCCTTCATCAACAAATGCTAAGTCATAGCATGTTACACTACAATACTGGGGATCAAGCTGTCTTTTAGCCTCAACTCAGTGGAAAAGCAAGTTCAAATTACTCCCAGTCTCGCTCAACCTTGTCCGCCATTAAATATTACAATACATGATAGAATGGATGTAAATGTGACCCTTCTGGAACTGTCACTCACTGGGATAAAAGGTTCACTGATGTGCCAAATAAACAGTCAAAGCAGATAAAGTTACAGCTATGCTGGAATTGTTACATTCCCCTCTCAGGTTGCCAGTAACAGCAGATTTCATTACAGAGTGCTGCCACATTAAATAGCCAGTTCCAAATATCCTGCCTTCTATATTGAATAATTACTTATTCACTGAAAGGATAAAAAGAAGAGTTATGAATGGGGCTCTTGTCAACAGTGAGGCAGGAAACAGCTGACATGTGGTTTATGTTACATATGTTGCAATATCTAACAATTTATGGTCACACAGAAAATGGGATGCAAATTATATCATGATATTTCTGACCGAATTCTCTTTTGGCCTTTGCAATGATCACATTAATTAATTAACATACTAAAGGAATTAAGGTAACTCTAGGTAGCAGAATTGGTTTACTTTTTTATATCTTCAATCTTTTCACTCAATTATACTATTTCTCTTCCCTATGATACAGTTAAATTTGTCCTGAATATTAGAATGCAAGGGCCCAATGCACTGTTATATCCTATGTGAATATATTATATCCAAGTATAAAAGTAATCCAGTAAAGGGGTCTTTTCTCAAGGCCTGAAGATCATCTAATTTTTGATGGAACACTTTTCAACAAGAATTCCACTTAAAACTTTATTACTTATACCTTTTAATTCCACTTTTTCCCCCTGACCAAAAAATTCAAACAACAAAGAAATATAAAAAAGAAAAAATCAGACAAATAATTCAGTATAACTTGCAAATAGTTCACTATAACTTTCAAACCTTCATATATGTATAATACATCTTTCATACAATTTTGTCAAACAAAAAAGAATGCTATTATACAGCTTTATAACTTGCTTTGTTTTCAAACTTTTTAAATTTTCAAAGGTGTGCACTGGGCCCTAATAATTTAAATAATGAAATGTGTTTATATTAAAACGTTATGCTAGTAGCGGTACTAACAAAAAGAAAAGATGGGGAACTAGTTTCAGAAAATGTTTCCCACTAGAGCTGCTTTATTTAGGTACCTTAAATTTGTTTTTCATTTCATAATTAAGAAAATTATAAACCATGGCTAATTTTATATTAAACGTGTTTCTGTTTGTTAAGATTTAAAGTGCCTGAAATCATTATACCACCTATGAACTTAAGGTGACTCCTCAAGAAGATGATTTTTCAATGGGTGGATGGGCAAGTAGAGTAGAAGAAAGAAATTAAGAAAGTTGATTCTTTTGCTATATTAAATAAGAATTATTTCTTCAGGAGTGATCTATTGACATTTCCACTTAAAGGACTTGCTGCAATCATATTTGAGGATGGAAAAAAACTAAATGTGGCAATAGAACAGAGGCTTGAAAAAGACATTTAATAACAAAAGAATTATTTGAACCCAAATCAGGTACTTTCAAAGCTGTAAGAAAACTAGAGAAAGAATCATAAAAACAGCGATGACAGGAGGTCATAGTACTCCAATTCAATTAAAGGCTAACACTTTAAAAGATAGATAACACACTTTAAGAAAGATAAAACATATGGGCTCCCCAAAACCTATAATTTCTAAGACCTGTAAACCAGCTACACTGAGGGGTAGAAGGAAACTCTTTTAGAGATGGCTTCTTCTCCCATAGCTAGAAACTGTCTAGAGTCCTTTTACTTCCACAAAAGGCAAGAAAACCCAATCCAAGAAACAGCATACATGTGCAGAATTCAATTGTGCAGAATTATTTCCATATGCAGAATTCAATTGTTTAAAAATACATTTCAAATCTACAGTAGCCAAAACTGTTCTTAGATGGTCAGCAACCAAAAATTTTTGGAAAATGTTCCTCTAACAACTTCTATCTATTCCCTTTCTTGTTTTCTTGGTATATATATCTAAAGGGTTCAAAATGATGAAGAAAGATTTTAAGATCTGACCTTAAAAGAAAGGTCAACTGCTAAGTCCTTGCCAGTATTTCTTTCACAAAGCTATAATTAGAAGTTCAAGTAGATTAAAATACTACAATGTCAATCTCTTAACATTTCATAACTTTCTCCAGCCTCTCCTCACAACAACAAAAAAAATTACTATACCTAAATACTTGAAAAGAAAAAATACAAAACAACCTGTTACTTTTAAAAGCAAAAAAAAAAAAATCATCTTGTTATGCTAATACTTGGGCCACTTTAGTTGTGAGTGACAAACACATATCCTGATATATTCATTATTAATAATAACTACCATTTATTAAAGCTGTCCCTGTGCTAACCACCTTACATGTACTATGCCTTCCACCCATCCATCCATCCATCCACCCATCCATCCATCCATCCATCCATCCACCCATCCATCCATCCATCCACCCATCCACCCATCCATCCATCCATCCATCCACCCATCCATCCATCCATCCATCCATCCATCCATCCATCCATCCATCCATCCATCCATCCGAGGAACATCAGAATTCCCGATATACCAAGGCAAGTAGAAGACAGTAACAACGGTCACCTCATCTCACTTACAAAGGGCTTCACTCCTTAACTGTTCTATAAAGTCAGTTTTTGGAGTTTATTAGTATCGGTTTCACTCACGAATTAAAGAATTGTTAAAGTTAGTACTCTAAGTGCATTATTTTCTGAATTATAAAATTATGATCCCAGCGTAGGGAAAGATATCTTAAGCAATACACAAAAGCACAATGACTTAAAAAATAATCTCATTAAGATGTCAAATTTCTATTTTAAAAGATAGCCCCCTTAAAAATAAAAGTAAAAAGGCACAAGCTGAGAAGACACCTTTGCAATGTATAAAACCAACTGCCTACTGTCCACAACACATGAAAAGTCCCAACAAATCAATTTCAAAAAAAAGACAAATCTAGGAGATGGCCAAGAACAGGAAATCACAGGGGGGAAAAACCCCTGAAAGGCCAATAAACATCTGAAAAGATGTGCAAACTAAGGCTCAACCTCATAACTAATTAGGAAAATGCAAATTAAAGCCATAACTAGATTCTGTTTCACATCCACCAGCCTGGGTGTTAGAAAGGGCATGAGCCACTCTCGTAACTGCTGATCCAAGCACAAACTGGCCCATCCATTTTGGAGAACAAACTGGTGATCTCGTTAAATTGAATATATGTGAACCCTCCGACCCAGCGTGACAATGGCAGGTATAAACGCTGGAGAAACTCTGGCACTTTAAGGGAGATACAATAGAGATACTATTTGCAGCACTTTTTTAAACAGGAAAACAAGCTAACTGCATCAACAGAAGAATGGATCAATAATATGTGTGGTTTTTTTCAATCAATGGAATACTGCATATAATGAAAACTACAAACCAGGATTGCATGTATCAGCACAGATAAAATATCAAAAAACAATGTTGGATGGGCTGAGTATGACTTAAATATTATTCACCCCATAAAATTCCAAACAAATTGATGACAGGAATGAAAACATAAAAATGTAGTTAAGGATTAGGAATTCCCCCTATGGTAGATAATCCTTAGAGCTAATGATTGTGGTGGATAATACACTTGAAAAATACTAAAAGCACTGCAAAGAAAGCACAACACACACCCTATTCGGGTTCTTCCTCGGCGGCTTAACCTCTAGTAAAATACCTTTTATCGTAACTCCTCCTGACCAAAAATTTTTAACCGAATTTATTAGGAAATAGGTTCTTGAATTAGGGCCCATGAACTGATAGAGAGGGTTAGAGATGACCCAGAAATTATAGACACAAATTTGTGTGCATTTTTAGAGAGTGAGTCCATAACACTCAACAGGTGCTCAAAGAAAACTGTGCCTTATTCGAGTGAAGGCTTTACCCTAAAACTTAGTCCGATTTTATATGGAAATCAAATGGAAACACTATGTTCTTTACAACCAACTTGGCCAGACACAATTATTCTGCAAAGTAATAAACTGGTAACTCAAAGAAGATAATTTTATAAAGGTTCCTCTACTGCTTGTAAATTCATTCTCTTGAGGTTAGTTAATTACCTAATCATTAACATAATTCTAAAACAGCTCTCAGTAATAATAATTTTCAATTCCATTGCACAGGTGAAAACATAGTATCTAAAAAGTTCTTCAAGTTACTACAAAACACAATAAATTTTTAGAGAAGATACAATTCGTAGCCTTAAATCTTAAAGCTTTAACGGAATTATTTTCATTACCAATTAATTTAGCAAAAAAACCCCAAAATACTGTCCTTTTTAGTTCAAAAAGTCATGCACATATAAAGCTAGTGGTAAAGAGCCAATGAATGTAGAATTATACTGCGATCTTTGAGGCATAAAAAACAGGGTTTACTGTTAATCTTTATCAACCATTTGCTGTTGTCCAAGCCGCCTAAACAGGCACTGAATGCCTGTTGTGCAAAATCTCACATAAGCACACACTCTAGTAAGATAGCAAAAGTGACATAACTATACCTTTTCAACTATTCTTTTTAAAAAATTCAAACAGTAGTAGTACTCTACGGCCACAGTTTCGTGATTAAACCGCACAAAGCAGCTGTTTATCCACTCACAGCAACCGGCAGGCGAACCTGATTCAATATTTATCACAGGCTTTCACAGATCACTGCTAACCAGGCAAACGTTTTAATTAAGCTGGAACTTGCTTCAAAGAGCTCATTCAAGATGTCAATCAGCAGGTAAGGGATCAGATACAGTGTCAGGTGAGAGTGTGTAATACAAATCCACAACTTTCTTCATCCCATCGCTGTAAATTAGCCTGCTCTAAAGTTCAGACTCTGATTGTAACAGACTGCCAGTCTCCTGGAATGTGTAACTGAAGTCACTCAAATTCTATTGTGAAGGTTGTAAGCAATATGTTAAACTGCAATGGGCTAGCACATTAAGACAGATCCTTTTCACGGTTGTTTTTTGATACCATAAGTGTTTGTTACCCTACTCTCCACTTACTGTTTACTTTCTTGCCTAGTGTAAATGGAAATTCCTTAACACAGTTGCCCCAGTTTCTGAAAAGTTTGTGTTTCAGTAGAATTCATCAAGAAAGACCCAAGTGATATAATTTTTATCTAAGTTAATACTCGAACAATCTTATTCTTTAAGAATTCTCAGTTTAAGTCAAAAATGTAAAAATGTTCGACCTGCCATAAAGTAAACATTCTCCTGGATTAGCAGCACTTTACACAGATGTGGCTACACAGAGCAATGAGTCCTAAAGTTTGGTGATGGGACACACTGACCAACTTCAGAAAAAATACCTGGGGTGTTTATAAGAAAAAAGGTAGTGGGGAGAACCAAGGAAAGAGAGATAGGGGAGGGTTCTTTCTCAGAGAAGAATGCCAGCTAAAAACTGTAAATTGAATGAGAGAATTTCTAAAATCACCATTTCGCAACTCCCTTGTAATAGCTGGGTCCTGAAAGCTACCTACATGGATGCTAAAATCATTGGGTGAAAAGTTGCTGGGGAACAAGATATTCACATAGTCTCTAAGTATCACCCCCACAGGTTACTTATTAATTACAAAAGGAAAACATGCCTTTATAACAGAGAGGCATGGTAGTCACCACTTTAACAAAGCGGTCGAACTTGCCGTCATCAGTAGTGAGACAAACTGGCATCACGTGCCTCTTGATGTGATATAATGAGAAATACGTGTGTTCTTCTTGAACACTGTGATTATAAAGTCCAGACAATCAAGACATGAATCAAAAAGAACCCAAAAATAGAGAAACTGCAGTAAATAGACATATATTATTCAGCTGGTGAAAATTAATCCAACTGCATGCTCACGCTATGTGCACTTGTATATGATACTTCAAAAAGGCTAGTTAAAAATCCTACCCCTTGGGGTTGTAGGAGATATTTATTTTCTCCTTTATAGTAGTTAGGTAATTTTCAAACTTTCTTCCATCAACCTTTAAAAATGAGAAAACAAAGCTATCTTGACATTATCTTCCACATATTGACCACAACAGTATTAAAAAAAACCAATGCAAAATATTTTTGCTTCTTTCATGGGCTTTAAAAATTAGATAAGTTATCAATATACAAGCCTCTACAGAAGCGCTACCCAATAAAGCTTTCTGCAATGATGGCATGTTCTGTTTCAACACTGTTCAATAAACTCACTACTAACCACAGGTGGCTACTGAGCACCTGAAATGTGATTAGAGCAACGGAGGAACTGACATTTCTTTTAAGGATTCTATTTATTTATTTATTTATTTATTTATTTATTTATTTATTTAAGAGAGACGGGAAGGGAGGGAGAGAAACATGAAGTGTGAGAGATACATGGATCGGTTGCCTTTCGCACACTCCCACCTTGGGACCCAGCCCACAACCCAATCAAATTGGCGACCTTCCAGTTACCAGGCTGGTGTTCAATCCACTGAGCCACACCAGTCAGGGTTGGAACTGAAGTTTAATTATAATAATTAAAACAAATAGTCACATGTGGCTAGTGGCATGAGTAGAACAGTGCAGATTTAAACTATTACCATAGGTTCTGCATTTAATCAGGAAGATAAACTACTAGTTAGGATAAGCAAAATATTTTAAGAAAACAAAAGATGGGAAAGAATGGTATATATTCTTATATATGTGAGAATTTTGTGTGAACGATAAAGATACTATGCTAGGTGCCTCTTTAGACATGTGTCCAACCCTTTATTCTGAAAACTGTTCATCATCTATAGCCTCTGCTGAAAAAGGTTCACCTAATATTGACATTAATAACACATGACCATGCCCGAACTCAATCCCAGGCATAACAAGACCAATTAGATTCACTTTCCTAGGAATTGGTACTTGGGGCATATACACTGAGTTAATTAACTACAGGCAACAAACCAGAACATCTTGTAGTCTTCAAGCCTTCCATTTTGAGAAGTCATGGTAAGGTCATATGAAAGAGGATATGTATCCAGAAAACCAGTCTACAAAAAAATAATGACAGAATTCTGTAGAGAGAAGCAGGGAAGACACACTTAAGGCCCCAAAGAGAGGAGAGCAGCTAACTAAAAACTTCTCTGTTTCAGTAAGGCCAATTGTATTTCCTGCTTGATCTTTTTTTAAGTAGGCTTCTATTTCTTCAAAAGCAAATCACTCTGATTAAGTCAGGTGGCATTTCAAATCAGTGGGGAAAATTATTTAATTAATATTCGGATGAATGACTATTTGGAAAAAAGTTAGTTAGATCCTGCCTCCCACCTACATCAAAATAAATAAATAAAACAGAAACAAACTCATAGATACAGAGAACAAATTGACAGTCACCATCAACATAAATCCAAAAAGCCTCAAAACATTATCAAATCAAAACCAATAATGTGTAAAAAGAAAATAATAAGCCAAAACCAAATGGATGTATTCCAACTGGGAAGGCTGGTTCAACATCTGAAAATCAATTAATGTAATCCATCATATCAATAGGCTAAAAAAGAAAATGCACATGATCAGATCAATGCATGTAGAAGAAGCATTTGCCAAAACCCAACACCCATTCATGATAAAAATTCAGAAAACTAGGAATAGAGGGGTACTTCCTCACCTTGATAAAGAATATCTGCAAAAAACCTACAGCAACCATCATGCCTAATAGTGAGAAAGTTAAAGCTTTCCCACTAAGATCAGGTATAAGGCAAGGATGTCCTCTCTCACCACTCTTTTTCAACATCATACTGGAAGTACTAGCTAATGCCATAAGACAAGAAAAGGAAATACAAGGTATACAACTTGGGACGAAAGATATAAAACTGTCTTTGCTGGTGGTATGATGTCTACATAGAAAATTAGAACTAATAATAATTTTTAAAAAGGCTTCTGGAACCAATAAGTGATTATATCAAGGTTGCAGGAACCAAGGTTAATATGTAAAAGTCAGTTACTTTCCTATATACCAGTAATGAACAAGTGTGGAGTGTGGAATTAAAAAAAAATACCAATCATATCCGTACTCTCAAAATAATTAGGTATAAATAAATCTAAGAAGACCTATATGAGGAAAACGATAAAACTCTGATTAATGAAATCAAAGAACTAAATAAACGGAGAGACATTCTATGCTCATGGACAGAAAGACTCAATATTGTTTAGGTGTCAGCTCTTCCCAACTTGATCTACAGATTTAATGCAATCCCAGTGAAAATCCAAGCAAGTAATTTCGTGGATATTGATAAACTAATTACAAAGTTCATACGGAGAGGCGAAAGACTCAGAATAGCTGAACGATATTGGAGGAGAACAAAGTTGGAGAACTATGCTATCCAACTTCAAGACTTACTAAAAGTACAATAATTAAGACAATGTGATGCTGGTGAAAGAAATGACAAATAGATTGGTGGAACAGAATAGAGAGCACAGAAATAGACCCACTTCAATACAGTCAACTGATCTTCAAAAAAGGAGCAAAGGCGATAACATGGAGCGAAATTATTCTCTTCAACAAATGGTGCTGGAAGAATGGGACACCCACACGCAAAGGCATGAATCTACACACAGTCCTTACATCTTCACAAAAATGCATCACAGGCCTAAATGTAAAACACAAAAGTATGAAACTCCTAGAAGAGAACATAAGGAAACCTAGATAATCTTGGGTGTGACTTTAGATTCAACACCAAAGGCATGATCTATGAAAGATATAACTAATAAACTGGGCTTCATTATAATTCAAAATTTCTGCTCTGTAAAAGACCATGTTGAGAGAACAAGAAGACAAGTGACAGACTGAGGAAAAATATTTACAAAAACATTTGAAAAATGACTCTTATCCAAATAAAGAACTCTTTAAAACTCAACTACAGAAAACAACCCAATTTTTAAAAAATGACTATTTTAATTCTCTTAGACCTTATTAGACCCTCGCTTTTTCATGCTTATTAGAAACCTCACCAAAGAAAATACAAGATGGTAAATAAATATATAAAAAGATGCTCAACGTGTCACTATGTCATCAGGGAAATGCAAAACAAAACGACAGTGAGATATCACTACTTACCTATCAGAATGGCCAAAACCCAGAGCTGACAGCGCTAAGTACTAACAAGGATGCGGAGCAACAGGAACTCCCATTTACTGCTGGGGGAATACGAAATGGTACAGCCACCATGGAAGACAACTGGCTGTTTTTTATAAAATGAAATATACCCTTATCATATAAGCCAGCAGTCACGTTCCTTGGTATTTACCTAAAGGAGTTAAAAACAGATGTGCACACAAAAACCTGTATACAGATGTTTATAGCAGCTTTATTCATAATTGCCAAAACTTGGAAGCAAGTAAGGTGTCCTTCAGTAGGCGAATGGATAAACTGTGGTACATCTGGACAATAAAATATTATTTAGCATTAAAAAGAAATGATCTATCAAGCCATGAAAAGACACGGAGGAATCTTAAAAGCATATTACCAAGTGAAAGAAATCAATCTGAAAAGGCTACATAGCACATGATTCCAACTATATGTGAAATTCTGGGAAAGGCAAAACTGAAAACAGTAAAAAGATCAGTGGTTAAAGGGTGGATAAATGTGATGGAAAGAGACTTGACTTGGGGTGGCAAACACACGATACAATACACAGATGATGCGTTATAGAATTGTACACCTGAAACCTATACAATTTTATTAGCCAGTGTCACCCCAATAAATTCAATTTTAAAAAAAGATCAGTGATTGACAGTGGTTCTGGGGGACAAGGACATGATGAATAGGTGGAGCACAGGGGATTTTTAGGGCAGTAAAAATACTCCATGAAATGACAATGACAGATAAATGTTATTATACATTTGTCCAAACCTATTAAATGTACAACACCAGGAATGAATCACAATGTAAACTACGGACTTTGGGTGTTTATATATCAATGCGGGATCACCAACTACACTAAATACACCTTTCTGGCGGGCGATGTCGATCATGTGGGTGGCTATGCATGTGGGGAGGGAGGGCATTTATAGCAAACTTATGCACCTTCCCTTCAACTTTGCTGTGATCCTTAAATCACTCTATAAAAATAGTCAACAAAATGTTAAAAATTAAGTAACTGATGATTTAAAGCAAAACTATTAACAAAATATTGTGTCATTCATAATATATAGAGAAGTAAAATATATAACAAAAGCTGCACAGATGAGAATGGAAATGAAAGCATAGTGGTAGAAGTTTCTTAGACATTATATGTGAAGTAAAATACTCATATTTAAAAGTACAGAGATAAATTTAAGATGCAAATTATAAACCCTTGAGCAACCCCAAAACAAATAAACCTTTACAAGGTCACTTTGTAACCCTTCTCACCAAGAGGTGAACTCCATCCCTTGAATGTGGGTTTGGCCACATGACTTGCTTTGATGACTGACTGGGATATTGGCATACATGACACAAAGAGGGGTACAAAAGGTATTTGTACATTGGGGTTTCTTCTCATGCTGCTCCTGGAACCCTGGGGCCACCATATACATACACCAGGATTAGCCTGCTAGACGATGAGATACCTACCCCATGGTCCCAGGGGACTGCCTGCCAACTCTACAGCAGAGCTGCCTCGCTGAATTGCAGCTGACCTGCAGCTGACCACAGACGCACGAGTGGCCCAGCTGAGATCAGCGGAAGAAATGCCAAGCTGAGCCCATCTAAACTGCTGATTCTTAGAATAGTAAGCTAAATAAATGGTTGGCCTGTTGCATAGCAATAGTTAACTTACTTTTTTTGGCATATTTTATTGATTACGCTATTACAGTTGTCTCCTTTTCATCTCCCCTTTATCCTCTCCACTCTCTACCCCATCCCATCATGCCCATATCTCCTAGTTCATGTCCATGGGTTGTGCATATCAGTTCTTTGACTTCTCAATTTCCTATACTGTTCTTAGCCTCCCCTTATTTTTTATTTTGTCAACATTTTCCCACCACCACTCTCCCCAGCTCTACCTACCCCCACCTCCCACCCTCAATCCTTCCCCCATTTGGTTTTGTCGATGGGTTCTTTATACCTGTTTCTTGGTGATCCTTCCCTTCCTTTTCCCCTCTGGTTACTGTCAGTTTGTTTTTTATTTCAATGTTGCTGGTTATATTTTGTTTGCTTGTTCATTTTGTTGATTAGGTTCCACTTAGAGGTGAGATCATATGGCATCTGTCTTTCAATGCCTGGCTTATTTCACTTAGCATAATGCTCTCCAGTTCCATCCATGCTGTTGCAAAGGGTAGGAGCTCTTTCTTTCTGCTGCATAGTATTCCATTGTGTAAATGTACCACTTATTTACTGTTGTTTTGATCCACTTATTAACTGTTGGACACTTAGGTGCTTCCAAACCTTGGCTATTGTAAATTGTGCTGCCATGAACATTGGGGTGCATAGGCTCTTTTGAATTGGTGATTTGGGATTCTCAGGGTATAATTCCAGCAGTGGCATTGCTGGGTCAAAAGGCAGTTCCACTTTTAGTTTTTTGAGGAAATTCCAAGCTGTTTTCCACAGAGGTTGCACCAGTCTGCATTCTCACCAACAGTGCACTAGGGTTCCCTTCTCTCCTCATCCTCGCCTGCACTTGTTGTTTGTTGATTTGTTTATGATGGCCGTTCCGGCTGGTATGAAGTGGTATCTCATTGTGGTTTTAATTTGCATCTCTCTGATGGCTAGTGATACTGAGCATCCTTTCATGTGTCTCTGGGCCCTGTGTACGTCCTCCTTGGAGAAATGTCTGTTCAGGTCCTTTGCCCATTTTTTAATTGGATTGTTTGTCTTCCTGAAGTGGAGTCGTGTGAGTTCTTTATGTATTTTGGAGATCAAACCCTTGTCCAAAGTATCATTGGCAAATATATTCTCCCATCAGTTGGTTCCCTTTTCATTTTGCTGATGTTTTCTTTAGCCGTGCAGAAGCTTCTTATTTTGATGAAGTCCCACTTGTTTCTTCTTTCTTTTATGTCCCTTACTCTAGGGGACCTATTGGTAAAAATATTGCTGCATGGAATATCAGAGATTTTCCTGCCTATGTTCTCCTCTAGGACTTTTATGGTGTCATGACTTATATTTAAGTCTTTCATCCATCTTGAGTTTATTTTTGTGTGTGGTGTAAGTGGGTGGTCGAATTTCATTTTTTTGCATGTAGCTGTCCAGATCGCCCAACACCATTTGTTGAAGAGGCTATTTTTACTCCATTTTATGCTTCTGCCCCCTTTGTCGAATATTAATTGACCACAGAGACATGGGTTGATTTCTGGGCTCTCTATTCTGTTCCCTTGATCTACGTGTCTTAGGCCAGGATCAGACTGTTCTGATGAGAGTGGCCTTTTAATATAGTTTGATGTCAGGTACTGTGATCCCCTCTCCTACTTTGTTCTTCTTTCTCAGAATTGCTGCAGCTATTTGGGGTCATTTATGATTCCATATAAATTTTTGAAATGTTTGTGCAATAGATAACTAATTACATGTGTGTGTATGTGTATAAAAATAGGTAACAAACAAAATATCAGAGGTGAATACTGAGGGGATAGTTGAATTAATAACTGATGTTAATAACATATACTTTGATGGTTTCCAAATTTTCTCTAAGAAACAGATGATCTTTCATATATAAAAAAATGTCAAAAATATATAATTAACAACAAAAAATTATTTTTCATTATTTCCACCTAAATACCAAGACTCTAAAAAAAGAGCATTCTTGACCTGATGCGTCTGAATGAATTGACAGATTTTAAGTTCTATCAGAGTTTGGATATAATCAGTTACAATAATATAGGAAACTAAGTAAATTACAAGAGAAATATTAGCACTAGAAAAAAATAAAACCTGGTTTTTGGAAAATAAATCTATAATCACAGTATAATATTGGTTAAGCTTTTACGATATTGGCAAAAAATTACAATAATGTAAACTGCAAATATTGGAAGGTTTAAGGGAAAGAACGAATGAGAAAATTAGGGGAAAATATAGTAAGAAAGCAATAGAAGGTATCGAAAACCAAAAATTCAAGAAGAAAGCAGTTAAGCATGTCATTTTTTAATCAAACAGATAAATATCAGAATAAACAGGTAAAATGACTTAAAATTATTGACTTCAAGTAGTGGAAATTGGTGGAGAACAGAACTAATGCAGGGGTCTACTACTTTTTGTTTGAAGCCATGTAGAAATCTGATTCTGTCAAAATATATACATACTTTGAAAATGTAAAAATTTAAAGAGAAAAAAATAACCAGGAACCAATTCAAGTGTATATTTGGTATATGATAATAGCAAACCTGCATATTGGGAAAAAAATCACCCTTTAATTGACAGCAGGACAACTGATCATCTGTTAGGAAAGGCATACAGTTAGAGCCTGGCCTCATACATATATTAAAATAAATCCAATAAATAACAGAGTGAAATATAAAAAAATTTTTTTACTATAATAGAACTATGAAAAATATCTATTGTAAATTTATACAAAAAGGTCCAGAAAGATTCTCATGCAAATGTTTACGTTGCTTACCTCTGGGCAGCAGAAAGAAATTTGGGAGCAATATTTTGAGGAAGAATATTTTGATTTTCACTCTGTACTGGTCTGTACTGTTAAAGGTTTTTCAAACAATTTTTTTAAATTTGAGTTTTAAATTTCCTTTCAGTCTTTAGTAGATAAAACACACAAATGTCTAAGATAATTTAATCTTTCTCTAATGGCAGATTGACTATTTAATAGAAGATATTTTAATGCCAGACATATCGAATAATAAAACCTATTTTCTCTTGCACAGAGTTTTGTTTGTTCCTCACAAGCCAACAGGAAAAATTTTTTTCCTAGACATTTCTTTTTCTCCTTTCCCTCACCTGTAATCATGAGTCTATATTCACTCAGTTGTAGAACTAGGCTCAAATCATGGTTCCACTATTTACCTGGAGTGTAACCACAGCCAAACGACCCAGTATTTTCAGGCTTCAATTTCCTTACGTGTAAAATGCGCTGGCAAGAAGACAAGCATAACAGTTACACCTACAAATAAATACGTGAACTTTGTTAAGCCTTGTAATGAAAAGAACAAGATGTTGAGAGAGACACGAAATGAGGGCCTATCTTAAATGAATTATCTGTCTGGTGCTGCATGTAATATGGCCTAGCACAGCGCAAAAATGACCTAACATCCCCCAGAGACCATCTGGAAGAGCTCACTGGAAGGCGGAGTAGTGAGGTGGCTGAGAGAGTCAATTCTAGAGCTGGTGGCCTGGGTTTTACTTTAAACCAGCCTCTACACATATCAATTTTGTGCCATAAACAAGCTATTTTCTGTGCTTAATTTCCTCATCTGCCACTGACAAAAATATTAATGCCTTTCTCATAAGAGTTATTATAAGAATTGAGTTAAACAGTTTTGTCTTAATTTGAAAACTATCAAATCCACAGAAAAGTTAAAAGCATTAACTCACATGAACCTGGATTAACCAGGTAAACTAATATTTCTACAGTGCTTAGGAGAGTTTCTGGTATATAACAAACAGCACGTCACTACGTAAGCAGTTATGTTAAATAAAAGTAAACTAAAATTATGAGAAAATGACCTGTAAAATACTTTCCAGGGAAAATCAGTCATTTTCTCCTAATATCCTAGAGAACATGCCAAATATTAAGAAGGAGGGAAAGAGAAAGGAGGTGGTGTGAAAGAGAAAGACAGAGACAGAGACAGAAAAGAAAGACAAGGATGTGAGACAAATAAGGAGAAAACAAAGCCCAAGGGCTGGCCCAGCGCCGCCTTATCTGAAGGCCAACAGCGCTCTCTGCTGGACCCATATCTTTTCTACACTAAGCAAAAGTTAACAAGCTACTGCTACACACAATCAAAGAATATCATCACTTTTGTAAAGGTATATAGACAATGTCAGCATTTATTCAATGAACAAATAAAAATTAAATATAAGCCTAACAATGAATCTTTGAAAATACCTCATACATTGTGAGGATTTACTAAAAAAATTAAAAGGGTACAAATAAATTCTAGAGAAAATGATTATAAATAGCGGAACAAAGTAAAACCAGAATGGTAATGTTCTATTTTTAAAAACGATGTTTTTACCTATATCTTGACCATGTGGAGACCGATGCCTCAATAGTTCTTCGACATATAAGTTATCAGTGCAAAAAACGAATCTGAATGGCCCTTCCAGTGGACAATGCAAGGTAATGCAGGTAGGAGAGGAGGTGTTGGAACCATTGCCTGACGGGAAAAGCCAGTGAGCAGACTGGAGGTGATAGGAAGGTAAAAAGATAACTATTTAATTCTCCAATCCACAAGTTGAAAACCAAATTATTTTAATAAAAACTGAGAAAATTTGAAAGAAAACCCTAAAAAGTTTAATGTCAAATTTAGAGGAAAACAAAAATCATTAAACTAATTTATCATTTAATTTATGGAAAAAAGTTTTTCAAAAAATTATACAACTGCAGGTATAAAGACTCTAACACTCATATCTTTGTGGAGATAACAGAACAAACATATTATTTATGAATCCAAATAACCATCCTTTTAAAAAATAAATACTGTCCTCCCTAATGTTATCTTATAAGAACCAAAAGGAGATAAGCATCCTTAGAATTTAGAGGTGTTATAGATAAATGAAATATAAGGTATGATAAATCTAGTCCTACCATCTTTTTCCTCCCACTGAAGGAACAGGTTCTTAAAAAAAAATATGTTACTTGTCCAAGTACCTCAAATTACCTTATTTAAGATCTTTAGATAATTTATATTAAAATATGATACACAGCCCTGGTTGGTGTGGCTCAGTGGATTGAGCCTGTGAACCAAAGGGTAGCTGGTTTGATTCCCAGTCGGGGCACTTGCCTGGGTTGCAGACCAGTTCCCTAGTAGGAGTCGCTCAAGAAGCAGCCCACACATTGATGTTTCTCTACCTTTTTTTCTCCCTCCCTTCCCTTCTCTAAAAATAAATAAATAAAATCTTTTAAAAAATATATGATACATAAAATGTAAGACATATGATCTGTCAACAGAAGTTCTAAAATATAGACTGCATTTTTTAAAATCACTGAGGGGTTTGGTGATAAACTAATTTCAGAAGTTACTAAACAATAATTAAATCTTATGTAACTTATTTTTCTTCTACGTCTTTATGAAATCACCTACTCCCCAGAATTAAGAGAAAACATTTTTGTGACTTATAATATGTCACTCTGCAAAGATTAAGAAATGTTGTACAATGAGGGAAGAACAATCTCTTCAATAAATGATGGTGGGAATACTGGAGAGCCATATGCAAAAGAATGAAATTCAACTATTTTACAACATACACAAAGATCAACTCAAAATGGATTAAAGAATGTAAGACCTAATATCATAAAAACCCTGGAGGAAAACATAGGTGATAAGGTCATTGGCATAGGTCTTGGTGATGATTTTTTTTTAACTGACACAAAAAGCAAAAGCAACAAAAGCAAAAATGAACAAGGCTACTACACCAAACTAAAAAGCTTCTGCACAGCAAAGGAAACCACCAAAATATAGATAGGCAACCTACTGAGTGGGAAAAGATATATGCAAATCATATATCTGATAAGGGGCTAATATCCAAAATATATAAAGAATGCATACAACTCAATAGCAAAAAAAAAAGTTCCAATTAAAAATGTACAGAAGAGCCCTGGCTGGGGTGGCTCAGTGGCCTGTGAACCCAAAGGTGGCTGGTTCGATTCCCAGTCAGGGTACATGCCTGGGTTGCAGGCCAGGTCCCCAGTTGGGGGGCGTGTGAGAGATGACTGATCAATGTATCTTTTGCACATTAATGTTTCTCTCCCTCTCTCCCCTTTCTTCTCTTCTCTCTATGAATAAATAAATAAAATATTTGAAAAAAATGTATAGAAGATCTAAATAGACAGTTTTCCAAAGAAGACCACAGATGGACGACAATAGGTTCATGAAAAGATGCTCAACATCGCTTATCATCAGGTAAATGCAAATCAAACCCAAAATGAGATATCACTTCACAACTATGACAATGGTCAGAAAAAAAAAAGAGTAGGGAAGAGGTGAAAGGGCAAAAGAATGCAAAAAGTTCATAAAGGCCTAAACACTATACAGGTAAACAGGAACTTTATAAGCCATCTAAAAACTTTTGAAATTTGTCCCCAAGGCTAATGTTTTCTCATCCCCTACCTGAAAAGCAAAAAACACAGACAGCATATATAACACAATAGTCTTTAAGATCCAGGACATCAGGTAAGGAAGAGTGATCCCCAAGGTACCGGAAACCAACGAGATAAGCCCTGTGGCTGCCTGAGCATACTGTCTTGAGAGAGTTTCCAGTCTATGGCCATGGAGAGAAGAATCCAGATACAGCCTAGTAACTCTGAATTCAGGAGCCATTGATTGCTGAGAGTCCGGGGAGATCAAGAAGACTAAAGTTCACAGGAACAAACACCAGAGTGGAAAGGGCTGCACAAATGAACTCCAGAGATTTGCAGAGACCTCTCAAGTATCTGGTACAGTGCTGATTAGCACGTGCCAATGATGAAGTAATCCAAATTGTGGAAAGAACCACCTGAAATGATGAGGCATTCACAGAGGGCGTATAGTAGCAGCTGTTCCCACTAGACAGGCTGAAAAACCTCACAATTCATGGAGCATTAGGTAGAGGACTCTACGGGAGCTGGCTTCTATGGAGCTCCAAACTAAACCCTGCTCAAGTCCCACCTAACAAATCCCAAAAGCAAGACCCAAAAGGATCACAATGATTAAAAGTAACTTCACTGCATTCCAGAACAAAACTCAAGACTATCTATAGAAATAGAGTACAATAACATCCAGCACCAACAAGGTAAAATCCACGATACGTTCACGCACCGTGTAACACTTCAGTCAACGACTGGCTACAAACACAGCTGTGGTCCCCTACGATTACAGCGGGGCTGAAAAACTCCTCCTGCCTGGTGACACTGTAACATCAGAAAGCATGACTGGACCCACGTTTTTGTGGTGAC
Source organism: Mormoops blainvillei (assembly GCA_004026545.1). NCBI lineage: Eukaryota > Metazoa > Chordata > Mammalia > Chiroptera > Mormoopidae > Mormoops > Mormoops blainvillei. The sequence continues at coordinate 380,092 of PVJD01000383.1, read as the reverse complement.
GTCGGCGTAGGCAAACCTACTGTGCTGCCAGTCGTGTGAAAGTATAACACACAATTATGTATGGTACACGCTTGTTAATAATAACAAACCATTATGTTATGGTTTGTGTATTTACGATACTATACGTCGACCATTATTTTAGAGTATACTTTTTCTAATTATCGAAAGATGTTTGGTTTAAAACAGTATGCCCGTTACGCCAGTAACCACTTCATCCATGTCGTGTTTATCGTGTCTCCTGATTGCACCATCTTCTCTGTGCTTGGCTTAATCTCCTGCTGTTTTATACGGCAACATGAGATACAGGCTTACAGCCAGGGAGCGACGGGTTACGCCATATAGCCTAGGTGTGTAGCACACTATGACACCTAGGCTTGTGTTAAGTGTATTTTATGATGTTCACGCATAACGATGATACTGCCTAATGATGTTCTCAGAACATATCCCCATCATTAAGCAACGCATGACTATCTGGAATTCAAGAAAAAATTACCAGGCATGGTAGGAGACAAGGAGATGGGTGAAAAACGTGAAGAGGAATAAGAGGTACAAATTTCCAGTTATAAAATAAGTCACAAGGATCTAATATACAGCACAGGAATATGGTAATAACTTTGTACAGTGACAGATGGTTAAAGACTTAACATGGTGATCACATCGTAAGGTATATAAATGTCGAAGTACTACATTGTATACCTGAAACTAGTATGATGTTGTATGCCAGCTATACATTAATTTTAAAAATTTTGATAAAAATAAATTTTTTAAAACAAGCATAAATTACCAAGCATAATTCCTTTTACAGTAGTCCTCCTTATCTGCTGGAAATAGGTTCCCAGACCCCCAGAGGATGTCTGAAACTACAGAGCACAGAACCCTACCTACACTATGTTATTTTCTTATACACACATACCTATGATAAAGTTTAATTTACAAATTAGGTACAATAAGAGGTTAGTAATAACTAATCACAAAATAGAACTATTAAAACAATATATTGTAATTAAACTTATGTGAATATGGTCTTTTCCTTTCTCACTCTCTCCCTCTCAGAATACTAATGACTATTCTGATAACCAAGACATCTACTAAGTGACTACAGGTGGGTGGTGGGTACAGCATGGAAACAATGAGCGAGGGGAAAATTCGCATCCCAGGTGGGACCGAGTGGAACACACATCAGCATGCAATTTAAAATTCGTGAACTATTTATTTCTGGAATTTTCCATTTTCGGAATGCAACTGACCGTGGAAAACAGAAACCTCGAAAATTGGAACAACAGTTAAGGACTACTATACATAAAACTATGGAAATGAAAACTAATCTACAGTCAGTGAAATAAAATCTGTGGTTGTACCTGTCAGAATGGCCAGCATCAAAAAGACGAGAAACAGCAAGTATTGGAGAGGATACAGAGCAAAGTGAGCCCTCGTGCGCTGTTGGTGGGAATGTAAATTAGTGCAGCCCCTATGGGAAACAGTGTGGAGGTTCCTCAAAAAATTAAAAATAGAATTAGCATATAATCCACCTATTCCACTTTTCAATATTTATCTAAAAAATGTAATAACACTAACTGAAAAAGACAGGCACACCTAGGTCCACTGCAGCATTGTTTACAAGAGCCAAAACATGGAAGCAACCTAAGAGTCCATCAATAAGATAAATGGAGAGAGAAGTACATACGCACAGAGGAGTATGACTCAGCCATTAAAAAAAAGAAAAGAATGAAATCTCACCACCTGCAACAACATAGATGGAACTAGATGGTATTGTGTTAAGTGAAATAAGTCTGGGGGAAAAAAATACCATGATTTCACTTACTGTATATGCGGAGTCTAAAAAATAAAATAAATGGACAAGCAGACCAGAAGCAGTCTCATTGGTCCAAAGAATATTTTGACTATTGCCAGATTGTGGGGGGGGGCGGGATGGTAAAAAAGGTAAACGGATTAAGAGGTACAAACTGGTAGCTACAGAAGAGCCACGGGGATGTAGAGTAAAGCATAGGGAATATAGAGAATAATATTGTAATAACTATGAAAAGGGGGAGTAGGTTTACAGTGGTGAGTGTACAAAATGCAGATTTATTCTTGCATGATTTAGTAATTATTGTATTATTTATTTGTATTACAAATGGAAACCTACTTTGCGCCCACCTTTGTATGGGCCAGGTGGGTACGAGATTTATTAGGATGATCCCTTCATCAGTTACATAAATGTCTAATCACTGGGTTGTACACCTAAAACTAATATATTATTGCATGTCAACTTTAATTGAAAAATATAAATTATTTTTTAAAAAGAAAGGAAAATTTGAAAAGAAAGAACAGAAAAAGAGTAATAATAAAATCACTGCAGCTATTAAAAAACAAAATAATTACCACCATTACTCTGTCGGTCATTCTTCCAAGTAAAATGGTGCTCCATGAAAAAACTGGCTAGTTTCGCTCGTAATCCAAACTACCCTATCGGTGCTTCTCCTCAAGACAACCACCCTCCTCCGGTACAAAAGTGGTTTATGAGTACCGCTCATTTATTCACACAGAATGGTAAAAATCTCAAGCCCTGAGATTTGATAAAATTAGTAACTTTTACTGCTTCATCAAGGCCAATTCTCAAGTAAAACCGGCTTTTTTACACTGTTATTAATGACGGTGAAGAAAATTACCATCGGTACAGGCCGATGCCACTGTCTGGATTGCACTAGGGCACTGAGAGCTTCACCCGGCGTTGCTTCTGCTCATCAGTGAAAATGTCAAGACGGTAAAAAAAAAAATCTTAATATTACTATAAAAATGCTTTTGGCCTCACAGAGCACCTGAAAAATATCTTAAGAATTTCCAGAGCTCTTTCCCTCCAAGCCAAAGCACTTCAACTCTGCGGTCATGCCTGCAGGTCACCCTCAAAGGCAGCCAGGGACTGGGGATGAGTGAGTGCCGAGCCCTGACACCCACTGTCCCTCCAGGAGCACCAAGGGGACAGCTGAATTGTGGATGGATGAATACAAATAGTGCTATTATGCCGCCCAACTGCTACTTCTTGAGAACTGCTGCTCCAAGGACACTGAAAGAACTTTAGGGAAGGGGGGTTCACACAGGGGTGTCCAACCTTTTGGTGTCTCTGGGTCAAACTGGAAAAAGAGTTGTCTTGGGCCACACATTAAATACACTGCGACACATAATAATAAAAAGAACTCATGTTTTAAGTAAATTTAAGATTTTGTGTTGGGCCATATCCATACCCATCCTGGGACACAAGCGGCCCGCAGGCCGCAGGCTGGACACCCCTGCTTAAAGAGGCAGAAAACGTTCAGATCTCCAGTCTCATTCCGTAATTTTAGAGGGAGATGTGATAGCACTTGGGACTTGTGAGCTGTTTTATACTGTTGTTTGCATTATAATATTCTTCCTCTTTTTTTCAAAAATAGACTTTAGCAAATTCCACATTCTCCTTTAAACTGAACAGCATAAATACGTACATTTTGTGGAGAAAAGGAGTTTATCTTTCTTAAGGGAGAGCTGAGTTTTGTGGTCTTTCCTGAAACAACTTTTGTATCCAAATGGTATACTTCCTTTTCAAAACAATGACGTTTTCTAATCTGTAAACATAAAACCAAAATAAAGTTTAAAGTAAACTAAAAGTTTGGACAGGCTAGTTGGTTCTCTAAGGTCAAAATACTATAATATGTGTTTTCAGCATTTAAGAAAAATGACTATTTCTAACTGGTAATAATCAAATAATTTTCAAAAACACAAACAGGCACCTCATTACAAGACTTAAATAAAAAAAGAACACAGTGATGCCTCTAAATAGCTTTAATTAGTGATATGTCAAAACTACAGTACTGAAAAATGATCTTCCCATAAAATAGTTCCAACATATGAACACCAAATGTGTATTACAGCAAAGTCCAAGTTACATATCTAATTGAAAAATAAAAGCAAATAAAATGGAAACCTCATTCTATATTAAAACGCAGATAAAAAATGTAAATGTAAATATTCGTCATTTCCTACATGACAGAATAAATTAACTTGTTACTATTATTACTACTACTTACTAGACAGTTGATAATCCAAGTTGTATTTGACTAAATTTCTTTCATAAATACCACAAAGTTTTCTTTCAGAACTGTCTGTGCTTTTTCCTACTTGCCAAAACCCTATTTACTTAAATTATAAGGTGGAGGTGAGGGGTGGCATGTCTACTGATGACCCCATTCCCACAAAAAAGAAATGAGACCCAGTGAAGCCAGGGAATGGATGCTGCATGTTGCACCCTGCCTCACAACATCCAACTCTATGTGCACATTTTTGGGGGGAAAAATCTCTAAAGATTCACGCTTTATTTGTAATTGGCGCTTTTCCAAAAATAAATTAGCTTATTCTATTTCTAAAAACTCAGTTTAATTATGGAAGTTAACGATTATAAGTAGAATAAATAGACTACATCAGAATGCAAACACATTGAATATATTCAGTTAAAAATATACAACTACATATAAATGACATGTTAATTAATAATCATCTTTTTTATTTGTAACTAAGCCTATTAAAGTCCCAGTCTCCCTATCTCACTGCCATTAACTCTATGAAAAAACATAGTATTCATCTATGAAAAGTACATATCATTTAAAATATTTTGTAATTTAGGTTTTTCAATAATTTTTACAAATAAACATATTGTATCATTTATTGATATTAAAAACCCAATAAATAAGAATAAACCTTGTAAATGTACTAAAACTATCAATACCAAAAATATCCATATCATAAATATTCATATCAAAGGTATTTTGGCCAAAAATTTTAAAAATGCCATTATTAGATTTAAAAAAAAAAGGAGGTAAAAAGTACAAAGTAGCCATATTATTAATAATGCCTTAAGTAAATATTTTACTATCAAATTCCTTGTATATAAGAAAGCACCGCCGTGGTTGGTATGGCTCAGTGCCGGCCTGCAAACCCAAAGGTCTCAGGTTCGATTCCCAGTCGGGGCACATGCCTGGGTTGCCGGCCAGGTCCCCAGCTGGGAGCGTGGGAGAGGCAGCCAATCGCTGTCTCTCTTGCACATACGAGTGCCGCTGAGAACTAGAGTGATGTTTGACGACCTTGTTCAGCTATAACTAATGGAGAATTATTTCACTGTCAATAAACTCTGTTTACCTGTTGTGTAGTTTCTAAGGATCGAATTCTTTTCTTCTCTATTTGAAAATCATCATTTTCATGTCTACATATGGATGCCTGTTTCTTGGCAGATAGTTTTGCAGCCAGTGTAAGTGTAGTTTTTTCGGGAGAGTCTTACAAAAGAAATTTTAAAAATTAGCATTAAGAACTTACACTTAGGCAATTTTTCTAGAAAAAAACTGGAATCATGATGTAGACTTACTTCTGAAAATAACATATTTAAAACATGAATTGCTAAACATGTTTAAAAGCACTTCTTTACCATTCAGTTTACTTCGACAAAAATAGAGCAAACATTTTGAGAAACATCCTTTCAATAGGCAAGTCCAATTTTGATTTCATAGGTTTATACTTTTGTAGGTCACTCCTAACAATGTGATTTTTTAAATATAACTGTATGCCCTGCTTGGTGTGGCTCAGTTGGTTGGAGCATCATCCTGTAAACCGAAAGGTCGCAGGTTTGATTTCCCATCAGGGCACATGCCTACCCTGTGGGTTGGTTCCCCATCGGCACATATACAAGCAGCAACCGACTGACGTTTCTCTCTCACATGGATGCTTTTCTCCCCCTCTCTCTCCCTTCCTTCCCTTCTCTCTAAAAATCAATAAGCATGTCCTCAGGTGACATGTATGTTTATATATACATATATATATATATGAGCACATATACAAAACAGTAAGATTCGAGAAAATGTATTTCATTTCTATAAAACCTATAGTGTCTCAATGTCTTTCCTACTAGGCTTCTCAATGTTTATTAGGATTAAAAATATAGTAAGATTTATAATCTACCTTTTAATCTCACAGTCCTGAAAACTCATTCTCAAGGTCATCTGTGACCTCTTAATCACCAAATAATATTATCCCCATTTTATAACATGAACACTAGGTTTTAAAGAAGTCATCTAGGTAGTAAGAGGCAGACCTGGATGTGAATAACTCCTGCTGTCTGACTCCAAAATCCATAAGCATAAACTCTAGGCATAAAGCCAAACATAACACTCTGTCTTCTGGAACATAAACGCATTCCCTTTTTCCTTAAGGTCTGTGATCTGTTCTTAACTATTCCTACACATTGGTTTCTCCCTTTCCCTAAATGTGTTCTTAAAAGTACCTTCTTTTCTCTCTGCTCTCCTCTACACATTCCCTTAAATTCATTAAACAATCAAACATTTATTTTGTCAAGTCCAACAATTCCAGACACCATGGAAATACAATGAAAAAGAAACAGTCCCCAGCCTTAAAAGACTTACAGCCTATTAGGGGAGAAAGCCCTACAAGTAGGTCCACAATATTTTCAAAAACCAAGTTTATCTGTATAAACACAGAAGTGAAGACTTTCAGCCAAGATGGAGGTGTACATACTTTGCCTCCTCGCACAACCAAAAGAAGGACAACAAATTTAAAAACAACAACCAACCAGAACTCCCAGAGAATCGAACTGTATGGAAGTCCAACAACCAAGGAGTTAAAGAAGAAACATTCATCCAAACTGGTAGGAGGGGCAGAAACGGAGATGGGAAGCTGGGGCAAAGGGAACTTGGCAAGGCAGAGGCGGACTGGGCGGTCCCACATTTGTGTGCAGATAAACCGGGAGGAACAACAGGGAAGCGAGACAGAGCGCGCAACCCAGGGCTCCAGCGCAGGAAAAGGAAGACTCAAACCTCTGCCGGTAAAAACCTGTGGGGTTGCAGCAGAGGAGGAAACTCCCAGCTTCATAGGAGAGTTCGTTGGAGGAGCCCTCAGGTCCTAGAACGTACACAAGCCCGTTCACCCAGCAACAAGCACCACAAGGGCCCGATTTGCTAGTGGGAAGCAGGGCAAGTGACTGGAAAGTCCCAGAGAGCCAACTAAGCAACACTATTCCCTCTCAGGCCCCTCTCCCACCTACGGAGGCACAAAGCAGCACGTGGGTTGCCCCGCCCTGGTAAATACCTAAGGCCCCGCCCCCTCACAACATAACTGGGCGCCAAGACAAAGAAATACGGTCCAAATGAAAGAACAGATCAAAGCTCCAAAAACAGAACTAAGCAATGAAGAGATAGCCAACCTATGAGATGCAGAGTTCAAAACACTGGTGATAGGATGCTCACAGAAATGGTTGAGTATGGTCACAAAATAGAGAAAGAAGTGAAGGCTATGCAAAGTGAAATAAAGAAAAATACACAGGAAACCAACAGTGAAGGGAAGGAAACCGGGACTCAAATCAACGATTTGGAGCTGAAGGAAGAAATAAACATTAGCTGGAGTAGAAGGAATAAATAAACATTCAGCCAGAACAGAATGAAGAAACAAGAATAATTCAAAAAAATGAGGAGGGGCTTAGGAATCTCCGGGACAACTTTTAAACATTTCAACATCCGAATCATATGAGTGTCAGAAGGAGAAGAAGAAGACCAAGAAATTCAAAACTTATTTGAAAAAATAATGAAGGAGAACTTCCCCAATCTGGCAAAAGAAATAGACTTACAGGAGGTCCAGGAACCTCAGAGAATCCCAAAGAAGTTGGACCCAAGGAAGCACACACCAAGGCACATCATAATTACATTACCCAAGATGAAAGATAAGGAGAGAATCTTAAAAGCGACAAGAGCAAAGGGGCAGTTGCCTACAAAGGAGTTCCCATAAGACTATGAGCTGATTTCTCAAAAGAAACCTTACAGGCAAGAAGGGGTTGGAAAGAAGTATTCAAAGTCATGAAAGACAAGGACCTACATCCAAGATTACTCTATCCAGCAAAACTTCATCATTTAGAATGGAAGGGCAGATAAAGTGCTTCCCAGATAAAGTAAAGTTAAATGAGTTCATCATCACCAAGCCCTTATAACATGAAATGTTAAAGGGACTTATCTAAGAAAAAGAAGATCAAAATTATGAACAGTAAAATGATAACAAACTGACAACTATCAACAACTGAAACTAAAAAGAGAAACAAAAACAAACTAAGCAAACAAGCAGAACAGGAACAGAATCACAGAAATGGAGATCACACGGAGGGTTATCAGTGGGGGGGATGAGGGTGGAGAATGGGGGAGAAGGTACAGGGAATAAGAAGCATAAATGGTAGGCACAAAATAGACAGGGGGAGGTTAAGAATAGCATAGGAAATGGAGAAGCCAAAGAACTTATATGTACGACCCATGGGAGAATGCTGCTGGGAAGGGGGGTGCAGGGCGGAGGGGAATAAAGGGGAGAAAGAAGTGGGACAACTGTAAAAGCATAATCAGTAAAATATACTTTTAAAAAAAGAAGTGGATCTATGCCACGTAGCATTGGTTTGTAAGCTTTTTCTGAAAACGATATATTTTTTAAAAATTCTTTATAATTTCAGAAATAGGATGAGAGGCCTAGAGCTTCTTTGATCTATTGCTATCTTCTTCCTCCTTCAAGCCATGTTTTTTCCTAAGACTCGTAGGAACATAGTCTGAAAACTGGTATATTTCATTCCCACAAATGCCCAGGCAGAGAAATAATCCATCGAGCACAATGAATGACCAAGGTAACAAAGGAATTCAGAAATAAAATGAAATGTCTCCAGAAAATAAACTTAAATACATGGAAGACTGTGGTTCAAATGACAGAGAATTCAAGATTGTAGTTCTGAAAAAACTAACGAGATACAAGAAAACTGACAAATAAAATCAATGAACAAAAGGAGAACTTCACCAAAAAGATTTAAACTATAAAAAAAGAACCAAACAGAAATTCTGGAAGAGGAGAGCTCAACAGAGATGAAGAATAAACTAGCAAGCCAAGGAAACACAGCAGACCAGGGGGAGGAAAGAATTAGTGATACTGAAGATGAGAATCTAGAAGTGAGTCAGGTGGAAGAGAGAGAATGGACAGTAAAAAATAAATAAATGAATGAATGAATGAATGAACTGATTCATTACAAAGAGCAATATAAGAATAATGGGTATATAAGAAGGAGAAGAGAGGGAGAAGGAAGCAGACAGCCTCGCTAAACAAATAATCAGTGAGAACTTCCCAAACCTATGGACGGAACTGAGTACTCAAATCCAAGAAGCTAACAGAATACCTAATTATCTCAATCCAAAAAGGCCTTCTCCGAGACACATTATATTAAAACTGTTAAAAACGGCCCTGGTTGATGTGCTCAGCGGACTGAGCACCAGCCCGCGGGCCAAAGGTCGTCAGCTGGAGCCCCGGTCAGGGCACGTGCCTGGGCTGCAGGCCAGGTCGCCGGCTGGGTGCAGGCGAGGGGCAGCTGTTAGAAACATCATGTTTCTCTCCCTTCCTTGCTCCCTCCTTTCCCCTCTCTCTAAAAAAAAATTAAATTAAAAAAAAAATGCTGTCAAAAACTAACAACAAAGAAAGATTTCCCAAGGTAGACAGGAAAAAGAAGACAGTATAACCTATAAAGAAAAACATTTGAGATTATTAACAGATTTTTCAGTAGAATACGAGCCTCAGAAGTTCAGGCAAACTTATCAAGCATAAATGAGGATAATCAGATTTTGTCTTACAATACAAATTAACATGCTTTATAAAATTCTATCATATAATTAACAATATTGCCTACAAATAACATCAATTTCTGAATATCATTTTTTCTGCCTTGCCTTCTTCAAAAAATTATTTAAGCTAACAAAATGTCTGTATAAATTAAAAGTTAAGCAAAGAACAAAATATCCCAAGGATTTCTGACCACTCTATGAATTATGCAAAAATAATTCCATAGAAAATATGTGGAAGTGCATAATCAATTATGCTAACCAAATATATCTAAATAAGGTCTCAAAACGGCAATAAATAAGGCTTCTATTCAGATACCAACAGACCCATGAAAATATGAACTACCTTGCCAAGGTGATGAAGGGCCATTTCTTTCAGAAGGGGGTGGGCTGGGACTATTGAAATGATGTGAGGTTCCTTGGCTCGTGTCATCATTTGTAAAATTCTTTGAATGGCATGTACAACAACATGACAATGGTACTTCAGCTTTTTTACTTAAGTTTTCATCCACTGGCTTCCCTAAAAAAATAAAAGAACTTCTAGTTATAATATTTCTAAATTTAAAAAATCAATCTTTCTCTGCAGGTAGGGTAAGCAACCAACCCAATTTGCCCAGATTGGAAGGTATCCCAGGATGCAAGAGTTTCTGTGCTAAAACAGAGAATGTCCCTGGCAAATATGAACAAGTTGGTCGCCCTATATGCAGCAACAAATTAGGCAGGAAAGACACACTTATGCCAGAAACACATAGGGAAGTTATTATATTTATATAATTTATACAAATCTAATAAAAGTGAAGAATTAATAATGTAATAAAGGCACAACAACTAAGAATTAATTTAAATTGAGATGTATTAAAATATCAAGCAGGGAGGATTAAAATAAAGGCCTAAAGCATATTCTTAATTACTGCTATTTCCCTAAATCAAGAATTTGGAAGTTCAGTATGTTAAATAATAATGTAAAATATAAGGGTTAAATCCTTCCCACATTATACTTCTATTTCAAACAGAAACATGTTTTATGATGTATTGATTCTGATACATGTATCAAAATACATTTTAAGGTAAATGTTCAAATTAAATAAAACAAGTAGTTCTTAATACTTAAATACAGAATTGTAATATCTACATTGTATGTCTGTCTGTTTAAGTATAAAACTCAGATATTAAACAATGCTGAATAATTTACTTTGTTTTCTCTAAAGAGTACTGACATTATTTCCTGTCTGTACTACATAAATACTACTAATTGTATTTTCCAGAATTTCTCATTAATATTTTATGTTATTAACAGATAATCTCATTTTTTCCCAGATTAACATCTGTGAGAATCAAAATAGACAACCAAAAGCTTATATTTACTTTTTATGTTTAATATTTAACAGTCTTATCAGTAGAACAAACATTTCCTTTTAAAAAACATTACATATACATACATACATACGCATACAAACATATATACACACACACATACATACACATGCACCGTCATGATTAACTTTAAATTCCGCTAACACTGTAGTTCAAAGCAATCTAATTATGTAACTGAAGTGTAAGCAATATTGTATTTTAGATTCATTATGTATATTAGATAATCTGTCATTAAAATAAATGTTACTAGGCATTTGTTAGCAAATAAAATAAAAGCAATGGAAAATAATATGAATTCATAAAAACAATATTACAACAAATGCTTATGTGGCATCCAAAAAAGGAGGAAGATGAACTAGAGTGTTTTCTTTACTGTATATATTCCATGTTTTAATATTATGAGAAAGGAACAGATAAGCAAGTATATTAAAGGATTTATATATATATTAAACATACATTAAATATATTATATTGTATATTATATTTATATATAATGTATAACAAAGTATTATATTTATATTATATTTATGTATTTGTATAATGTTAAATATATAATAATTAAATATATTTATTTAATATATATGTTAAATTCCTATAGGTTATAGCATCATGGAAGCCCCATCTCAAGTCTTTTACATAAAATTATTATAATTATTTTGATAAAAATAACTCCAAGCATTCCAAGATTCTTATATATACTCTCAATTATCAAATAAAGGGCTATATTATATTTAAACTTGTTTTGGGGTTAATTGAACATATTTTGCCATACTGACACTCTTTTGGAAGATACAAAATAATATAAAGGAACATCCTAAAAGAGAATACTTAAGTTAGCGAGAACATAGATGAGTCATTCTGAATGAAAAATACTTTATTATACCTTTTCAAGTCCTGGTAGGACACCTGAAGACAGCCATCAACTACTTACCACTAAGAGATTGTTGCCATGCTAAAGCAGAACAAAGTAAAGCTAAGCTTTTCCCACTTCCTGTAGGGCTTTCCAACAAACAATGCTGCTTACTGTTTAATCCTCTGACAATCTACGGATACAAAAACAATTTAAAAATCAATACACAATTCACATCATTAGGATCTCTTGCCATCAGAGGTACAAGTACAACAACAACGAGAAATAATGTTGCACTTCAGGGAACATAGCAGTAGCAGACAGGGGAACTAGTGTTTAGTTAAATCCAGACTTTATTCCTTTATACCTATCCCTAAAATTAGGTTGAACTTAAAAACATATCAAGCACAAAGGAAATTTTTTTTTAAAGATTTTATTTATTTATTTTTAGAGAGGGGAAGGGAGGGAGAAAGAGAGGGAGAGAAACATCAATGTGTGGTTGTCTCTCACACAACCCCTACTGGGGTCCTGGCCTGCAACCCAGGCATGTGCCCTGACTGGGAATCGAACAGGCAACCCTTTGCTTCATAGTCCAGCACTTAATCCACTGAGCCACGGCACAAAAGAAATTAAAAAAAAGCAATCTGTGCCTTAATTATGCAGTCATCATTTCTCAAACTAGAGTACATTAATATCGTTGCTGAAAAGTTAACGGGGGACATTGCTAGTGGGAGTGTAAATTGTTACAGCCGCTTTGCACAGATATTAACAATTTCTAGTAGAGTTGAAGATACCCAACTCTAGCATGTCCAGTCCTCTGTATATCCCCAAAACCTTTTCCTCACAGACACAAAGAAACATGTATAAGAAAGTTCATAGCTGGTCCTAGCCTGGTAGCTCAGTTGATTAGAGCATCGCTTCAATACACCAAGGTTGCGGGTTTGATCTCCGGCCAGGGCACAACAATCCACGGGGCTACGTCTTAAAAATAACGTTAAGCAAAAAAAAAAAAGTTTTACACAAGGATAGGAATAGTATCGTATCATTGTGCAAAGTTCAAAAACCTGTAAAGTCACACTCGATATTGTTTGTGCATATTTACATGTGTAATAAAGGTACTGAAACATTGCTAGGAAACAAAAAGAGCAAATTCACGATGTTAGTAATCCTGTTACTTGTCAACAAGTTAGAAAGTAAATATGGCAAAATTTTAAGATATAACAGTACTGGAAAGTTGGTTTACTCAAGTTCATTAATTTTCTATGTAATTGAAGTATCTCAAAAAATTATGAGAAACAGAGTATTCTACGTGAAAGACCGTAAATACTTTGTAGAAAGCAGTAATTTCATAGAGCGGAAGTTCCAAATGAGCTCAGAACATTGTTCAGAATGTTCTCCTTTGCCTCCTAACTAACCATGGACATATACAGTTTAGCAGTGATCAGTATTATTTTTCCAAAAGTTAGATGTTCTTCGAAGAACCCATTTACTACCTGAGAAAATAAATGTAGTCATAGACTCAATATATGTTATGAATTACAGGCATATGTGTCTTAATAAAGACGTGAAATAACTGCTGAAAAATACTCACAGCATTCATCATAGCGAGCTGCGATGGATAAGCTTTACAAGGGAAGCTAATCTTCACCCCACCGATTGTATACTCAGACCATGTTGAAGGCATCCTACTTTCTTGTTTACTTCAGATTCCTGACTGCAACACAAATGAAAATCAATACTGAAACAATGCCATTCAGGAAAAACTAGATACCCAACACTAGGACAGAAACCTGGAAATAAAAGTTGGAATAAACAGAGGCGGATTTGACGGTGGGCGCAGCGGGTGCGAGCGCTGGGCCCAGACTTCTGAAGGCATGTATTTTTGTTTTCCCTGTCTCTCTCTCTTTCTTTTAAGGGGTTCAATATTTTTTTCTGCGCCGGGGGTTCTCAACCGACCTTAATCTGCCTCTAGGAATAAATATATATATAAAGCAAATGGAAGTAAAAGAATGTCCTAGTCTATCAGTCACAGTGGTCGAAAACACGTGTCCGAATCTGACAAATCTGGGTATGAATCCCTACTCTGCCAGAGCTGCGGGCCAGGGGTTAGGAAACAGAGGTTCTAGATCAGGTGGTGACAACTCAGATGTTACCTTGATCAGGTCTCCTCACTTCTGTTGACTAAGATCCTTATCTGTAACAATCCTTCATTTAAGTGTTGGAAGCAGCGGGGAGGGGGTGGGGTGGTGCTCCGTCGCATACAGTAGTAGGAGCGCAATAATTCCTCCTTAAAGGTCAGTATGCTATCGCGGAAAGAAATGGACTTGGAAGTAAGGCAACCGAAGTTCGAATTCCACTGTGTGAATCACAGCCTCTCCGAGGCTGTTTCTTCATATGTGAAATGAAGATAATACTATCTGCCCGACAGGGTTTTCATGCAAATTAGCCAAGCACTGAGTTCAGAATAAGATAATATACAGAATGTATTTGACACTGAGGAGGTGATCTTCTTTCATCTCTGCATTTTCTAAACCACCCTTTCTTAACCTAGGATCCACGGATGTCATTCAGAGACTGTGGTCTCTTCATGGCGTATGCAAAAATTTCTGTGCATAACTGCATTTTTCTGTAAGAAAAAGTCCATAGACTTCTCATTCCCAGAAACATAGCCTAAGGAAATAATTGAAAATAGAGGGGGAAATAATGCTGTCACTGAGGGATTATTTGCAATAGTGGGGGGGAAAATGGTAAATTCAATCTGGGGGTGGAGAGACGGTTAAAACAGCAATTCCATAAATTATGAAGCCAATAATAACCTTAACCATGGTTAAAGCGTTCCAAAAGAAGTTAACAACTCTTCTAACCTGTTGTCCAGTAATAATATTTTGTAAGTTTTATCTCTGATGCTCCGGAAAAGGAGATATGGTGGAATCTAACCCCTTTATCCGGAACCAACAACTCTACGCTGGCCTAGTGACTCAGATATTACCTAGAAATGCACCCACCCCCCGCCCCAACTGCGGCAACAAGCCTCTCAAAACGGGGTAGCTTCCCCCAAATACTGAATCAAGGTAGAAAAAATAAAAACAAAAAACAAAAAAACGACCTGCCTGCTGCCGTCGCCCCCTGCCGCCAAGAGTTAGCGCCAGGCCCCGGGCTAATCACAGGCCTTTGCTGCAGGCAGGTGAAAACAGGCTCCCTCCGCCCCAGGTTTTCTTCCTCATGCTTCCCCCTCCCTCGGCCAGCTGAGATCCCTGAGGCTCTTATGATCCCATCTACACCGATGAGCCCACCGGGCGGCTGGGCGAAAGCAGAAAGCGCCCTTGTGTCAAGGCTTCGCGTCCTCCCCACGAGAGACAAGCTTGCCTGGTCTTAGGCTCCGAAGAAACGCTGACTGGGCTCCGATTCACGAAATCAAAGGAAACCGATATCGGCGAGCATATAAAGCGGAGCCCTGGCACCGAGAAAAGACTCCAAGAATCTCCCTTTGTCGCTGGGCTGCTATCCCCCTGGCCAGGTAGCAGGCTGGGAGCCGCTTTATTTTTTTCCTCTTCTCCAGTGCTCATCAATATCCTCAACAGCTCTCGCGGACGAATTCCCGCCTCCCACCCCTCGACTCCCAGTACCCAATCGCCGGTCGAGCTGAGACAACCAATCACAAGCCAATACCAGAAATCAAGCAATCAATCCCAGCGCGGTTTTACGGCAGGAGACTTATGCACCCAATGGAAGCCTCGCAATAAGAAGAGACCTAAGGTAATTGGCGGCACCAAAGACGAACCCGAGAAGAGTGAACGACTCCGCGCAAAATTCAGGGATTTAAAGCAAAAGAGGCTTTTCCGTTTGACTTTTTGAAACCCGTGATTTAACCCGTGTGTCAGTTTCTTTGGAAACTCGAAATCTTATTCTTAGAGCCTGTAGGTAAACGGAGAGGAAACACCTTTAAGCCTTGCCAAGTTCTTCAGTGTCGCTGGTTCAAATTTTCGAACTTTATTATTAGAGTACCCAGGGTATCGAAAAGAATGAGGCGGGAATTCCTGGACTACTGAACCAAACAAGTTGAAAAGGATCGTTGACAATGGGCTACAATAGCTCAATAATCAAGGCTTTCCAAGATACCGGATTCAACCAGAGAAACGCTCTCGAGGTTTCTCTCCAGCACCAGATCATTTCTACATCCATTAAGGCTTATTCCGTCTAGAAATCAGTTTATTCCTCTTTGCAAAGTACACTTCAGTTTCCTCAAAGGTAAGCGGTTAATCATGATCTCGCCAAATAATTTTTTTTTAATTCTGTAAAGCCAAAACTTGGCTCATATAGTAGGGTAGCCCCCCAAAAATCTGAGTTTCTCAAATTCGATAAACTACTTTGGGGAGAGAGGTTTGCTGCAGGAGATAACAGCAGGAAAGTCGATTTGTTTGTCTCACCTTTAATTTTACCACATTTTACCCAAATGAAAAGACTTAGTCATAAAAATAAATTCTGCTCTTTAATAATTTCAGGCTCAGAAGTTTATCCTGAAGTAGTTCTTAAGAAAGAAAAATTGGTAACAGTGCCTAATGTAATAATGAAAAAAAAAACATAACCTTCCCAGCCTAGTAATAGGGAGATGGTTATGGTTATGACGCCAATAAAATAATTATAAAAGCTAAACAGCCTACAGATAAATTCCATCTAAAGTTAAATTAACAAAAAGACTTCACGCTGAGTATTATTAATTTTGTTATGTGAAATATAAGCAAAGACGAAGGAAAGGTACAAAACTGTAATTTACTATTAAGACAGTGGAATAAAGGATAATTTATAATAAATCCCTAAAAATATCTTGATATTGTTATTCTGCTTTTACAAGTCTTTAAAATATCAAATCTTTTAAGTAACTGCTCTTGGGTAACTACTCGGATTTTTCGCTCCCAAATTTCTAAGGCTCTCAGCTGTCTCTAACCTTGTGTTGCCATTTGTTGTATGTAGCATAACAAAAAAGGATCCACCCAGGCTCTGGGCCCAGACAGCCCTGTATTCCAGTTCCTTGAAATGAAACAAAAACCTACAAGTTCATTTGATAGAGAATATGAATGTTTATAAACCAATATTCAAAATAGCTGCACACATCTGTTTTCACTTGAATAAAAAAAAAATCACATTGTGACAAATTTTATAACCTTAACTTAAAATACATGAATATTAACATTTACTAATATATTTACACATTTTATTTACATCATAAACAAATCTAAAGAAAAACAGCATATGTCATTATTTTATCACAGCAGGTGTTGACCAGTCTTTGAAAATTGATCCAGGAATGTGCACTGCATTTAGTTAGAAAACGTTATTTCAACCTTTTTGAATTCCTAGAGGTTACCTACTCACACAAAATATTCCAAAGCCTCAGTTTAAAAATAAAACAGAAGCAGGTGTATTTGATCTTAAAAGACTACAAAACTGCCTTGTTTAAAAATATGAAAATTCCTATGGTATTTTTTAAATGCTTTTTATTCTTCCCAAAAATTACTTATTGAACATTAAAGCATCTACCATCTACGATACTGTGCACTTCATGATTTGAAACAGCTACAAATTCGTTCTCATATGATACCCTTATGAGGTAGGGCCAGTAGTAATCCCATTTTACAAAGGAGGAAAATGAGATGTGACTATTTGCTAGTAAAAAGGCTGAAGATTAATTTCTTAAAACCCATGCTCTCTTATTAACCTGTAATTTCTTTTACAAGTGAAGAGGTCTGTTTCAAGTGGGGGCAGAAGGCAGGGGAAAGGGGTTGTCTGTCATTCTGGTACATCTCAGAAAGCAAAGGGAAGTACCTTTTACATTGGATACTTAATTAAGAAAAAGAAAAGAGTATTATGGACTATCTGAATGCATCTACGTAATGATCAATGGAAATCACTAACAGAGGACTGCAAAATCCTTCAGCAACATAGTATTTTCCCGTTTGATTTTTTTTCCTGAGGACCAAACACGGTATATTTTTTCTTACTCAAAGTTATCTTCTAAAATTATGATGTGAATTATAATCCTGATGACACCCCAAGAGCTCTTTAATCTAGTGGGTTTTATTACTCTAAAGTTTAAATAGGTACCAACATATTTCTGACCATTAGATAAGTTAGTAAAGCATTATAAAAATAAATTTTAAAAAAACTAAATGAGACCCTCCTGTCAGGTTCTTCTCTGCAAAGATGTTTCTGTACACATTTTTAAGCCAGTATCTTAAAATCCCAAATTATTCAAGTATCTCTTTAAACATATGGCTTTACATACTAGTAAAAATTGAAGCAAATATGTAAAAATCGTAAAATCCTTATCTGTAATCCCATGGAAATCATTTACAGAAAGCCATTCGCCTTTTTTAAAGCCTCCTCAACGCTGTTTCTTGAGAGCTGGCACTCCATCCTGCATTACTATTGCTTGCATTGCAGTTTTAGATTCTTATTTGGGTGTTTAAATTCCTAATTTTTCCCGAAGTCTTCCTTTTTCTCCCTCTCATCATTTGCATCATTATCACAATCTGTTACTAGCTCACACAGGTTAAAAAAAAAACAAAACAAAAAACCAAAACACTAGGGCTACCCACAAACTCATTTTTTAAGCAATTAAAGGCATGGCAGTTTTTCTTCACTTCAGAAGTTAAATGTAAGGACAAATTCACTTTCTAGTAATGAGTTTCTTAAATGTATCCCCAATAGGGAAAAAAAAAAGCTCAGCTGGCACAATATAAACATACCAGCAAATAGATCCAAAGAATTGCCAATCAAATACAAGCGAGCATAATTCTCAAGAGAGTTCTAAATTGTATTCATGATGAACTGAATCATTTTAGTGATTCCAAGACATTACTATTCCCATTCAGTTTAGACTTGTTATAAAATACAGATTCATTTTGGGTATATGCAGCAAACAGCTTCATTTTGTTTTGTTTTAAGTTTGTTTTTTTTTAAATTCCACTAACACTCATATTTATTATCTCAATTATTGTGCTTTCAATACAGTGACAGAGCTGTACATCAGGATCCATGCTTCCAATGTCCCTGGATCCATTTTTGTAAGACAGATCTTTGCAGATTCCAGACCATCTGCTTGGTTTCTCCTTTATTTGTTGAAGACCTAAAAACATAAAGAAAAAAAATTAATCAAGGCAAGAAATGTAAAAAGGATTTTGTTTTTTGTTTGTCTGAGACACTAAAACAAGTCTGAAAATAAGTTATTACTTACGTGTAATAATTGGATCGATGTCTCTCGTCTGCGTGGCAACATCAGAGGCACAGACTTGCCCTACTTGGATCAGCAAAGACATAATATCCTCATACAGCGGAGGGAAGGCGCGGCAAAACGAGACCAAGCTCGGCAGAGTTGGCATGAAAAAAGCGTATCGCTTAGCCTGTGTTAAAACTGTTGGAAAGAATGAAAGAATTTTTGTCTTTATAGGTATAAATTCAACATACATGGCCTATACAATACACTAAGCACCAGGCTCCATGCTGAGGATACTCAGGCTTCCAAGGCATGGCGAGACCTTGCCTTTAGGGAACTCACAATCCAGTAGTCAGCCATCACTCAACATAAAATCCTTAGGACCAAGCACCGTGATAGGTGCATCACATGCATTATTTCATTTAATTCTCACAATCTTAGGAATGAGCACAGTACTATAATGATACCTAGTTCCATGAGGAAACTCTTAAATAAAACGTACAGAGTTTAATAAACTTGTTCAAGGCCATATATAGCCAGTTAGTGGTGGGGTTGGGATTGAACTAGGGCAGTTTAAGCTCTTAATCACTGCAAATAATTATAACATAAGATGAATGCAATGAAGAGAAAAATGAACAGCATATTATGGGAGCCCCGAGAAAATATGAAATTAACTAAACCATTACTTAAAAAAATTGAATTATAATTCATACCTGCTAAAGTAGTCTATTTTCATACCATTTTACTCTACAAGCCAGAAGGTGGTTAAAACAGGGTATGTTTTAGAACTTAAGGAAACAACTAATATATTTATATCTTTTACACATATGATTATATTTTCCTAAATTTCTAAGCATTTGTAATGACTGTAATTGTTTTCTATTGACATAATTACATTCAGATAGTAGATTTAATTTCCATTTATAAAGTATCGGAAGCTTATTATTTATTATAAACCTATACCCAGTCATTCACAAAATGAAAGATACAATTTACCTACCTATTCATCTCTACACTATAAATCACATTTGTAATAGAAAAGTTTTCAGAAGATGGCATAAATTAAACTATTAGTAACACAGGAAACAGTGTCACTAAATTCAGAAAAAACAAGTACTTTATGTTGGAAGTTTTGCCATTGATGTTGGTTGGCTGCTCACCCGTCAGCAAAGTTCCCATGACATTGACAGCTAAACGAGCCACACTGAGCGACTTCGGTAATGCGTACTGGATACACAAATGAGAAAGCAACTGGATAGCAAATATCTGCAATGGAAAAGCCGAATATTACATGTTTCTGATAAATATCTTTAAGTGTTAAAAATTATAAAATGTTTTACATAACTAGAAAGACTGGAGAGAGATCGAAATTTTCCAAAAGCTCTAAATGCTCATCACCTGTTTTTCAAGTTCTGGCTGTGCAATCAGCTCCGGTATGAAATCCAGACAGATGTGCATAGACGGAATACCTGCGACTGTCAGAGGCAGAAGCTCACACGGATAACCCTATCTCAACAAGAAAGGAGGGAGAAGTTACAAATAAAATAGGCGTAAGTCAAGTACAGATGAAAATGTACAGGAAGGCTTCACTTCCTTTATGTAAATGTTGCTCAGAAGGCTACAGTGCCCTACATCCACCCTGGCATTTCACCCTTCTGATCCACTAGAATAGAGATAAATTACTAAACATTTTAACTGGCTAAAATAAAATCTAAAAATTTTCATTTTTCTCCATATTGCGAAGGAACATGATTATTTGTGTCATCTCCAGTTTCTAAACAGTCCCTATTTAGTATTCAACCCCCAACCCCAAAAGAAGTTCAACCATAAGGCATTATTCTTTGAAAGCAGACCTGAAAGTGAACAAGCTTGGCGATGTTGGGATCCGCAATGTACATTTGGTGCAACAAACAACAGATAAGGCACTGAACTTCTCGAAGGTTGCAAAGCAAACTGTCTTCTTCCTCCATTCCCTTATTTGGAGTGCTGGCAGTAATGACACTTTGAACATTCCTTAGCAAGCTGTCTGGGTTGGCGCCCTTTGCTTTCTCCTCTTCAGTAGGTAAACAAATCTCCAAGAGAATCTGGACAGCTGCACTATCCTACAAGCAAATAAAACAGTGAATTTAAGAAGTTTCTGAGAGGCCCTCAATTGGTTAGAGCACCATCCCAAAATGCCAAGGTTATAGGTTCGATCCCTGGTCAGGGCAATACAAGAATCAACCGATGAATGCAAAAATAAGTGGTGGAAGAAAAACATCAATGTCTCTCCCCACCCCACTTCTCTCTAAAATCAATAATTTTTTTAAAAAGTTTCTGAGACGTTTGTTTGAAAATAAATCTGATTCTGTTTTCACATAAACAAGTGATAAAAATAACAGTTACTTCTACGGAAAAAAAGTGAGCAATCTATAGGACAGGGGCCTCACCTTTTTTAGGATTATAAACCCTTTTAAAAATCTGAAGAAAACCATACACCCTCTCCCTATAAAAATTAACACATATAAAAAAACATATTGCATAATTTCAGGCTGGTCACATATCCCTAAGGCAGATCCATGGACTCTCACACTTTAAGAACATCTACTAGAAGAATTTTCTGATTCAGACACATCCAAAACAAGCCCTAGGCAAAAAAAGACTTGTACCAAAATCTCCTTTTCTTCCTTGTAAATTTCTACTTCTCCCAGGACCATATCCTATAATGCCCTCTTTTTCCTCTACTAAATACCAACTAATTCCTCTAAAGATGGTGATTAATAATTAATGCCTAAAAGTCATTTCCCAAAGCTCTTTTTCCTTTTAATTTGAAAATGGGCTCTTCAAGGCCCTGGTTTTGCAAGGAAAAGTCTACCTTGCCATGCATTCCACCTGTACAACTCAATGTTGCTCAGTCTGCAAGCTGGGTCGTTTCATAGCTTAGTAGTTTCTTAAGGAGTGATTTACCTGATACCCCTACATGTAAAGAAGAGCTATGGTCACTCTCATCTAGCAGGGAGGAATTTTAAAAAATGACTATATGACATGCATCTCTGAAAAACAGGCCCTGCCTGAAGAAAAAATTCCTTCATCTGATTAATAACATGAGGTAAGGTTAGTTTGATTTTACAATCATTATTTTGGGTTGAGGGGGTTTTTGGTTTTGGGTTATTATTGTTTTATTTTGTTTATGTTTATAGACTCTGGAGCCAGACTGCCCAGGCTTGAATCCTAGCTCTGGCACTTATGAGACGTGTAAACTTGAGCAAGTCACTTAACCACTCTGGGTCTCATACTCCTTTAAAAATGGAGATGATAATACACCATACTTTGCAGGTTGGCTGTAAAGATTAAGTGAGTTAATATAAATAAAGAACTTAGAATAGCACCCCACATATAGTAAGCACTATATAAATAGTAACTATTATGATTCTCAGTGCCTTATTTGAAATTCTCACAGCCAGACCTATTTTAGAACTCAGAATTTTTCTTTGAGAATGTTATTACAGTTGTCCTAATTCTCCCCTGTTGCTCTCCCCTGCCCCACCCACCCCCGACTCCCATAGTCAATCCCCATCCTGTTGTCCATGTCCATGGGTCATTTCAGAATTATTTTTACTGAAATATTATTATATAATATCTCCAGCAGAGACTAGGGCAGCACATTATACTCAAACATTAATATTTCTGCAGCAAAGCACACCAATATTCACATTAAGTGGGATAAAGGCCATAAATAGGTTCACATCAATTCAGGTCAAGTTTTGTCACAAATGAGGTAACACCAGGTCAGGTTTTTCTGCCACCTGAATTGTCAAAACAATGCTTCAGATTTCACAGCCTTTGGATATCCCTGTACCCAAATATAGGGGTTACAGATAAGGGATTATGGACCTCTATTATTACTCTAATTCCTCTTGTTGCCAATGAAAAGATTTCAGAAAATATATTTTAAAATGAGAAAATATTTCTACTTTGCAGACCTCAAATTTCGTAACATTTAATCATCTCGCATCTGCTTTATTATTCAAAATGGCTACCTAAAGCGCCGGTAAAACTCCCCAGTGTTGTAAAACTTTCCTAAATATAAAACTGAATGGCTTATGTTGTCATAGTACCTAACGCTGCTTGACATTCTATTATTACAGGGGTGGGCAAAGGTAGGTTTGTAGCTGTTCGTATGGAAAGTAATATAATAATTAATAATAATACGAGAATAAACTGTTTCGTGTACTCACAACCATAAGCCTACTTTTGCCTATCCCTCTATATGTACTTCTTCCCCTGTTTGTCTCCATCATTTAATTTTTTTCTACCATTTGATTTCAAGGTAAAAAGTCTTATATTTTGTTAAAGTATAAATCTTATTTAAATGGCTATTAAACTAGTGTCATGAAGATTATTCCTGATTTTAGTAATACAGTCCATGTGATACTTAGAAGTAAAGGAAGCACCACTGTAGCATGTTCCTTAATAAAAGGAATGCACGGTACATCACCTTTTGTATACAGAGAGCATAATATGCCTCCTACTCAACTGATTATATTAATAATGAAACCCTTGCCCTTTTGACTGAATTTTACTTTTACCTGAGCAGCCAATAATGCGTTTTTCAATTCTTCTCTAGTAACTTCTGGGCCATCAGACTGTCCAATTAAGCCTAATGTATTATTCTGGGAAGGTCTATCCTGCTCTGCTGTTTCCTTCAGGTGAGCACTAAGGTAGGCTTTGGATGCAAGCAGATAGCCATTCAGCATGTGTAGAGTAACATCCATCAGTGGGGGGCATCTAAATACAGAAAGAAGAAAAATACATGAGAAAGAACATAATTTATAAATGAGCCAGAACGCGATCAACCAGTTTAACTTGAAAGTACCTGAAAAACCTGAAAAGCGTAGTAAATTAACTCCCCATAAAGTGATACTTTTCCCATTGAAATATTCATTCTCGAAATAAGCCTAAAATGCCACTTCTCAGTCTATCACAGAGAGAGCTAGCGTGCGTGCATTAACAGGCATTATAGCTTTGTTTATAACTGTGAAACACTGTAAAACTTTTAAGTGTCCATCAATATGTCAGTGGTTTTTATGAAATGTCCAAATTTTCTATAATAAACGTGTATGTATTTATAGTGGAAAAAATGTCAATGGTTAAATAAATTATGGCAATGTTTCCCAAAACTGAAGATAAGAATCACCTGGAATAGTTATTAAAAAAAAATTTCCAAGTTCCACTCCAGACATTCTGTATAGCTTTTGGAGGACAGGCCTGTTAATCTATAGTAGACAGGATGCTATGCAAGATATTGAGCGAACGAAGTAGAACTACGCACACTAATGTGGAAACCATGTGGAGAACATTAAGTTTTTTAATGTTTTTTTAAAAAGTTTTAAAATTTCTTTATTTAGAGGGGAAGAAAGGGAGAAGGAGAGGAAGAGAAATATTGCCTGGCTGCCTCTCAGATGCACCCAAAACATGCCCTGACTGGAAACTGAACGAGCAAACTTTCAGGGCTGAACCAGTGACCTTTCACTTTGCAGAACGTGCAGCCAACTGAGCCATACCAGTCAGGGCGAAACACTAAGTTTTGAAAAAACAGTAATAATTCCCAAAATCTACTATTACTACTATTCTTTAAAACCACCCAAAACAAAAAGTAAGTATTTCTATTTATAAATTTGTACATACACAGAAAATAAAGTTACATATACACCGTTTAGGACAAAGTTTCCTCTGGAGATGGAACTGGGATTGGTTAAAAGAGGACAAAGAGAAATGTCGCTTTAGCAACGGCAGCATGATAGATGAGTAAGAACACGACTCCTCACTGTAGACCTCTTTCTTGTTGTTAAACTTCTTGTTTATTCACTTACTAATGTGTGTTATGAAAACTTTCATACATACATAAAAAAGGGACTATTACAATGACCCTCCAAGAACTCATCACCCAGCTGCAACAGTTACCTCCACACGGTCAATCTGATTTCTTCCATATCTCCATCCACCCCCACCCCCACCGCTGGGCTAGTGCAAAGCAAATCCTAAACATCACATATTTTTATATGTGGATATATTTTCATATTGTTTGATTTTTAAAAACATGTAAATGATCACTTTGTAAAAAATTAAATTAAAAAAATAAAATTAAAAGTCAAAAAATAGAATTATAAAGGCAAAAACAGCAATATATATACACAAAGAGCTAATATCCTGTATAGGAGCTCTTCAAATTAAAAAAAGATAAGCAATCCAATAGAAAGTTAGGCTAAACTATAAAAAAGAAATACCAGTAGCCAATAAGTATATTAAAATATTTAATCTAAAATATAAATTGAGCCCTAGCTGGTGTGGCTCAGTGGACTGAGTGCCGGTCTGTGAACCAAAGGGTGGCCGGTTCAAGTCTCAGTCAGGGCACATGCCTGGGTTGAGGGTCAGGTCCCCAGTAGGGGGCACATGAGAGGCAATCACACACTGATGTTTCTCTCCCTCCCTTTCTCCCTCCCTTCCCCTCTGTCTAAAAATAAATAAATAAAATAAATAAAAATAAAGTAAAATAAAATATAAATTGAAATGTAAATCCATTTTTCACCTATCAAATTAGGAAGTACATAAAATAGTGTGGAAAAGTGCACAACAACAAACACAGCTATGGGAATGTGAACTGGTTCAGCATTTCTGGATGACAGAGTAAAAATAGGAATCAAAAGTCCTAAAATGAGCATGTTACTTTTGCCCCAATAATTCCATTTTTAAGAATCTATTCTTAAAAAAAAAAAATCTATTCTAAGGAAACAGTACATAGAACAGCCACCACAGCACTACTGATAACAAAATACAGAAATAAACTAAATAGATGATTGGGCTAGGCATAGTATATCTATGTGGAATGCTGCTAAATTGTTTTACAAGTATTATTTACTATTATTTTCCTTTTATTAGATACTTAATGTTGCTTATACTATTTATTCTTCTGATTCTTATGTCCTATGAGACCTTGATCTCACCCAATCATATTTGGCTGATTTTGTACATCTAGTCACTTCAAGAATATCACCCTGAGGTTTGTGGGCAGATGAGTCTATTCATAGAGTATATACTAGTTAGTCTTCTTCACTCCAGTTTCTTTCCCCACGAAACCATCTAGTGCAAAGCTTCCCTTCTTAAGCTGCCACCTAAAAGACCCCTTCAGCCTAACAGTCGAGGCCCTCCTTAGTATGACCCCAATCTAACACTCCACTTCCAAAGGCTCGTCTCAAAAAATGACCCCTCCACGGAAGTCTTTTTCATTCTTTCTTCTACACTTTTGCTTATATGATTCTTTTGCCCACAATACCTTCCTTGACCCCCTAACCACCATCATTATAGTATCTAGTCATCTAAATCCTATTTTTATCTTTAAAAATACTACTTAGGTACCACTTCCTCTACATCTTCCTGAACTTTTAACAGCAGTCACTTACTATACCATTCCTCTACTTATGACCAAATTTTTTAACTTTTCATTTATTTGCCTTACTTCCCCATGCAGGTGATAATCACTTTAAAGGCAAGCCCCTCAACTTATATATATTTGATATTATTTAGTATAGCAACTAGGAATTCAAATATTAATAATGTAAATTAATTCCTTCTGCCCCTTGAGGTGAAGACACTTCAAAGCAATTAAGTTCAGCAGTTGGCAAGAAATAATAAACAAATGTGGAATCAGTGAAGCTAATATGGCAACTGAGGATGCCGAAAAGATCACAGTTTTAATGCATGTAATGGTTCACAAGAAACCAATTTTTTAAAAGCCTTTTCAACAACGCCAACAGACATGGTCTTGCTCTGAGAGAAAGAACAGCCATTTCTGAGGGCTGCCAACGCCAGGAATGGCGCTCCTTTAAGGCTCGGTTTTATTTTAAACTGAATATATAGCTCACGAACACAGACGACTTAGAAAAACCTCACCGGTTACACTGCAAGTTATCCGCAAGAACATGAGATATAAGTTCGAACTGAATTTCTTCAATGTCTCTGACTCTCCAAAGTATAACTGTATAATAAAAATGAAATTCAAATGACACATACCTGTGTACCCTCTGATCACATCTTAGGACAATGAGAGGATCTATCATGAGGTCGTTCTGAGTATACTTTTGTTGTCGAACAAACTTTATTGAAGGTTGAAGTGCATTAACTGTCATCACCCAGAGCCTGGTGAGAAAATAAGCACATGTTCAGGAACAGCTATATTGTAATTGAAACTTGTAGCCATCCAGCCCTTTCCATCTTAAAAAGATATATATGTTCAGGAAAAAAAGTAGGAAACCGGCGTGAATGAATTTCAAAATATTAAAAACTAGAGAAATCTAACCTATTGTTATGTCTCTAAAATGAAGGTAAAACATTAAACACAAAGTAGTTTCAAAAATCTTCACCACTGTAATGGAATAATCATGGCATATAAAATAAAAATTTGAATTAAATTCTCAGTAATACCATCCTTGCTATGACTCTATAACTCACTGAGCCTCTCTGAACTGTTTCCTTCATGAAACAGGAATATAACAGTCACAGTAACATGCATACTGAATATCGCTTTAACCAAAAATTCTGAGACAACTGTGTTGGGAGAAATGGAGAAAGGGAAAGTATGCATTGGTGGAAGAGGGGCTCACAGGGGAGAAAGCCGGTAAGAGTGCTAAATCTTGTATAGCAGGAAGTCAAAAGATAATTTCTAAATTGGAAAGTTAGGAAATCACAGTAATTATAAGCATATTATTGTGATATATAGGGAAATATAAATGCCAGAATAAAAAGATAAAAGCTAACCCTGGCTGGCGTGGCTCAGTGGATTGAGTACTAGCCTATGAACCTAAAGGTCGCCAGTTCAATTCCCAGTCAGTGCATATGCCTGGGCTGCAAGCCAGGCCCCCAGATGCAGACATGAAAAAGGCAACTGATGCATCTCTCACACATCAACGTTTCTTCTCCTGTTTTTCTCCCTCCCTTCCTGTCTCTCTAGAAATAAATAAATAAAATCTTAAAAAAAAAGATAAAAGCTGAAAATAGTTGCCTCTAGGGAGTAAGACTCTAAAAAGGGAAGGTATTGGTAGGTCCTATATACCATTTAACTTCTTGAGTTATGTGCATTTATTAATTTTATATGTTAATTTACTTATAATTAATATTAAAAATTTAGATACTTATAATTTAATTTTTTTTAATTTAAAAAGTATAAATATTCCCAGACCTACTGAATGAAAATCTCAGGTTAAAGCAGCCCAGTATTGGTTTCGTGTTTGGTTTTCTTTTAAGATTTATTTATTTATTTCTAGAGAAAGGGGAAGGGAAGGAGAAAGAAGGGAAGAAAGGGCAATGTGTGGTTGCCTCTCGCGCGCCCCCTACGGGGGACCTGGCCTGCAACCCAGGCATGTGCCCTGACTGGGAGACGAACTGGCGACCTTTTAGTTCGCAGGCCAGTGCACAGTCCACTGAGCCACACCATCCAGGGCAGCCCAGTATTGTTTTTAGAGCTAACCAGGTGTCTTTGATACAATCTGTGGACCAGCAGAGAATCACCTGACTAAAGACAAAATAATTAATCCAATGTTCTCTAAACTTTACTGCACATTGATATCACCTAGTGAATCACTAAAAAAATACCAATGCTTATCTCCACCCAGAGACATTCTGATTTAATTGGCATAGGTTACAGCTTGGCATCAGGAGTTTTAAAAACTCTCTAGGTAATTTTAATATTCAGCAAAATGTGGAGCCACTGCAATGATGATCACGATGCTGATCTGTCACAATTAGCCACAAGTGACTATACGTGAAGGCTCACTTTTTAAAACTTTCTCACATTGGAAATACTTTAAGATTTCTCTCTGTTTCTTAAGATAAAGTTTATCTTTCTCATTAAAGTTATAACAACTCTTTAATGGTCTGCAGAAAGGATTTATATTGTCAAACAGTTAACAATTTTTTAATACTTAAGTTTAGGTTATTATATATAATCACTGCTATATACTCATCTATTTACATGTAACAATGCACTGAAATTACCTTCTGGGCATCACAGTGTTAAGAACCATCCACAGTTTATTGACCGTTTGAAGAACTCGCCGCGGAACCCCTGAATTCAACAGCTGGTTCATATTGGATGTTAATACTTCTGCATATGGTATAAGTTCACTGGCGGAAAGTAGAGTCAAGTGTTCTAGAATCTGCATCACTTGCGTGTGACTTACGGGGACAGCTGAAAATGCTAAAAGGAAAACTTAGCAGTCATAATCTAAATTCTATACAGCTCACCAAATAAGAATATTGCTTTCACAGCGATTTTCAACATTTTTCATCTCATGGCACACATACACTAATTACTAAAATTCTGTGGCACACCAAAAAATATGTTTTTTGTTGATCTGACCAAAAAAATAGGTATAATTTTGCTTCATTAACAGACAGCTATTGTTGTGCTGACTGCTGTCATTTTTTTTATTTGATGATCTAAGGAAAAAGAGTTCAGTGCCCCTAACTAAATAGTCAGGTATTGCATGTCTTATACACTCTTGCGGCACCCTGGCTGAAAATTGCTGCTCTACCAGACTGTAGGCCAAGCAAATCAAGAAAACAATGTTGCTTAAAAAAAGTAAAACTTTCAATCCTAACCACAGTTTTGGCTATACTTAAAATGAAGGCCTCAAGAAAAATTCATGTTAAGTGGAGTTATTTCATAAAGAACAAAAAAATAACCTCATGTTTAAATTCATGTTAGTGACTCAAAGACAAATGTCATTTCCATGGTGATTCAGGCTGACTTCAAAAATTGAAATCATGAAAATATGCCCTAGTATTATTTTCGGGAAAGCATTCATTCGAAGGAGTCGGGCTTCTCGATGCTGCCGTCCGGGTGGCCCCCTTTACGAGCTGCAGGCCCCCAGCAGACCGCTGTTAGCAAACAGGGTCTGGAAATGCGCTCTCCGACAGCACAGCCCCTGGCCGCGCCTGCTGCCGAGCACCTGAAATGTGGCTGGTCCAAAACACGGTGTGCACTAAGTATAAAATACATGCCAGATTGCAAAGACTTAAGTGTGGAAAAAACAGTAAAATATCTCATTAAGTTTTTCACATGGATTACATGATGAAATGGTAATATATTAAATATATTGCATTAAAGCAAATCATTACTAAAATTAGTCCTGTTTTTAACTATTGAATGTGGCTATAGGAAGTTTCAAAGTGTACGTGTGGCTCGCATCACGTTTCTGTTTGGTAGTGCTGACCTAGAACACCATCCATTCGAAGCGGTACAATCGCTTTACTCCACGGCACTTATTTCTGACCAGTTTAGGACCTTCCTAAAACCACATGACCTGTCTAGTGATGTAACTTAGGACCTACAAGGAAACAGACAGAAGCATGTCTGAATGAAATGGTTAAAACTCAAACGCAAAGAGAATTACTTAAAATATATTCACCAAAACATTGTTATATTCCCAGGAAAATTCTGCATGATTTTAAGATTTTAATGAGCCTAACGTTGCTTTGTACTACTGAAGGGGTAAAAGGACTACCAATCTACTGTACCTTCTTGGAGTTGTTCAGGAGAGTGGTTTTTGGCATTGTTAGTCAGGAGCATTCGCCTTAACAGAGCGTCCGTCCCTGTGATTTCTTCTTCACAGATCCAATCGTCCACAATGCATAAATGTGGGTAGTTAGTTGCAAGGAGACGTAGTAAAGCCGAATGCAACCCTTGAAAATTTATAGAAAGTCAATTGGATTCTTCATCCTTAAACACCAAAATCTTCTCTCTCCTCTCTCCCTTCGCCCTTTCATTTTCAGCAAGCCAAAGGAATCTGCGCTTGTTGTGCACGCAAACTGCAGTCTGAGAACTCCTGTTCAGCAGTGCAGCTGGGGAACCTGCTTAAGTAAAGCTGACCAAGTGATCTGCCACGGGACACAGGAAACTACTTCTTTTATCAAAAGTTCTCAAGCTTTCTTCCACCCAGGAAAACATAAGTCTCCCATCAGGAAAAGTTGTTTGACATAGCAGTAGTTCAAGAGTTTATGGGAACCCTGGCTGGTGTAGCTCAGTGGATTGCGTGTCAGCCTGCCAACCAAAGGGTCACTGGTTCAATTCCCAGTCAGGGCACATGGCTGGGTTGTGGGCCAGGTCCCTGAGGGAGCCTGCGAGAGGCAACCAAACATTGATGTTTCTCTCCCTCTCTTTCTCCCTTCCTTCTCCTCTGTCTAAAAATAAAATAAATAAAATCTTTAAAAAAAAATAAAAGAGTTGAGGGGAGAGGAAAGAAAAGAATATCCATTTGGGGAAGATCACATATGGTTTGAAACGGCCCTACTCAGAAATTCTGATAGGCTTCTATTGGAGAATACATTTTTTTCCGCTAACCCAGTTGAGAATCATTGCTATAGATAGGTAAAATTAAGGTTGCCCACTTTTGAATACCTGAAAAGTCTCAGGCACTTTATGTACATTTTCTCATTTCACCCTAACATGCCCACAAGGTAAGCAACATTGCCTCCTTTCTACTGTAAGGGAACAGGCTGTAAACATTTATTAAAGTTCCCAAAGTCACACAGCTAAGTACAAGGTCTGGCCAGAAAAGTCCAGCCATTGTTAAAATAATGAGAACGGTTTGTGCCACATCATGTAACCTGGCAGCCCAGGAGAGTGGACTGGAATGCACACGCGTGAACAATGATGACTTCCCTGAACTAGTCAGTGGGAGTGGTAGCGCTGTTGAGTGAGCATGTGTACTGTGTGGCCATTGCACTCAAAATGACTGAGCAAGCAGAGCAAAAAATCTGCATCAAATTTTATGTTAAATTTGAAAATTCTCCTGCAGAAACTATTTCGATGATTTGGAAAGCGTTTGGGGACAATGCAATGAGTGCAGTGCAAATAAAGTGTGGCACAAACGCTTCAAAATTGGTCGAGAATCTGTTGAAAGTGATCCACATTCTCGAAGGCCTGCAAAAAGCAGAACACCTGTGAATGTTGAATGTCTACAGGCTGCAAACAACAAAGATCAGCGACTGACTGCAAGAACTAGAAGCTGATCCGGGGACTCCAAAAACTATTGTGTCCAAGATTTTGATGCAGGATCTTGCTGTGAAACATGTCATGGCAAAATTCATTCCACGGCTTTTGCTACCAGAGCACAAAGAACATTGTGCTGCAGTTGCTAATGACTTGATTGAAACTGCTACCAATGAACCAGATTTCCTCAAGAAGGTCATAACCAGAGATGAATCCTGGGCTACGGCTATGATACAGATCAAAGGCCCAGTCATCACAGTGGAAGTCGCCTGGTTCTTCATGCCCAAAGAAGGTATGGAAAGCTTGCAGCAAGATCAAGACCATGTTAGCTGTGTTTTTTGACTGAGAAGGTATTGTCCACAAGCACGCCCCTCCAGGCCAAACAATTGTTACAGAGAGCTACCAAGGCGTTCTTCGTCAGCTGAGAGACGCAATACAAGGAAAGCCGCTGCAGCCATGGGCATCTGGTGATTGGTAGCTTCATCACAACAACACGCCTGCTCAGGCATCACGTCTCATGCAGAGTTGTTTGGCCAAACATCAAATCACCCAAGTGACTCAGCCCCTACAGCCCTGATCTGGCATCCTGCAACTTCTGGCTTTTCCCAAAACTAAAATCACCTTTGAAAGGGAAGAGATTTTGGACCTTTGATGAGATTCAGGAAAATACAACAGGGCAGCTGATAGCCATTCCAACATAGGATTTTGAACAGACACTGGGAAGAGATGCTGGGAGAACTGTGTGAGGTCCCAAGGTGCCTACTTTGAAGGGGACTAAGGCATCATTGTCCCATGTACAATGTTTCTTGTATGTAATATCTTCTTCAATAAATGCCTCTATTTTTCATGGGACATGGCTGGATACTTTCTGAACAGACCTCGAATGTTGGCCAACTGAAGCAGTATTGATGATACCCACCACAGGATGCATTTGCCTCCCTTCAAGAAGAGTTAAGGACAAACTGAGGGAGGCAAGTAGGGGACTGGGCAGAAAAGGAGAAGGGGATTAAGAAGTACAAACTTCCAATTATGATTCACAGAGATGTAAGGTTCAGCAAAAGGAACAGAGTCAATAACAATTAACTATGTACACTGACGGATGGTTACTAGATTACTGTGGTAATCACTTTCTAACGTATATAAATGTTGAATCCCTATGTTATACACCTAGACTAATAAGTAAAAATAAAATTTTTAAAAAGGAAAAAGTAAAATAAAGTCTATTTTTTTAAAAAGGGTTAAGGAAGCTGAAAGGGAATGGGAACCCTTCCTTTTATTAAATCAAAGTCATGTTTCTAATACTTTGCTTACAGCACTGTATGGCTATTCATGACTATTACTGAGTAATATCAATAATAAGAAAATAAATGATGATACTGTAAAAATTCCTATTTAGGCAGAGGAAGTACCAGTATGCTTGGCACATAAATACCTAACAAGTATTGTTGTTCCTATACTATTATTATCATCATCATCATCAGAGTTGTAAGAGTAGTAATAATAGTATTAGTAGTAATAAAAATACTTTAGATCTAATCATCCCCTTATTACGCAACTTTAATCAACTCCTAATAACACTGCTTAGTCCCAACAGGGATAGCATCTACTTTCTCACGGAAATTGCTTAAAATTAATATTTGTTTGAAAAGACACTGTAACAATCAAAAGTGGTATTATTTTAAAATGTAAACATCTAAATACACAAGTATATGTAAAGGTAAGACTATCCCAAAACAGTCACAGAAATGACCGCCTACAATAGTGCGAATTAATCTACATTTCATAATCTCTTCAAGAAAACATGTTAGTTGCCAAATGCTGCCAAATTTAACATCATTTCTTTGAAAATAAATTAAGCAAAGATATACATGCAGACACCTGGCTTAAGGTGACCAAGAAGGGTCATGTTCCACCTTGAAACCAATAATAGCAAAGAAAAAAAATAGGAAATTCCAACTCCAAAGAAACAAACAAACGAAAAAACCCAAACTCAAACATTATAAACAGAAATAAGAAAAATAACAAATTTCAAAAAATATTACCATATTTCTATTTGACAGTTTTACAGTAAAAATATTATAGTAATTCCATGCTTTGGAATATTATGAAGCAGGTAAAGACAGTAAGGTAGATCTACATCTGCTGACAGGAAAAGATCTCCACGACTCCAAAAGAAAAAAGCAAATCTCACAAGAGATACAGTATAATACCATTTATAATTAAAAATAATAATTTTTACTCACGTATACATCTATGAGCTTTCTCCAGATGAAATTGCATTTTTGAATAGTTGAATACCTGCAATTTCATATGCATCAACTTGGAGGAGAAAAGGTCTAAAATTAGACACCAAAATAAAACAGCTAGGATCGGGGTGGCGGCGCGGGGAAGTTAGGAAGTAAGATAGTGAGGGATGTAAACAGGAATTTCACTTTGGAATATTTTGAATTTTTAGTACTGAGCAACCTATTCAATTTATAACGTTATAATAGATGAAATTTTTTAACAAAGAATGTTAGCAGTAAAAAGCAAGTAAAACAAATACCTCCTAACTCCTGCTGCAGCCCTTGAGCTTGTCGAATAAGGAATTTGATAGGAATCTGGTCCATTAAAGACGACGAATATGATTTTGGCTTTCTTTGCATGGCAGCTGTCAAAGAGAAAAGGCAAAAGAAAAGAAAAGTGTCAGAAACAAGAGAAATCTTAACCTTCAACCCAAATGGCAAGACAATGTCAAATTACTTCTAATTCACTTAATCTGAGAATATAGCTCACAAGAGATGAAGAATCACCACCAAATTAGGGGACACACAGGAAGAACAAGAACACACCTACGGGCAACATCTGGAAAATGCCCAGAAATTGAAACTAGTGGGAGGAAAATCATAATGGGTGAGAGAAATCATCTGCAGAAATGCCCTACACTACAAAAAGAAAACCTGGTAAGTCAAGACTTCCAAGTCCGATTAGGAAACCAAATACAGTCATGACCACACGGCTTAAAGCTTCATGATCCAGTAGCCTTATTTTCATCATATATCATAGTGACTGCTGGTTTTTTAAAAAATCTTTATTGTATTTTTTTCCATTACCATTTAGTCCCCTTATACACCTCCCCCGCAATCCCCACACTGTTGTCCGTGTCCAGGAGTCCTATTTCCTTTTTGCTCAATCCCTCCACCCTCTCACCTTCCCCCTGCTTTTTCAAGAAAGTTGGGCAAATAAACTTGACTTCCTTTTCTCACAAGTACCTCCAGCCAGCTAACAATTCCATCTTTTCTTTTTTTTTTTAAACATGTCCGTCTTAATTTCTCTTCTGCTGCTGCTGGACTAGTTCAGTGCCTACCCACCATTTGTTTAAACATCTATCATGGCCGAATTTCCCCGACTCCAATTTCTCTGCTCTTTAATTCATCCTTCACACACAGATTGGCCATATCATGTATCTCTGGTTGTATCCTCCAAGACCGTCAGTGGATTCCCACATCCCACAGAGTCAAGGTCTTGTTCAATGCTATCACTCTGCTCATCTCCGCCGTATCATCTATGAGCCTGGCACCCTCGTCTCATTCCAAGCACTTTGCTTATACACCACAGGTCTACATGAGCAGCTCAGTCAGGATGGTCACAGTTTGAAAAAGCGTATCCAACACACATATTATTTTTCAAATACAAACCACAAAATGTAAAGCTCAACAAATTTTTTTTGGTTGAAGACAGTAAGTATAGTAGTGCAAGTGGAAGAATAAAGGTTGAGAATCATTGCCTATATAGACCATACACCTCTTAATTAGCAATAACCCCACTTGTAAATTAATAAATTAACATCCTAGTTTTCCACACTAATCTTTTATGAATTGACTAAGAATGTGTTTCAGAAGGCTATTAAAACAATAGAGGTTCCAGGGACAGTGAAATCCTAGCTCTGACAATTGCTACTTAGAGAAGGTACTTAACTTTGCTGTGTCTCAGTGTTCTCACCTATAAAGTAAAGATAACAACAGTGCCTATCTCAAAATTATAAGAGTTTGCATGAGTTAATAAGTGCAAAGTGTCAAGTGGTATCTGGTACACAGCAAGCACTCAAATGTTAACTAGTGTTATTAAGGTCTAGAGTCCGCAAGATCAGCTTAGGCTAAAGTATCAATACATTTAAGTTTCTAAGCCCTGGCTGGGTAGCTCAGTTATTTAGAGCATTGTCCCGATACGCCAAGGTTGTGGGTCCAATTCCCAGTCAGGGCACATGCAAGAATCAACCAATGAATGCATAAATAAGTGGAATGACAGATCACCATTTCTCTTTCTCTTTCTTTCCCTCTCTCTCTCTCTCTCTCTCTCCCCTCCTTCCCTCTCTCTCTCAAATAAATACAATTTTTAAAAATATTAGTTTCTAGACCTGTGAAATTGAAGACAAAATCCTGATCATATTTTAATGATACCATCAAAGAACTAGCAGCCCATGAAGCCCTGCCTAAAGCAATTATTTCTCTTTAACATCTCTGTAAAAATACATTATTCTTATTTTTTTAGAGAGAGAGAAACATCTATTTGTTGTTCCACTTATTTATGCATTCATTGGTTGCTTCCTGTATGTGCCCTGACCAGGGATTGAACCTGAAACCTTGGCGTATCTGCACAATGCTCCAACCAACTGAACTACACAGCCAGGGCTTCTCTGTATTTTTGTGTTAAGAAAAAATTTTTGCTAGAGATTAGGTTAAACAAAACCTAAGGGAGTGTCTTGGTCCCCTACTACAGTATTAACAGTCTGAGTTCTCCCCCAGGACACCTCTTTGTAACTCATTCCTCTACTATCTAGTTATTAAATCACAGGTGTCATATTCCTTAACAGATTTTGTTATATATTGATAGAGATGAGAGACTATTATCTAATGCTTATTACTAGCCCATCTTGTCCCTAGTATGACAAAGGCTATAATTACAGTTATGGGATATCAACTGTATAACTCTAACAAGTACAGTCAGGAAAGAAAGCAACTAAGAAATTCATAGTATATTTAAAACACAATACTTCAGATAAATAAATGAAACTGATCTGTCAAACACTGAAAAGTAGCGTTCATTTATAGCTTGCAAAAAGTAAATCACTCAGCTGCGCCAAAATAACCACCCGTACAAGAATTTCCCTTGCATTATATACTCAATGCTTATAGTTTTTTAATGACACTCTCTTTGTTTCAGGTATGGAGCTACATACATTTAGCAAGTCTAAAATACAGGTCAATTTTCTTTTTCAAATGTAGGAAAACACACTACTTTATACTGGTATCTTCTACAGTAAATTTGACCTTTTTACATGAAGTAGCTAATTTGAAAGCCCTGTTCAGTGATAATTTTAATGGCAAAAGAAAAGTCTTCTGTTGTTTTTTCTGATGGTTTTGATTAGATTGTTATTCTTCACACTAATGGAAGAAAGACAGAGCAAAAATTGAAATCAAGAAAAGTCTTCTTTTTTTAAAGATATTATTTATTTATTTTTAGAGAGGGGAAGGGAGGGAGAAAGAGAGGGAGAGAAACATCATTATGTGGTTGCCTCTTGCGTACCCCCTACTGGCAACCTGGCCTGAAACCCAGGCACATGTTCTGACTGGGAATCGAACCAGCAACCCTTTGGTCCACAGGCCGGTGCTCAATCCTCTGAGCCACACCAGCCAGGACAAGAAATCTCTTAATTTATATTTAGTTAATAAGGTCACTAAAATTGTTAAAATGCCAGCAATTTGGTTATCTATTAAATTACCCTGCTATAAGGAGGACTGAGCCTTACATGGTGGTTATATGCTCACACATAGATGTATTCATGCATCAACGTATACAATGCCTACACTGCAAAGACTATAAAATGATGCTGAGGTAGTTAGAATGTTTGACCTGATTTTTTCATGTAACAGCTTGGAAAGTAACAAAATATAAACAAACAACATGAGCTATCACTAGGAACACTCCCCATGCACAACTTACCTAAAGTCTTTGTGTTTGCTAGCAGGGCCTCCTCATAAGACAGTACATAGTAAAGCACCAAAAGCTGTGCTGTGATACTGAAGCGCTGATTAAGGCGGATGTTGTCACTCTGGAAGTAATAGAAATGCTTTAAAATAATGTTAAATTTCATGGGTGCTTTTTTGATAGCAAAATATTCAAAATAGACTTCAGTGTTGCCGCTCCCAAGCTCAGGTAAAATGGGAGAAACGTTGCTGTTTGCATTACTCAAAGAGATGACTGGGAGTTTAAATGAAATTGTAGATGGCATAGGAAATGAAAAGCTTTAACATACTCTAAAAGAGAAAAAAAAAAAGACTTCATTTGTTACTCAACAGAAATCCCATCAGGCTGCCTTGGAAAAAGGCTTACAGGAGTCTCAAGCACTACCTGAAATTACACATTAAAATATATTTGTAAAACATGTGACTATTTTTCCTTCTAAAAAAATGGTGAGCCCCAGCTGGTGTGGCTCAATGGATTGGGTACCAGCTTGCAAATCAAAAGGTCGCTGGTTCAATTCCCGGTCAGTGCATATGCCTGGGTTGTGGGCCAGGTCCCCAGTTGGGAGTATGCGAGAGCCAACTGATCAATGTTTGTCTCACACATTGATGTTTCTTTCCCTCCCTTCTCCTCTCTCTAAAAATAAATAAGTCTAAATCTTAACATTAAAAAAAAAAAAGGAAAAAAAATATTTTCTTCAAATTCCACATTAATTAATCTAGGTATATCTTAGACTCAGAGAAAGCTAAATAAACCTATGTTGAATGTGTCTGAATGTCACAGAGTCTTTTGATAAATACAAAATCTCCAGGGTATACCTTAGACTTTAAAGTGAAGCTCTTAAAAGAATTCCTCAAAAAAATGCCTCTTCAACAAACTACTTGGAGCTAATATCATTCTTTAAATTTTTATAAGCAACTAAAGAAATGTAATCCCATTTTAAATTCAGAACCACCTATGAGTGCTCTAATAATAAGTAAAAAATATATATGGAATAAGTCAAAAGAATAAACTAAAAGAAAAATAAGCTAATTAATGTTAAAAATAAATCAGTATTTTACCCCAATGACTCCTTGGAACATACTGAGTATCTCCTGTTCCGTGACTGGCTGATTTGTGGCTTCTGGATTAGATTTAGATGCAGGAGTAAGTATAGAATTTATGTACACATCAATCAGAGGAAGTAATTGAGGATGGAGAGGAGTGGAGGTTTCACATAGCTGTCTATAAATCCAGTCCTAAAAAAAGGTTACAGACATTAAATCAATTATGGCAATAAGAAAAACCAAGTGAAATTTTAAAAGCACATATAATTTTATATGATTTATCAATCAGTGAAACTTACTATTAACTTTTGGCAGTTAGCAATATATTCTCTAATTTCACATTGTCTTTGATTTAAAAAATATGAACTATATTTATATCCTAATTGAGAATGTTGCCCATTGGAAGATAAATCTAAAATGATGTTTGAGTTTTGAATCTGAACTTTGTGTTTTTAATCTATTAGTTTTTAAGTAGTGGGAAAAATTTTTTAAGTCCCTGTTATATCTATACTTAGAGCACCGTATGTACTGTTGTAGAAGACTCCATAGCAGACAGAAATTTAGGAAGAATAGTTCTTCACAGCAAACTCTCAGATAGATTAAGAAAGTGGCTTTGAGAACCACTATGGGAGACTATCACTTAACTATCTACACGGACTGAGGACATGCAGAAATGCTGGGTGTGCGTTTGGGTCCTTAATTCTTTTCTACTCCACTTGCTAAAAATATAAAGTAGAAGACACCATGTAGCTAGAAAATAATTTCACTAAATCATAAAAACAAGGATACTTAAAAGTGATATATCAATGCGTATATTGTTCGTTGTTCTTCATAAATAAAAGAGCCTCTGGAAAAGGTTCCAACAGGTTTCTTTACCTCCTGGGATTCAACCTTTTCTTTAGAGGACCTTTCAACTGCATGATAAAGCCAATTATAGCAAATTAAAACCATATCAAAATACGTACAAGTTAGGTACTAGATGTCCTTGCGACAAAGGCACAAACACTTGTTATGGAAGACCAGCAACTTTCTGTTTGGTAAATAAAACCAAACTATAGAAAGTGGCAATTTCTTACTGAGGCTTAATGAAGTAGTCATATACCATTATGGAGAATATAAATGAATTAGGAACACTATACATTTGTTAAATAACTAAGTTATATTATTTTAAAAATCTAAAATTAAGTTCCTAATTACTATAACTATATAAATGACTAGTAACTAGACACATTTCATACACAAAACCCAGAGTGAAGGCCTACGAACTGAACTAGGACTGGGAAAGGAAACAGTAACTTAGGTTGTAGCTTGAAATACAAATGTAAGGTCATACTTTTATCGACACTTTGTGCTTCGTGAAAGAACGGCTCCTGAGAAGCTGGTAAATACAATGAATAGGCAAAAATCCTGTAATGTTAGCACTCAGGTTGCTGGTGACAGGGACCCGAACTGCATGAGCTGTGACAACCTAAAAGGGACAAACAGTATTAATACATATGACAGAACTAAAAAAATTATTCTGAAAGAGGGAGGACTGGCAGGTAGACTGACTCTACTTAATACAAGGGTGGGCCCTAGGAATGAACGACAGGAACCAATCATCACATGATTTAATTATTGTTGAGAGATGAGGTGGCACACACTTAGGGATTAGTAAAATTCTCTAATTTTTGTGCTTGTTTTTAAACACAGATATGTTGACGGTGATGAAGGAAGTTAAAAATATGTATAGAATTTGGAATCATATAATCTGTGATCAATGATGTTACTTTGGATAAACCATTTCATCGTCTGAGTCTAGTTTCATAGCTACAAAATGGGACAATATTTACTTACCTCAAAAGGATTCTGTGAGGTGGAAACTTTTTTTTGAAAAACATACATGAATTATAAACTATAACATAAATATAAACCAGAATTTTTATTGTTACTCTCATTGTGTTATGCACAGACCTCTGTCTTTCAAGGACCCTCCCCAGAGCTGTCTTCCAGTTAGTTCAAATTAAACAGAATTTTAATACATAAGTCTCCAAAATATGTAAATTTAAAACATGCTTTTATATGTATTAAGTAGCTTTAAAAGTAAATTTTAAATGGGATTATTCTTTATAGATGTTTCAAAGATTAAATAAATCATCACTGGAAACTAAAAACAAATAGAAAAATACATTATTATTCTTTTAAACTGAGAAAAACAAGTTTTCCCCAAAGAATGGTACAAAAGGAAGTTAAAGAAGTACCTGTTCAGTAAAAATTTCCTGTGTGAAGATAGTCTTCATCCTGCTCAAGGAGCTTGGCTTAATTACAATCTAAAAGAACCAAAATAATTCCAACAGCATATAAAAATATATGAAGCACAATTTTCTCTGGTACATTTATTATCTAAAGTGACTATGATATATAATGTTAATGTTCAAATACTCTATTTCAGTAGTGGCTTCTTGGACTCAACATTAAAGTGTTTTTCTTCAGAAAATGAACCACCATATAAAAGTGCTTAGTAAATACTATTATTGACATTTCAAGTCAGTGGGAAGAAGTGGATTATTCAACAGAGAAGTGGGACAACTCCCTTTCTGGGAAATATATATAGTACATCCTCACTTGACACTGTTGATAAGTTCCACAATTTTAAGAGAAATGACACAGAAGGTTGGGTAAAAGTAGCTTGACAAAGAAAAAGACAAATAATATAATAATTAATAACTAGTAATAAAAGAAAAAACTTACGTTTCATGTACTCACAACTATAAACCTACTTTTACCCACCCCTGTAAAATGAAACCAATTTTACCAGAGGCTAATTAATAATAACAAGAGTTAGGTTCCTACAGCATCTCTTCAATGGTATAACAAAATGACATTGAACAATATGACGTTATGGGACCTGCTGTATATATGCACATGACATCATTCCCAAAATAAATTCCAAATGTATTAAATATTTAAGTGTAAAACTGGAAGCCACAAAAACACTGGAAGAAAATACAGGTGACCATTTCTATAAACATGAGGCAAGAAAAACATTTCTAAGTGTAAAAGGAAAGTAAGAACTACCAAAGAAATAATATACTACACATGGCAAAAACAACTGGGAAAAAAATCAATTGCAATATAACGTACTTTTCCACTTTTGAAGTCACTAAGGATTATAAAAAAATCACAGATTTAATAGTAGCTTTCCAAGAAAAAAGGGGAGAAGCACTACCACGTTAACATTACACAATAACTATAAAATGAATCGTCCCGATTCAATGTTGGGTAAAATATATCTTGAAATCAATTAAATATGATATATAAGGCATAATGCCATATCATTTATATATAAAGAGCCCTTTTGAATTTGTGAAATAAAAATTAAATTATACAAATATCAAAAGAAAAATTGGGACATTGATAAGTTTTTCACAAAACAAATAAACCACCCTGGATGGAATGGCTCAGTGGACTGAGCATCAGCCTAAGAACCAAAAAGTTGCTGGTGCAATCCCCTGTCCGGGCACATGCCTGGGTTGCGGGCCAGTTGGGGGCGTGCAAGAGGCAACCAGTCGATGTTTCACTCCCTCTTTTTCTCCCTCCCTCTCCTCTCTCTAAAAATAAATAAATAAAATCTTTTTAAAAAATAAAATAAACCAGCCAAAATACATATTTTAAATTGCCAATAAAATCACTGTAAACTATAAAAATAACAGCAATAATAAAAACCAAGTTTCACTAGTAATCAAAGAAAGGCAAAATAAGTGAGACCATTTCTCATCGACCTAATTTTGGTAATGCCAGTAACGGCAAGAGCAGGGAGAAACAGTCACTCCCACTAATGACATGGGGTGATCTGCTGTTACCTTTCGGGAAGGTAATGAGACAATATTCATTAAACCTGAACATCACTGTACTCTTACTTAGTAATTGCCTCCTGGAAATTTATCCTAAGGAAATAATACAAAATGCATTTGAAGATATGTGTATATATTTACACAAATAAGATTTTTTAAGCTAAGCGTTTTTTCCAAAATTAGAAAACTGACACGGCAAATAAGAAAGGATCCATTCAGAAAGTCCTGATTGGTCCATATAATGGACCACTACAGAGTCATTAATAATACTGTATTAGAATATTTGATATGAGGAAATGCTCATCATATATTGCTACATTCTTTAAAATTATAAAATATGTACGTCAATTTAAAGAAAGAACAGGCACCAGAATGCTGACAACAGTATATCTGATACCTCTGAACAACGGACTTATATTTTTCCCTCCTTTTCTATGTTTTCCAAGCTTGCTACATTGAACATCTATTATTCTGGTCAATAAATGTTTGCACAATTTAATTTTTCTAAGAGTTCCTGATAGAATTTTAAACTATTAAGCTAAAATTACTTCAAAATAAAAATCTATTTACTTTACACAACAAGAAAACGCCCAGCTTAGAAACACCTTCTTTAGAAAGAAAATAAAAGAGGATTTACCTTCATCCCCAAAGTGGAGCAGACCAAGTCGATGATAGCACTGAGCTGGTTGCTATGAAAGTACATGGCGACCAGCAACAACATCTCCCCAAAAGAAGCAGAGACGCCCGAGGTGCTGTTGAAACAGAAGAGAAAATATGAATTTCCAAAGACAGGGTAAGAAATGCTTACTCAGCTCATTGAAACAAATGATGACAACTTACCTCTCAAAATAAGCTTCTTCTTTTATCATCCAACTCAGCCACACTACCATTAGCTGCTCCTGTTCCGGTGTGCTGTATGAAACATACCAGAATGGCACTGGTTTAACTTAGACAGGCTAGCATAAGAATAAGAAAGCGCTTTGAAATTATTATAGGTAGAAACTATTTTTTCCTTCCCTATTTTGAAATAGCAATTCAAATTAAGAGCGTGTTGCGTTGGTCATTGCCACTGAGACACGATGAAGGATGAGGACCTGTGCTTTTCTCCAACGATGTGCCGTAACAGTCAAAAATCTCTCCAAAGTCTTAGTTACCACATTTGCAAGCTCGAGAGAGTGAACATCTCACATTCCTTGAAAAAGCAAAGGTCCTTTGAGATTAAAATGTTAAAAGAGCCATATTAACAGCTGATACCGAACTGCATATAGAAAAAAATCTAGTGTTAAAACTTAATCATCAAAAAGTCACAAACTGAGTACTAGGACAATAACACGTTAGTCCATCTTTTACCTGGAAAACGAAATTTAACTTGTAAAAACATTCTGAGAATTTGAAATTGTAGGAAATAAGTGATCGGTATTCAAAAAGAAAAAAATAGAAAAAAGAGACAGCCACTGCTCATCAGGTGTGTAAAATGGTTATAAAAATATACCAACAATGACTTTTAAAGGAAATTCCTAGATTTAGATTGAAAGATACAAGTTAACTTTGACTTGTGAAAATAATTTTCATTGATCTCCTACTTCATTGCAGTATAAATGGAAAAAATAAAAAGCAACTGAAAAGACTGCTACCCCAAACTAAGACAATTA
This sequence comes from Mormoops blainvillei, assembly GCA_004026545.1. Classification (NCBI taxonomy): domain Eukaryota; kingdom Metazoa; phylum Chordata; class Mammalia; order Chiroptera; family Mormoopidae; genus Mormoops; species Mormoops blainvillei. Next base: position 335,432 of record PVJD01000383.1, on the reverse strand, counting down.
AAAAGGTCATTCTCAATCATACCTAAATCATTTTACTAATAAAAGACAGTGTTGTGTCATAGAAAGATTACACCCATTAGAGCCTGCAAGACAGACCTCAGTGGTAATCCCACCTATGCTAATTACTGGTAGAGTGACTCTGAAAAACAAATTTAAATAATTTTTCTGAACTGTAGATCTCCTCCCTATAAAATACAGGTTAAAAATACCTACCTTACAGAAATAATGAGAATTAGATATGTTTAGAATTTACTTTAGTTTAAAAGAAAGGGTGCTGGCTGCTGTGGCTCAGTGGATGGAGTGCCAGCCTGCGAACCAAAGGGTCACCAGTTCAATTCCCAGGCAGGACACATGCCTGGGTTATGGGCCAGGTCCCCAGTTGGGGGCGCACAAGAGGCAACCACACACTGATGTTTCTCTTCCTCTCTTTCTCCTTCCCTTCCCCTCTCTCGAGAAATAAATAATTTTTTTTTTAAAAGAATACATTGCAAGGCTAAGTTTTATGCCACACAAGATGTGGGCCACAGGGCCCAGCTTCAGAAATAAAAAGAAAGGACCTCATTTCGTGTACTGAATTTCTTACCCTCCTAAAACTCCACTCAAACAACATTAAAGGGATTTTCTTTAAAAACCATGATAAGGGACAACAACACAAAAAACTGAAAGCTATAGTATGTATGGATGCATGGTAACTGACTTCACAGCCCGGAGGACGCAAAAATATTAAACTGCCAGGGGGAAAAACCAATCCACTTTATACCACAGAATCCCCAAATGGTTCAGAAATAGCTACAGGCAGTTCTGTGGGTAAGAGCTAAGAAAGAGACTAAATTAAAAATGCTGAAAGTCTATACGAGGAGTAGACCTCCAAATCACCTCCTCCATTCTACACAACTACATGAAACCCCATCCCCCGGCAGAGAAGACTGGAGACGGTAGAAGAGGGTGCCTTAGAATAAGGGGCAACCAGGCGCATCTGGAGCGTCATTTTGAAAGCAGGAGAATGAACTGAACCATTATTCTACAGGCTGAGGTCTCGCAGCCGTTAACCCTGACTTTTTAACTTTATTTATAGGTTCCCCGTCAGATCTTTACTCTCCAGGCAACATGACAATCTTCTCTAAGACTCTGATAAGCCTAAGAATTTCCCAAAGACCCATCTATGCATTTAGAAGTTTTAATTTGCTTTTAAGTTTCCCACTCTTAAATATGAATAGACAATCAAGAATTATCAAACCCTTGGGGTAAAAAAGCTCCTAATCTGAAAAATAAGTACCAAAAAGAAAATAAAGAGCAGAAGAGAAGACAGTTAAGAGAAATGAAAGCAGTACAAATAAAACTCCTTCAATCACTTTGAAAAATATGAGAAATCATGCTACCACAAAGCAGTAGACAAATACAGCAGAAATAGAGAACAGAAAAGAGCTCAGAGAAATTGAAAGCTAAACAGAATTAGAAGATAACATTGAGAACAAATCTTGAAAGGTGCAATGAGCATAGAATGAGCAGTATTTCATCTGAAGTGATGGAAATGTTCTAAAATTAGATGGTGGAAATGGTTGTGTTAACTTCCTAAGTATACTGAAAACTATTGAATTACACACTTTAAACCTGGTGAATTTCATGGAATGTAAATTATCTCTCAATAAAGTTGGGTTTTATTTATTTATTTTTATTTTTTAAAAGATTTTATTTATTCATTTTTAGAGAGAGGGGAAGAGAGGGAGGAAGAGAGAGAAACATCAATGCGCGAGAGATAAATCAATCAGTTGCCTCTCGCACACCCCCAACTGGGGACCTAGCCCACAACCCAGGCATGTGCCCTGACTGGGAATCGAACTGGCAACCTTTCAGTTCGCAGGCTGGCACTCAATCCACTGAACCATACCAGCCAGGGCAAAGCTGATTTACAAAAAGGAGAAAAAGGCTGGACAGCTCAGTTAGTCAGAGCATCTCCCCAGTAAGACAACGTTGCGGGTATGGTAGGGTACCAGTGAATGCATAAATAAGTGGAATAACAAACTAATGTTTTTCTTTCTCTCTATTCCTCTCTCTCTCTCTCTCTCTCTCTCTCTCTCCCCACCCCCCAAAATGAAGCACACTGTAACCACAAACCAAAAACATTCAAGAGATATACAAGAAAGAGAAAGAAATCCAAACGCAACAGTACAGAGTCAAGGACATACAAAAGAGAGTAAGAGAATAAGAAAGGAACAGAGAACTACAAAAACAATCAGAAAGCAATTAATAAAATGGCTATAATTGCATACCTATCAATAATTACATAAAATGTAAATGTATTAAATGCTCTAATCAAAACACAAATGCATAAAGAAGTGATACATATATATGCAATGGAATACTACTTGGCCATAAAAAAGAATAAAGTCTTACCACTTGCAAAAACATGGATGAATCTAAAGGGTATTGTGCTAAGTAAAATAGGTCAGAGAGAGAAAGACAAATACCATATGATTTCTCTTATATGAGGGATCTAATGAACAAAACGAATGAGCAAGCAAGACAGCGGCAAACTCATAGACACAGAGAGCAAACTGATGGCTGCCGGATGGGTAAAAAAGGTGAAGAGATTAGGAAGTACAAACTGGCAGTTACAAAATAGTTATGGGGGTATAAAGTACAGCTTAGGAAATACAGTCAATAATACAGTAATAACTATACGTGGTGTCAGGTGGGTGCAAGGCTTATTGGGGGGATCACTAAGTTATAAAAATGTCTAACCACTGTGCTGTACACCTGCAACTAACACAATACTGAATGTCGACTGTAACTGAAATTTGTAAAAATAAAAAATAAAATGCAGACCTTGATAAAATAAAGCAACTTCTAAAGTACCTGACAAGTGTAGAAAAGGCCAGCAGCATACAAAAGGAAAGAGAAACAAAGCGGACTCCAGCTGGTGTGGCAGGAGGGCGGCTTGTCATCAACTGCAGCAATTGTTCGGCTTCTTCCTCGGTCGGTCTAACAAGGGAACACATTTTATGCTTTACTTTTTTAACTTGAGGAAAGCGGGAGAAAAGGGACTTCCCAACAGGTTAACCATTCAGATACAAATTTTGAGCTTTGTAATAACATATCACTATTATAAAATCTTTAACATCTCGAGTTGTCAAAAGCAAAACTGTTGCGTTTACAACCAGTGTTCATCCTCAGACACAAACACAGGCAGTGCTCACTTTGCACGGTAGTGCAGAAGCATAAAAATAACCGCCCAAGCTCACACTCTGCATCGCCATCTTAATGATCAGTGGGAATATTTCAACTGTTCCGTGACCTTTAAATTTTTTTGTCAAAACGTTAAAAATTCTTTGTCAGTTATAATGCCTGAGAAAATTAAAAAATAGTACAATTAATATTTATATAGCACTCTTATCATTGAAAATATTAGACTCACTGGAAATTAAAGTGTTTTCTTTGTTAAAAAAAAAACAAACACAAAACTATCAATAGTAGTTTGAACAGCCTTTGCCAACACAGAGAGTGAATGTATTTTCTAAGCCTTGATGAATTGGCAAACCCTCTTCTAAGTCTGGATCAGCTTTCAACGTTTCATCTTTTGTACTTTCAGTCATGAAATGCTGAGAACTCCTTTCATGTGAAGACTTTGGCCAGCATCACTTCCTCTGAGACTTCTTCATCTTTTCTGTCACAATGACATTCCTCATTTATGTTAACAAGTTCTTCTTCACTAAGTTCATCTGGTTACATACCTAGGGTCTCTCAAGCGGCAGCAGTGTCAAATCTTCTCACAAGTCAGCTATTTCTTTTGTTACATTTGGTACCTGTCACTTCCACCATTACTATTTTTTGTTTCTTTGCTTCACTTTCATCCTTATTGGCTATTTCCCTCTTTCAGTTACCCACATGGGTTGATCACTGATAAGGAGACAATAAAACAACCAACCTTGCTCTCTGTTCATAGGCTGAGTAATAGATGTGTGGTGACCAATTGCTGACAGACTTTAAAAATAATAATGCAACTGGCCACTGACCATGATGTGCATGTTATTCACACAGTGCTGTGTGGCCTAACAGAGCTCTCGACAAAGCCTACACAAAGGCATGGCTAACGCGTCATGGCATTCGGTGCTGCGGGAATGGTGATGTTCAACTCAACAGTGGCAACTGACATTCACATGTGTTAAAGCCATGCAAAGTGCAAACTATATAAAACAGCTGAGGACGTCATTGAAAAGGATATAGAGTACTGACTAAATAATAAACCTTGAGCTTAATAATCACTTCCTATCAATTTTAGACAATTTATGATCTCAGTTGTCATAGGAAACATAGGAGAGATTTACTTCAACTAACTCCATGAACTAGATAAAGAATCACTCACTGATCATTCATTATACTCAGGTCAAGCTGCGGGGAAGTCATACGTTTCTTAAACTGCTTTGGCCCATCCCGTATTTACATAATTGTATTTACAATCTGACCAAACAGATAGATACATCCCAGCTAGGGATGTTTTGTCTTAGGTCTTCATTCTTGATACAGGTCAGGCCACTAAGCCCAACAGAAAAGCCAAATCCTCAGAACAAAAGGTCTCTGGGGTTAGAAACAAGAAGGTAAAGTGACAAAAAGGTAAAATATCAAATGAGTGAATACTTGAGTCCAGCGATCCCCATCAAAGCACAGTACAGGCGTAGGAGCGCACTGGCTTTCACAACGTGCTCTTCTTTCAGCCCCGAGTACACAGACACGCTGGGCTCCATCTCCACGTCAGCCTCTTCCACAATGCGGGTACTTCTTACTGTGGGAAGAATGCCCATCAGCTCCAGAAGAAGCTGCCTTCTCATTTGCCAAAGGACAGAACTACTGGTCTCTCTTTTTCTCTGTAAGAAATATGTACCACAAAAAGAAGAAAGCATGGAGCATTTGGTCAAAAGGAAACGCAAACAAAGCTGCCCAGTTAAACACTTGAGACTGACCCCTTTAAGGAGACTGTCATAACTGCTATATCTCATTTTAGCCAATCCAGAAAACTCAAAATTCACTGGTTCATTTTAAGAATACTCTACTCACCCTAATGTGGACAGGTTATACAGAAAACACTAAATTAATTATATACAATTTGATTTGCAAACTATCATTTAAATGGTACTCTGAAATACATAATGACTAATGGAGTCATGTGGTATAGTAGATATTAATCATATTTTGGAGACACAAGATCTTGGATTTAAACAACAGCTCTGCTATTAAGTACTGTTAGATACATTAGTTAACCTCTCTGAGCACCAATTTCCTAATGACAAGGAAATGAGTATTTTATTAATAATATTTAACTCCCAGGGCTATTGTAAGTTAGGAATTTATAAGTCTGTCACCTCCACAGTTTTTCAGGCAGGGATAATGTCTTAGTCATCTATCAGCAGGACCTATCAGAGTGCCTGACATACAGCAAGCACTCAACATCTGTTAAATAGGTGAATGAATAAACAAACACGTAATACATATAAAAGCAGATCAAACTGTAATGGACTAGGCAAATGTTAGTTATTATTTTTAGTGTTTCTAGTAAAATATGATAAGCTTGCTTTAATAATAACATTAAGCTCAAATAAGGAAAGTTTACTGCACAAAAGGACAATTACATAGATGAGCAGACCAAGTGCTTAAGCATGGTGCCTAACATAGAAGATATACAATAAATGTTAACTTCCTTTTTAAAAGTAAAGCGTAAAATTAGTTTTCAAATAGGCTAGGAATAAAACAAAACTTGGATACAGATCTTATTTGATGACCTAACGCAACAGTTCTCATTGAGTCTAACCTAGAACCCTGAAGATTCCCATACACTTTCTGGGGGCCAAGAAGGTCAAAATAAGTCCTTAATAATACTAGGACATCATCGGCCTTTTTTACTACTGTTTTCTCACAAGGGTACAGTGCGGTTTCTTAAAGGCTATTAAGTCATACATTAGAGATTCGCAAAAATGTAAAACACCACCACTCTTCTCACTAAATTGTTTTTTCACTTTAGAAAATATGGCTGCTCTGGCTGGTGTGGCTCAGTTGGTTGGAGCATCGTCTTGTAACCAAAAGGTTGCGGGTTTGATCCCTGGTTCAGGTAGCAACCTGTCAATGTTTCCCTCACATCGATGTTTATCTCTCCCTGCCTCTCTCTCTAAAAGCAATAAAAAAAAAAAAAATGTCCTTGGGTGAGGTGTTAAAAAACATGTATGGCTATTTTTCATTAAAAATGTTAGGTTCACATGTAGTAGTAGTAGTAGTATTTTAAAATAAATATTTCAACTATTTCAGTTTTTATTTCTAATATGATAAATATCAATAGATAAAAGCACAATAAACAAAAGCTTGTTGTTATTCTCAATGATTTTTTTTAATATTAGGAGGGTCCTGAGGCTAAGAAGTTTAAGAACCACTGGTCTAATGACATCATTCTAAAAGTGTTTCTTCCTATTTTACAGATTGCCAAAATATCCTGAACCTCATTAGCGTACAGAGATATTTATCTCTCACCTGCTGTCCATTTCGGATAAAAGTTCCAAACCAAGTCCGGACTTTGGCATTTGTTCCAAGAAGCAAACCACTAACAAAACAAACCAGGTCACTCACTCCATCTTCACTAACTTCATTTTTAGTATGATCCAATGTCAAAGCTACTCCAAGGCCTGGCAAGTGACATTCTTCCACCTAACACAGCAAAGAAAACAAATTAAACTCAGTATTATAAGGAAAAGGGTCAGGATGCTTCGGAATCTAAAGTCTCCAAAGTTTAGAGGAAGATGTATCACAAAACATAAAAACCAAGAGAGGAACGTAATACATCCATCCAGTACATATAATTACAATATTCTACAACATTCTAAAACCATCTTGAGAAAAGTTCCTGGTCCTAACATAAAGCCTTTTGTCTCATGAAAGCAGACTGGGATCTCTTACCACCATGCCTCGGACTTTGAGGGCCTGAGAAGGATTCATTTTACATAAGAAGCGTAAGGCATCTGTCCTGCGTCTTCCTCCAACACTTTCTTCATCTTGTCGTTCTCCATTTTTGATCAGGCCCCTACAAACTGAATAGTGAATGGCCTCTATTACTTTAAGCTTTGTAAGTAAAATGTTAGAAAAAAATTTTTCAGCCTTGAGAATCAATCATTTATGCAGATTAGACACTACAGAAAAAAAGGAGTAGGAAACTTGAAAGCAAAGCAAAAAAAAAAAAAAACAACTGGTCAAAATTAAGTAAAGAGTGAAGATACTTAAAAAAATGCACAGTGACCTGTGGGACAATATCAAGTAGTCAAACATACTTGTAATTAAAGTCCCAAAAAAGAGAGAACTGAAGACAAAAAAACATTTTTCCAAATCTGTATCAAAACTATAAACCAAGAAACTCAAAAAACTCCAGTGATAAAGAGAAAAATCTTAAAAGTAGCCAGAAGAAATAGGAAAGAAATGAACAAAGTACCCAGAGGGGGAAAAAAAAACATTATACACAGAGGAACAGAGATAAAATTACAACAGAATAGAATGGCATCTTGAAAGAGCTAAAAGAAAATCTCGACCTAAAATTTTATACCCAATGAAAATATCTTTCAAAAACGAAGGTAAAATGAGTTTCAGCAGGGGAGGGGTGGCTCCAAAGAAAAATAAGCCCTGGTTGGTGTGGCTCAATGGATGGAGCACCAGCCTGCGAACCAAAGGTTGTCGTTTTGATTCCCAGTCAGGGCACATGCCTGGGTGTGGGCCAGGTCCCTGGCTGGGGGGTGCCAGAGGCAGCCAATCAGTGTACCTGTTGCACATCGATGTTTCTCTCCCTCTCTTTCTCCCTCCCTTCCCCTCTCTCCAAAAGTAAATTTAAAAACTCTAAAAAAAAAAAAAAAAATTGGGGAAATTTGTTACCAACAAACGTGAACTATAAGACATGTTTAAAAAAAGTTCTTCAAGCTAAACAGAAATTATACCAGGTGGAAATGTGGAGCTACAAAAAGAAATGAAGAGCACCAAAAAAACAGTAAATGTGGACAAAGAAAAAGACTGTTTTCTCTTGTGTTTTTAAAGTCTTTAAGATATAATTAACTCTTTAAAGCAAAAGTAGTAAAAATATACTTTTATACTCATTTTATATAAATATTTTATATTTATATAAATATTTTATTAAAATATATAAAAATTATTTTTATGCTCCTTTTTATATATTTTTTTATAAAAACTCGTTTTATAACACCTGTAGAAGTAAAATCTATGACAACAATGGTACAAAGGACAGGAAGGATAAACAGAAGTCCAGTATATTATATGTGAAGAGGTATAAAATCATTGGAAAGTGGACTGCCGTAACTTAAAGATGAATACTATAAACCCTACAAACATAAATAAATAAATAAATGCAAAGAAAAAAATGAAATAAGTATAGCTAATAAGACAGCAGTGAGATAAAAAATGCAATTGTAAAAAATTTCAATCCAGATAAAGAAAGGAAAAAGAAAAGAGGGAAAGGGAACAAATAGAAAACAAACAACAAGACAACAGACTTAAATCTAACCACCACCATAATCACATTAAATAATCTACGTAAATAATCTCAATAGGTGAATTAAAAAGGCACTGTCACTGAATTTTTTAAAAGACCTGTCTATAAAATATCCATCAATAAGAAACCCACTTTAAATATAAAGAAAGACAGATTAAAAAAATTTTAAATGGAAAAACCTATATACCATGCAAATACTAAGTGGAAAAAAGCTGATATAGCCGTGTTAATATCAGACAACATAGACCTTAGAAGAAGGACTATTACCAGGGATAAAGAACATTTAATCATGAAAAAGGAAAAGGCTCAATTCATCAAAAAGATATAACAATCCTAAATGTACATGGACCCAGTAACAGCTTCAAAATACATGCAGCAAAACTGACAAACTGAAAGGGGAAATACAAAAATCCACAACTGTCTGGAGACATCAAAACCCTTTTCTCAGTAACTGATAGCACATGTACCCAGAGAATCATCAAGGATACAGCTTCCAAAGGGCTTTTACATAGCATGTGATAGTCAGTAAGTCTCTTAGAATATTATCAACATCTCCATTTTACAGATGAGAAGTTAAATACATTCATGGACATCACACAAAAAGTAAGTGAGAAATCTAGAAATTACAACCCCCAAGTCTAATGCTTTTTTCTCCTTGGCTCCCAATTCGCAAATTACCTTGCTCAAAAAATGTTTTTATTTTTCTATCACTCAGACCCAAATAATAATTTTCAATCACTAGTAGTTTGGAATAGATGTCAAAATTTCAGTTGATTTTTCTCAGTTTCTCCCCCATACTTTCCTGCAACAGGGCTGAAAACCGAAGGTCTAACTGCTGGTACTTCTGATTACACGCGCCTTGCACTGAGTGCTCTCTGGCTATTTCACAGATACACGTCTTCACTCTCCTTTGCTCCCTGAACGTAGGACTGATTGTATCTTCTGGTTCTTTGGTATTTTTTGCCATCCTATTGCAGCACTAGTGACTAATGGCAAAAAATTTCTGTGCTACATACTCACTGCACTTAATCTCAAAACAATTCTGAAATCTCTAAATCCAACATTTCTACGATTAGTACTTACTAATAAACTTCCAAAAGACAAAAATATCAAATAAAACCCCATAAATATTTATTTGCTCAAAAATAGTCCTTACACGCCCAAGTAAATCTCTTTAATATCCCATTTTTAAATTATATTTACCTTCATTGAAGCTATCAGGAACATTGGCCACCAACAGACACAAGAACCAGGCACCATTTCTAACGTGTAGCAAGGCTTCAGCTACATCAACTATAGGAAGCAGGGAAGGGAGCTCTGAGAAAATAAAGTCAATGTTACTACTAAAGAGTGATATTTCACTGTATTATACATAAAGCGTCTTGATATTTCACGGATAACACTTAAGAGCAATTAAATTAAGGCATTTTATTTTCGTAGTCTAGAACTGAACTGTCCAGTAGGACAGCCACCAACCACATGTAGCTATTTAAATGTAAATTAAATAAAATTTAAAAATAGTTTGGTTCCTCAGTCATATTAGCCACATTTCAAACAAGCTATAACCACGTCTGGCTAGCGGCCGCTGCATTAGCACAACAGAGAAGGCCGCCGTCACCACAGTGCGGCCACAGAGTTATTTTCATTCAAATCTTCTTTGCGTTTTTATGTCCCATATCTTTTTTTCTTTTTCCTAACAATAGTAAGTACACTGCCCCACCAGTGAAGTCAGATGCTCTACTGTGTGCAAGAATAATGCCGGAGAATAGCGACTTTTAAAAATACAATCCTGAAAAGTAAAGTTAAAGGACTCCTCGGATGCGCAGGCGGAACTTGTGGCATCACTTGCAGGCGCGGTCCCACCACCGCTCATGGGGAGTGTGACCTGCTCCGCGTTCAGCCTGGGCTAGGTCCCCACTCCTTAAACAACAGGGTACCCCCGGAGTCCCCCAGGAGCACCACGAGGGTGCCAGGCCCAGTGCGGACGCCTGCTCTACACAGAGCTGTATTTCGCCCTCTGGGAACCACGATCCACCGATCCACCGGCCTCACTTCCCCGGGAGTTGGGATTACAGGTGAGCTGCCACCAAGCCCAGCTATTGTCTATCTTTAAATCTGATCGGTACAAACCTACTCTAAAACTAGCTCTAATCCCATCACTCAGTTAATAATCTGATATATTTTATTTTAACTTTTAACAAAAGTGGAATTACGCTCTATGAGCCATTTTGCTCTTTGCTTTCTTTTTTCATTTTAACATATTGTAAACATTTTCCAAAATCATTAAAGTTCTTCAACTACAGCATTTATTGCCTGTATAATATTCCGTACTATGGAATATAATTTACTTAATCATTGTCCTACTGTTAGTCATTTTTGACTTAACCTTTTAAGGTACATTCCAGGTTAAGAAGTTATGCAGTGTCATTTAACAAAAAACTATATCTGAAATGTATCTTAGCACTCATTACAATACCTGCTTGTAAAATACAAAGTACATCTGCAGCTTCCTCTAAATAGACTGGACTCTCAAATAGCTCAGATGACTTGATAAAAAATTCTCCACTGGACTCAGATACCTTTAATCAGAAAAAAAGATGAACAATTAAATTCAGGTAATTAATTAAATCCCATGCTAATTTTATAATTACTTGTTGAGCTTACACACCACGTCTCTTAGTATGTCATTAATACTTGTATACTGAATCAGGCTCAGTTGGTTAGAGCATCATCCCAACACACCAAGATTGCGGGTTTGATCCCTGGTCAGGACACATACAAGAATCAACCAATGAATGCAAAAACAAGGGGAACAACAAATTGATGTCTCTCTCAAAAAAAAAAAAAAAGAAAAAGAAAAAATCAATAAAAATTTTTTTAATTTAAAATATATATATTTACTGCATCAGAATATGTAGTATTGCTTAAATTTGAGCCAATTTAACCAGTTAGCAGTCACATTAGTTATTATTCAGACATGGTAGTACAGGTTTCTATAATTTATATCTATATAAATATTTAGAGACATCCGGAATTAAAGACAAGGCAAACCAAAGAAATAAAGACTAGAAATGCTACCTACATTAACTTGTAGCTGAAAAAAGCCAAAAAACTGTAAACTTAAAGCAGTATAACAAATATAAATTCATGCTCAATTCCAAATGAACTGTGAGAAAAACAAAGAATGAAAAGTTAACCAAAGTACTAACGTTTTTGAAATTTTTCTACTGTAGTTTCATCACTATATTCCCCATATGCTAAAGAGCACTGAACTGAAAAGTTGGGAACCTCCCATAAGAGAAACATCACTTATTTCATTAGAGCAATCAAGTGAGGTATAGAGAAAAAGATGTGGAAATACTATTGGTTGAAAGACTTTCAGTAGAGTATAAAAGAGTAGAAGTAAATAATAGTAATAGAAATAATTTTTTAAATATTTGTAAAGTATCTTAAAAACTATCTAAAACTGATGAACACCTGTCCACTCCTTACCAAGTATTTTATTTGGAACCAGAATTTAGGTTTTTTCTCTACAATTTATAAAACTAAACTTTATTTATTATAAATTAACTGTCCTTGAAACTCTAACAGTAAATAGCTTTTTTAATTTTATTTATTTATTTTTAGAGAGAGGGGGAGGGAGGGAGGAAGGGAGGGAAAGAAACATCGATGTGTGAGAGATACATCCATTGGTTGCCTCTCCCATGCCCCCAACTGGGGACCCGGCCCGTAATCCAGGCATGTGCCCTGACTGGGAATCGAACTGGAGACCCTTTGGTTCGCAGGTCAGCACTCGATCCACTGAGCCACACTAGCCAGGGCGAAAATAACTTTTCCTCTGAAACTCTGGGCCTCGTCTCATTTAAGCCATCTTAATATGAAGAGCCAATTTAGTTCTTTGCATTCAAAAATTTAAAATTCAGAGTTTCAATTAACCATAATTTTACCCAAAGTCCATGACCTAAAATAATATATTATTTTGCCGAAATGAAAAATTGAACAGCCTTCATTACTGTACAGAACAATTCAGTCATCTAGTGAATGAGGCTAGCCAACGACCCTACATCAATACAGCTTTGATATTCCCTATTCACTGTTATATACGAGGTAATTAGTGCTCATTCAGTGTCTGAAGGAACTGTATATATTTTTCAGTTATACATCACAACATTTTATGGGGGAAACTGTATCCTTCAGAAGTATTATCCAATTTGGTAATCTTATCTGACTATCAAGAAGCCACTGTAGGAACTCCATACAGAAAAAATTCCTATAATGGAGAATACAGAATGGGCATAAATGAGAGAAAACAGTAATAAGAGAAAGTAAATCATTAAGGCAGGCATTCATCCTTTCAAGCCTTTGAAAGGAAAACACTTACATACCAAACAGAAACATGGAGAAGAGGATGCATTCTGTCTGCTTTCTTGCCTCTTTTTCTACCTTCTATATGTAGACATCAAATCATGCATATATTGAGCTGTGATTAAAATAAAGGTACCTTGTTCATAATTGCCAACAGCTCGCTAAGCACAAGACGCAATCGACGAGGCGAATCGCTGTGTTCAAACTCTAACGTCAGGCCATGCTGAAGCTGTGACACCAGAATGCTCTCTCCTGTGCCTCCTCCAAGTTTATGCCTAATAAAGTACAAACGTGTAAAGCAACAGTGGCACAGAAATAACGGCAGAAAAGTTATCTTTTATTGAAATAATCCACAAAAGGATGTATGAATTATTTTCATACATTTCATGAATGTATTACTTCTGAAATACTATTTAGTTTGTCTATCTTAGGAATTCACAACCAATGTAAAGTCTCCATCGCAAATGGCAGTAACACCTACTTCCATTAACAACAGTGACTCACTGCTGGATTCACAATGAGCAGGGAAGAACAAAACATCTGTGCAGAATTTGGGGGAATCAATATAAGCTTAAAAAACCTCCCACGTGACTCCAAGAAATCCTTCTACTGGAAGGGAACTTACTCTACCCAGTTCCCACCTAGAGTAACTGGCCTAATCAGTTTAGCCTAAATACAACAGTGTATATATATAGTCAAACTTCTCTATGCAACATTTTACGATATGGAATTCAAAAGAATTTTAGCTATAAATAGAAAAAAACTAAGTAAAATGCTCTCCGAAATTCAGACTCCCAATGCTCTCTTTTCTGGAGTACATCCAATAAAATGCCCGAAAAGCTCCAAAAAACATTTGATTCCTTCTTCTTTGGCAAATCCAAGTAAATATCCCAATCCACATATTGTATAACATAACATTACCTAAGCTGCTGTTCTTTGCTGGCATCCTGTTCCAAGGCATGGAAGTCCACGGACAATAACGCAACAATGGAGTTGACAGCTTCCACTCCAGAGAGAAGACGAAGGATGAGTTTTTTATCCTGGGCCCAGCTTTGGCTCTGGTCAGCAGGAGCACAAAGTGCCATCCGCACCAAGCAGGGCAGGAGAAGTCTTAACTCCGGATCACTTAAAGATGCCAAACGAACGACATCCACCTTCTGCATTGCCTCGAAAGCAAAAGGGCTTACAAACTGGAGGCTTGTACACTCAGTCATTATCACTGTTGATCCTAATGATAAAAAAATAAATAAAAGCAGGGGTATAACTCCCACATGCGAACGCCCCTCTTTTTAAATACCCTGGAAAATGTAGTCTATCTATAATAAGCCCCTATGTTGACAATGGGTTCCTGGCATAATTAAAGGCTCCCTATGTTTCTACTGTTATCTGGAAAATGAGAAAGAAAACAGTATATTAATGTCTCTTCTAGCCTTAGGGACCTTCTGTTCTAATACTCTCATTTTGCAAAGGAATATGAAGCAGAGAGATTAAGTAACAAGTCCATGGAAAAGCCAAGGCTGAATCCTCATCTACTATATCCCAGTCCAAGGCTCTCTCCATTACACCAGTCATACGAGTGCCACAAGATAAAATAAAAATAAATGAATGGCATAGTTAAGAATGCTCCTCTCCTGCACCTCTTTAGTTTCACGTGCCTACCCCGCCTATGCAAAGAATAGTAAGCTTCTCTTTCCATCCTCCAAGAGTCCACACTGATAAGTCTCCTCAGTAGTCAAAAGCAATGTCAGATTCAGAACTCTGGAGGCCTTAACATTATCTTATGTACTCTGGGTTAAACAAAAACAAAAACAAAAAACAGCTATGAGAGAATGATGAGTCCCACTTGGGCACTTCTCTGTCCTCGGGAGTAATGGAAAAAAAAGAAAAAAGACAAGGACCAGTAAGCCAATGCCATCATGGGTAACAAGGTAATAGTCGTGGGCAGAAACGCCGCTTTGCTTTTAGGCCAGAGGAGTTGGCCTTTTAACAGCGGGGCGGGCTGATGGAGCAAAGGTGCCCTGTGCACTCACAGGTCTCGCCCCTGGAATAACGAGAACCAACCAGTTCCTCTGCCTGCGAAAAGTCAGACAGGGTGCAGACAGGGACCGGGGAACAAGCTGAGGCCTGAGAAGCGGAAGCTTCATACCTTAAGATCTACCCTCCAACCTCTCGAGACCCCACCCGGATTCCGCGTCCTAGAGGCGGGGCGCGGTAGAAATCGACAGCGCGGTCCGAAATTGGGCCTAGGCGATAACCTGGATTCCCAGACCCTATCTGTGCCCCGAGTCGACCCGGGCACCAAGAGGCCTGACGCCGGGACCAATCGGGTCAGCGGTGCGATGGGGGCTGGACGGGGACACCGCACAAGGGCAGAACCCGGAATGAAGGGAGCAGAAAGCGGAGGAGACTGTTTCAACCTGCACCCAGCACCTTCATTCATCCCCAGCGTCTGGCTCCCGTCGGCCACCGTACTGGATTGAAGGGAAGAGTGGCTGCGAAAGGAAACCCAGGGTCGTCAGCACTGATGCAGCGGTGCGCGTGCGCGGCCCCGCCCCTTCCTCCCCCTCGGTTTGCCTCGCCCACTTTCACCTCCGAAGTGTATCTTTAGAATTTGGCATTAAACAAGTCAGTTTTCCTGACCCTACTTGCTGTGTCATAAAGCCCTTTCCAGCTGCAGTTTCGTCGTTATAGGATTAGCCTGGCAGTCAAATGACTTAACGTAGGTACAAGAAACGGTAAAGTTGTCCCCATTATTCTTTGACCGGAACAGACTACCCTTTCCATCTCCGCCCAAGCCCTCCCTGCACTAAAGTTCTAAATTCCTAGGATTTGTGGGAGAATTTAAAAAGTAATCTAATCCTGAGCCTCCTTTCGTTCTCGACCTCACACACAGTAGTTAAAGGTCTTCATTTCAGGTTTCTTAAGTTAGAATCTATAGATCCTTAGAGCGCGATGGATGGAGTGTCAGGAATTCTCTGCAGTCTGCAGAAATTTTGAGTGCCTGTCGGGTGTTCTGGAAAGAGGGTCGAAAACTTCCAACTTCTCAAAGGAGTCTGACCACCCAGAAAAGATTAAGTTCCACTACTTTCTATATTATTCATACTTTCTCTAGTACCTGGTTCAATCGTAGTGTATTTAGCACCTTCTGTTTACAAAACATTGTGCTAGGAACTGGAAACAAGAACATTTGACAGTGTTTCATACTTTGCAGTTTCTAAGGCTTTGACAAAGGCCTTAGGTGATCGCTTTAAAAATAAGGTCTGCTTTCACATGAAAAATCAGCAAGGAAGAGAAGAATGAATGTGTTTTGCAGTGTTTCTCAGATTTTCCACCTGACCCACAGTAATACATTTCAAATTGTGCCTCAGAACACATATATGCATTTATACCCACATTTAAATGGAAAGAGACATCTTATGAAATAATACACATACTACACGTTATGTATTCTAAGTTGCTGGTCACTACACATACTGATTTCACGACTGTGCAGTATTATTATTTTTAAGCTGTTATTAAGGACTTACTTATCAGACACTTGCTAGGCACTAGTGCTTTATATCTATTATCTGATTTAATTCTCTGATATTGATAATAATATTCTCCATTTTTAAATCATGGAAATTGAGGTCGAGAGAAGTTAAACAATTTAATCTCCCTGGAAGCTTATTTCACAGGAAGAGTATAAAGGGAACCCAAACACCAATTTTGGGGATGAACAGAGGAGAAGGTGGATGTGAACTGATTTTTAAGATCTCTTCCAACTCTTAATTGTTTATGATCCTGAAATCGTTATGGAGAAACAACATGCAGATCCACCTTGATCAACAGAGAACAGCAAATCATGTCTAGCCTGAATAAGATAGCGAGAGTGTAATGGAGATGAGCGCTGACACTTATTTCCTCCAAGTCCGCTTTCTTCTTCTCTTTCAATTCTTACCTCAGTTAAGTATCACCACCACCCAGAATTTCTCAAGCCAGAAACCTGCAAGTCATCCTAGACTCCAGCCTCTCCCCGTCGTATCCACTTAGTCAGCAAGTCTTTTCAAAGCTAAGATGTAATGTTTACCAATGAAATCATTTTGACAGTCATATAGAAATGCAGATATCCTAGTGAAAAAAACTTACTCATGAACTTCAGAGTTTTAGAACTGCTTCCTCTGACTCCAATTACCTAACTACACTGCAATCAATTTACCAAGACTTTGCAGCTCACATATTTAATTGGGCAGATTCAGGAACTTCTAGAATGGTAAATAATGCTACAAATTTGCCCATTTAGTTGCCTGTACACCACAAAATATTTGATTATCAGTGGAGTACCTTATATATTTACGGTTTACCCTTTTGTGATTATAAATGTTGAAGGATATAATTTTTTTTAAAGACGAATGTAGCACTGAGACTCGTTACCATTTCTCTTCACCAAAAGATATAGCTCATCGATTCTGTGGTGGCTTTTTTCACATTTTAACATCTCTGACATTGGGATGCCTTAAAATCAATAGTGCTAAATTGTACTTGGCAGCATTTTTTATTTTTAGTGGACATAAAGTAATGATGTCTTATGGTCGCTGGTGTCTTAGATTTGATTAAACATGTAGTGTATGTGGTCCCTATACTTTAGGTTGAAAGAGAAGACGCCTTCCTAGAGAGGTAAGCTTTCTCTGACCGGCTTGCTTTGATTTACTCATTTTTCCTTTATTTTTCAGTCAGAATGCGGGGGGGGATAAGAAAAAAAAAAGAGAAAAAGACGTTACCTACTATGTTTCAGGAATAGTAGGTGCTTTCATGTAGGTTATTGCTGAGTAAATGAACTTCAAGAAATTAGAAGACCTAGGTATTTAAAGGGGGACCAATGTTCTTTAGAAATAAAACCACAGAATTTCAGAAGTAAAAGGATCTTGGGAGACATCTAGCTCCAGTTTTCTCCACATTCACTCTTTATAAGTAATTATCCTCTGTAGTGTGCCTCTTTTATCTTGTAAGATTTCTTCCATTGTGTCAGCCTGTTGAGATGTTTTGGACTCTTCTTTTACACTGGCTGTCTGCTTAGGCTATACAGATCATATCTTCATTGATTTTATGGATTAATGTTGAATAAGGTCCAGCCAAGGTTCTATAGTATAACATTAGAGACATCCCTCCAGGTTGACAGCCTCCATTGGTCAAGCCTTTTGGGTTATGACTTTTAACCAATTAAGTTATTAAACTATTTTACTAACCAATGTCAACCCAATAAATTCAATAAAAAAATAAGAAATAGATCAATCACCCCAACTACTAAAACATTCCCTGCTTGGGGGTAGTGTTGATTTTCCTCAAGGTAACATCAAAGATGGTTTTCTGTGGTCTGACATCTAACTCTCTAGTCTGGACTCTGGCTAAATCCCGCCACAGTGCCTCCATTTTAGTTATTTTCGGCTGCTTGTTTCCCAAATCCATCATGGTGTTCATGGGTCTTCTCCCCACCTTTCCTTCTGTCTGGAATGTCTTTTTCTCTTTCTGTATGTAGTAACTCATATGTGTCCTTTAAGTAGAATCGGTCCCTTGCTAAGACATCTTTCCCTGTCTCTTCATTAGGTTCAAGTATCCCCCCACCCCTTTAGTGCTCCCAAGCCACTCTTTGCGTTCCTTCCATCGGGGTACTTCACATATCACACTATAATTGTCAGAACTGTCTGTCTCACCAGAAAGTGCTTACTTTGAAGGCCAAGAACTGTATTTCTTTGCCCTTGGTGCCGTATGGCACTTAACACTGGTTTGCTGAATCAATGATTTAAGCATATTTTTAAATCATATTAACCTGCTGAATATGCATTTCTATAATCAGTTCATCAGTGCTGTCAAAGTAAACTGTAATGAGGTCGATTTCAGCTCTTCCTTTTGTATATGCATTGCATTGTTATTTATCACTTTAGAGGGCTTTATTGAACTATGTTTATACAAGCATGCTTAGCAGACAGTGGGCTTAAGGTCAAAGGTTTTGTATCTCATAACCAGGAGATATTCAAATTAGTTTACTAAACAAATAGTGGTTGAGTGAAACTATGCTGGTTTCCAATGACTTTGCTCATAAGGTCAAGTAGTTAGTAGTTTCTAGGACATAACTTTTTAAACTATAAAAACTGGAAAAGCTGTGCTTTTCCATTCTTGTGGGACCTTTCGGTTTTCCCCCAGCATTTCTGAAATTTTATCCACGAGTTCTTTCAGCACCCAGAATGTAATTCATTTGGATTTGGAGACTTCAGCAAACTACACTCCTTTAAATCAGTTAACTATCTCAGACTTTAATCCCATCATATGCATATTTTAGATCCTGAAGACCCTTCAAGCATATTTCTTTTTACTGGGGATAGGCTGGGACAGAAGGGAGATAAAGCTTAAGTACTAAATACTTTACTCTTATTTACCTTTGCTCTCACCAGAAACACATTTAAAAGTCCTTGTTGTTGCCATAAGTATATTTTTTCTCTTCCAAGCCTTAGTTCATTTTGGATTTGACTCTTCCAGAGTACATGTTTTTTTTATCAACTATTCCTTACAATTTGTATTTTACAAATTTCAAAATGCCTTTTGCAATTTCCTTTGAGGCTCACAAAGCTCATTAGGAAGGAGACCTGATCTGAAGCAACGGTGTATGTGGAAGTTTGGGGTAGGCCTCCAGGCAAGAATAATCATTGGGCTTTCAAATAATTCAGTGCTTAAGAGGCTACGAGAAGAACACAGGAGAAAGGCCCATTCTGAGGCTTGTGAAGTAGGTAGGGAACAGGTCACGGAAGACTTTTGGCATGTGTTTTTTAATGTATTTTTTGAGCAAGCAGCAGCCATAAAGGGTTTTAAGCTGTCAAGAACACACTGAACTTAGAGACCAGATTAGGAGTATGTTGCAGTGGTCCACTCAGATGAAGTTGTTTTATCTAATAGCTATATGGCATTGCATAATGCTATTTAGACTAAGGTCATGCCAGGAAAGGTAGAAATGAACATATCTGATAGTACATAAGATGGACAGTTTTTGATGACTATTTACAAGAAAGAGTTTGTGGTCAGTACAACTGAATAGATGGTAATGCTATTCACGGTAACAAGAATCAGTATTAAGGACTAGGTAGTTTTTGTGAAGATTGTTGGTTTTAGTGAAAAACATACATTTACCCAATGGGGGTAAAAAAGAGAAAAGAACCAAGACTTGCATTCTGAATGCAAGTCTGTAAAATATTACATGGTTTAAGGATTATTTAGATGCATCAGTAAGATTTTTTTTTCCTCTGTGGTAGGTACTGACAAAATAAGGAAGTCTTTAAAACATGAACCTTTTAACTTCACAAAAGGTCATTCTTGACACAGTTCTGTTGGTTTGGAGGAAAATATAAAACCACCCCAAAATACGAGTTTCTATCAATCTCAAACAGAATTCCTAGTTATAGCCACAGACTGAGAATAAGAGTTCCTGTTTTCAGAGCCCTGGCTGGTGTAGCTTAGTGGATGGAGTGCCGGCCTGTGAATCAAAGTTCAATGCCAGTCAGGGCTCATGCCTGGGTAGCAGGCCAGGCCCCCAGTAGGAGATGCACGAGAGGAAACCACACATTGTTGTTTCTCTCCCTGACTTTCTCCCTCCCTACCCTTCTGCCTAAAAATAAATGAATGAAATCTTAAAAAAAAAAAAAGGAAAGGAAAAAAGAAAGTCCCTCAGTTTTCGGTCCAGGATCGATAACTCTCCTAGAGTATAAACAGAAAGACATTGAAACTAGAGAATAACAGAATGACTCAGGAGTACATTTAAAACAGTTAAATTTATCTTTTACCATGAGCCAAATTCATGTTGGATTCATATTCCTTTATCTCATTTTTATTTATATGGAAACCTGCACATAACTCGGTGTGCCCTTTGGACTTCTACATTCTTAATTACATGTTTGTTCTTGGTGATGTGAGGAACTATCTTGAACTAGTTAATACAGCAATATACCCTTAATACCTTGTTAACCAAAGCCTGGACATTTCACTTAATATGCCTAAGAGATAATGGTTCCTACTAAATGTCAATCTTCTCTAGAAGCCGTAATATTTCAAAGGCTATTTACCCCAGATAGTTTGAGTACAGTTCAAAATGCATTTCTAACTATCCTGAAGTGGATGCTCTGCCTCTAGATTTACTAAAAACCTACAATGACCACCATATCCTCCAAATATTTTTTTTAACAATTCAGATTGTAACAGTTCAGTCTCAAGCATATTTTGATAAAATCATTAAACAGAAAAAAATTGTCAGAACATACTGTAATTCTGGTTTTAGAAATATGTTGTGTATTTATACCTTGAGTAATGAGCTGATACTATTTCAAGTCAGTTCATTACTGAAATTACTGACATTAAATTTTCAAGTTAACAAATACATACATCTATGTACATAACATGCTACTGGTATCAAGAGGTCAAGATAGTTACCAATATAATAATTCCTTCTAGAACATTTCAAAATGTTCACTATTTCATAATTTTACCTCTCGATCCGTAGTTCTTAAGTCATTAAGGAGAAATCTGACACACAGTTTTGTTAAAAGATTACAGAGAAGGGATTAACTAGCATTTTGAGCTTTCAAGTCCTGGGTTTTGCCAAGATGTAGCAGAATGGATTTAAAAACTTTATTTATTTAATGTAGGACACATCTATCTCTCAGCCACTTGAATTTTTAATGAGTATCAATACCTTATATATAGTACAAACAAGCATTTGGTTCAGCTATTGAAGAAAAAAAACCTCTTTTCCTCCAGTAAGCTATTCAACAGGATTTTTCAGGGCTTGGTTTTCAATACTGAAAATTACAAATAGTAAATAAAGATTGTATGTAGTTGTACAAGTGAATACAAAAAAAAAAAAAAGCTTGAACTGCATAGTTATTCTTAGTCATACGTAAGACTATAGTAAAAAAGAAAAAACGAGAAACTGTGAAACAGAAAATAATTTAAGATGGAAGTTCCAACATACACATCTTCCTCCCCCCCACCCCCAATATTCACCCGAGGATATGTTCACTGATTTTAGAGAGAGAAACATCAATCGGTTGCCTCCTGTACACACCCTGACTGGGGACTGAACCTGCAACCTAGATATGTGTCCTGAACCCATAACCTTTTGGTGTACGGGATGACATTCCAACTAACTGACTTGTCCAGGGCATATACACATCCTTTTAAAGGATTTTTAAAGTTCTCTTGGCAAAAACTATTTTAAGATGACCACAGTTTTGGAGCTGATCCTTACTTTAAGTTGAACAAAAACATTTAAAGTGGCTGCTTATACAAATGGATAGAGCTATTTTTAATGGACTGTTCATATCTGAACACTTTCATGTTTCAAAAACATTTCTGTGATCCAAATAAACCAAGACAGAGCTATGCTTTAAATATTTGAAGGTAACTAGTTTAGAACACTAATAGCAAACTGAGTAGTCTAAAAGGAATTAGTATGTGCATATATAATTTTCCTATACATTATACATTGATATGATTAAAATATATATTTTTAGATTTTATTTATTTTATTTTTAGACAGGGGAAGGGAGGGAGAAGGAGAGGAAGAAAAACATCACTGTGTGGTTGCCTTTCGCACGCCCCCTACTGGGGACCTGGCCCACAACCCAGGCATGTATCCTGACCAGGGAATTGAACCAGTAGCCCTTTGGTTCAGAGGACGGCACTCACAATCCACTGAGCTACACTAGCCAGGGCTAAAATATTTTTTAAAAACTGAAACACTGATGGACTTCTAACATCTCTGTCTGCAATCATTCTTTAGTTTGTCCCTTTCTGTTTAAAAATGACACAAAAATAATACTGTTACTAATTTTTACACAAACTTAAGATGGAAATATTTTCAACAGAATGAGACACCACAATGAAGGCTTCATGAATAATTTATTCCATTTGAAGTTTTGTTTTTTTTTTGTTTTTTTTTAAAAGTATAAACCTTTTCATTTCCTCAATCACAATTTGTACAACTCAGTGTTATGGCATTCGGCAGCAATAGTGTTTGTTCCTTATTCTTTTTTTGTCACTTAAAAAAAAAAAGCAATTGGACCATATTAAGTGTCACTGCTAAACAATTTTAAAACGCCCCTTCATAAAGTGACCAAGCTATTTTGAGAGAGTTGATGCTGACACATGTCCAGTAATGACGTTACAATTTGTAGTTTAAATTCAGTAACTGTAAGGTCCACAAATCCAGTTTACTTTGAAAACTAAAGCTATTTTAAAACTTTATGAATACATCAACCTGAGGAGTATTTTAGGTCCCAAATCCAGTTTTTAAATTAATACTCCACAAAAAAGAAAACACACACATATATACATATATAAAAATTTAAACCACAGTTCTGGGCCCATTAGAACACCAAGAAAAACCAAAAGGTTAAGATTTCCAGCTGATCTGGGGGGGTGGGGATGGGGCAATAAACGTATGTCAAAAACATTTTTCCTTAATTTAGACAAACTAAAATCTTAAGAGGAAACCCAGACCAAAAACATCACTCATGCACATTAAATGTATTAATAGACTGATATGCAATGCCATAGTGGATGAGAGGCAAATTATATGATGCAACAGCATTTAAAAACTTCCTTTTAATGTATTCAATTTGAACATTTTAAATAATGCAACATAGTATTTTGATATTACAGTATTAACATAGTGCTTGATTAAAGATCTGCAAATCTTCGTAGTAACACATTAAGTTAAAAATATTACCTCAGAAGGTAAATATGAAGACGAAAGGAGAATATTTTAATACAGAAATCTGTGCCATACTGACAATTGATTACGAATACAGCTGAGGATAGTTGACTAAGTAGTAAGAGCTTAATTTTAGTGGTTTAAGAAAAGTTTAGAAAGATTAAAAATTACAACTACTTTAAAATTTAAGTATTACATATAAGTACACTTGGTGGCCTTCTGGCCAAACAATAAGGTATACAGAAATTTATTCATACAGTGTTAATTCACAGTCCTGATAACTGAATGGCTTGCATAAGAAAGGTATGGCTAGATGTTTCTCACTGGCTGGAAGCAGACATCATATAAGTAATCTTTTTAAATGCCAAAATGCGGAACTTCCACCCTGCTCTGTAATGGATAACTGCACAAAAAACAGGTATTAGCACTGTAACAAAGAAGTCAAGGTGTTGGTGATCAACTGGTATAAAGTATATTATTTCACTTACCTACTTAAACAAAAGAAAACAAAACTACCCACACTTGTCTGTGACAGTACATTAGTAAGTCAGATCCATCATCCTGCATAAAAGGCTTTTATTTTTCCTGAACTAAGTCTCCTGACCTTTTTAATGGCTATTTAATAATTTTTTCTTTGAGTGTGAACTTATACATGAAAGGAAGAAAAAATAATCTTATTGGTAAATCCTGTATATTTAGGAACTACTCCCTGATGCCCAGATAAAAAGAAATTGTATAGTGGGTTCCTTCCTTATGGCTCCGTATAAAAGAAACGGTCAGGGAATAATTTTTAAAAAATCTATTTTCAAACTGAGGTGTGGTTACGAAAGGCTAGTGATTTTAAACAACTGAGAATATAGCTTTTATTTTTAAAAGTCACTACTGTGCTAAGTATATAAAAAAGGATACTCTTTTAATAGAAATTCCAAATAAGCATCTTTTCCTTCGAATCTCAGACAAGTTTTTTTTTAAAGTACAGAACAAAACATGCCAACGTAATCTGTAGTGTGTTAGCATAATTTAAGAACGAATGCAGAAATGTGATCTTTAAATTTTAATTTCAAAATACGCTGACCACTGGGATCACATTATAATTTTGAAGAAATGATTGAAAAATTTTTGTCACCAATTGTTTATAGAAAAAAAAAACAAGACTTGTTAATGTTTTAATATACACAATTTGAAGCAGTTATATTGTTCATAAGAAAGTGATACTTAAGCTAAGCATATAGTATTTACAAAACATGTTTCAGTAAAAAATAAAATAAAATAAAACATACTGAATTACTGTTTTGTAAATACAATTGACTTTGTTCATGTAGAGAATTAGTGAACTTACCAATTTGGGGTTTTGCTAGACTGTTTCCAAGAAAGAAAGGTAGACTTGGCGACTGTGAATTCAAGTTAGCAACACAGGCAGGAGGCTAACTTGGACTCTCTTGTGAGCAGCACTGTAGAAAGGATTTTTCAAGGGGGTAAAGCCTGCATAAAAGCAGTTATCTTGGCATGTGCAAACAAGAAGGGGGAAAGCTGTATGTAAGGAAGGGGTGAATTTAAAGTCCCTAAAATTCAAGTCCCTTCTTTAGGGAGGTGAGAACCTCCTTGGCATATGTCCTGCCTTAATCTGAGCCATGTTACAGAAAAGTACAGACTCTGGTGTTTGGGACTGTCATCTCCAAACCAAGAAAATTAAATAAATAAAAAGGCAAAGGGGGAACAAAGAGGTTAAGTTTAGAAAATGGTTTTTAACTAGTGACATAGAGTCTGAATACCAGAATTCACTGAGAATCTATTTACACCACAGTTTGATTGCACACACACACCCATACATATGCATACTCTCGCACACATTCCCAATCTTTAATTTAAAAAAAAAAAAGTCAAACAATCAAGAGTGACTGCTCTTAAAATAATTTGTAAAATGCCTAGAGCTGGGCTAAATTTCAACCTTATAGCAGATCCTGAAGATATTTTCATAATTAATAATATTCCCATGCCTAGATGTGCCACTGTTAAAACTGAAAAAAATTTAAGCATGTAACATTAAACACCAAAATTAGTTTATGCATTCAGTAGCAAATGTTTTTCTTGTAAAACTAAGTTTTTTCACTGGAAATGGCCTGAAATATTAGTCATAGCCCTAAACCATAGTACAAAATATAACTGAAGAATTCTCATTTTATTCTAAGTTAAACCACTTAACAATATCACTTGTATATTGCCATCATGTTATTCGGTAAAGGTGTGATATATAAAATGCTGTAAGACCTGGTACCTTTGCAATTTATAAACACAGTGAACTTCATTACTGTACATGTACTCTGCAACTACAGCTTAGCTGTAAATCCTCCACACACAATGGTATGGACATTATTCCCCGTCTATTCCCATTAAACTGTACATTGAGACAATACAAATTTACTGTCCCACCCCCCCTTACAAAAAAATAATACTCTAAAAGCAACCCTACTGCAACTTTTTAATTAAGACGATTACATATATTTTAGACCAATTGCTTTAAAGCAAGAAGGCAGTATAAACCTTCTAGGAAAGTTTTTATAAAAGAGGTTAAGAAATATAAGACAATTTATACATTTAAAAACTTACAATAAATAAGAGATGCAGGCATTTTGAATACTAGATACTATACTCCAATACAAGAACATCTTGATGTTCTGAAGCCATATGTTGAAATTCATTGTTCCT
Organism: Mormoops blainvillei; assembly: GCA_004026545.1. NCBI lineage: Eukaryota > Metazoa > Chordata > Mammalia > Chiroptera > Mormoopidae > Mormoops > Mormoops blainvillei. The sequence continues at coordinate 309,099 of PVJD01000383.1, read as the reverse complement.
CGTTTCCTCTCCATGCTTTTAATATTCATTTAACATGACTGGGTACTATGGCTCATTACTTTTCACAAATACTGTGACTGGAAAAAAAAAGTTAATTTTGCTACGAAAATGTTATAATACGTTTTTGTATGATCAGTCATCATTCTAAAGAGTTCAGTATATCAATGAAAAATAGCAGGGTTATAGCGCCCCCCCAAGTCTGAACAATATTTGTTGAAGTAATAAGAATTAGACCCCATCACAAATGACTTTCACTGAGAAGATAATTGTAACTTAATCTTGCAGCGAAATGTCTTTTTTCATTGTTCTCTTCTTGTACAATTCCATCAAATGAAGATCACAGCATATTCATGATAAAGTTATATAACTGATTCAGCACCACAAAATGAATTGGGAGACACGAGCGTCTGTCCTGGATTGCAGGGTCACAGGTCAGCCAGGAGAGTGCATTGTACTGTTCCAAAACAAACCTGAAAAGCAAATAAACCGTTCTTATACTGTCGATTTTGAAAGCAGTTTCCAATTACAGCATCTAGATTTGAAGTCACTTTTTTAAAAAAGGTGGAAGGTATAGAATACGGAGTCCTTGGGGAGATTAAAGATATCTCATTTTCATAACAATTTTTCTCAAAGTAGATTACACACATTAGAAAAACAAAGCACTCATTCTGAATGATATAATTCATCTAGAGACACAAGGGTGTGTAACTGTAAACTACTACCAAGAGTTAGAAAAATATGTAAGGATCAACACTATATTCATTCACAGTTACAATAGAGAACCATTAATGGTAAAAAGGTCTGTACCTGAGGACATCTGAAGTCTGATTTGAGTCAAGTGGGTGGGAGTGTTTACTGTGAAGCAGCTCGTCAGATTGCACTGAAGGCACGTGGAGGTGCAAAGAGGCCTAAAAAAGTAACAGGATATCAGTCAAATGAAAAAAAAACCAAGGTCTCTTCCTTGCTGAAACACATTTTGGACCTCTGTAAGGAATGGGAGCCACTATAAAAATACTTATTGTGCTTGTTCATTACAGGAGTCATTTTTAGGTATGTAATATACTGAATCTTACTTTCTTTTATTCAGCTTTTATTGTTTTTGAGACCACACCATAGTCTTTAAAAAAAAGGGTTTTCAATTATTTTCTAAGTGTTACCTGCCTAAATGTGTAAAGTAAATGTTTAAGGAAGCACTAAACTGATAAACCTGAGTACAGTCTGTTTCTAGGTTACACAGAACTTCAGACTATACAGGTATACCTAAGGTTGTACTGAGAAAAGTTAACAGGGGTAAGCATATGTAAATATTTTACTTATAAACTTATAAATCCCCTCCTCTTAGTTAAAATAACTTATTTATTTAAAAATTATAGGAAGATGGATTTGGAACAGGCAAGGCAAGGGCAAAGAAATATTTGAAAAATCCAACAGATTTATTTTCATCTTGAAAACCAAACTGGTTTTCAGGAAATACTCTTAGAAATCAGGTGGTTCTCTTGGGTTTTACTGATAGTGAACAATCAAAAATGCCACACAGCTGCTATGGGTCCCTAGGCCATTTGAAACAAAAGCCCACCTCGCTTCAAAGTCTGGCCTGCAGGAAAATGAATCTCTAAACAATCAGTCAGACTGTGTCCATTTTCTGTTCTGCTGGTACTGTATATAAAGCTCTAAATCTAAAGCAAAGGTGTCTTTGGTAAAACTGTGAGCACTCTAAGTAATACAGTGCACACATGCCTTCTTTTGCCACTCAATTTCAGAATGGAATAACCACTGCCATACCCATTTAGGTATAGCAGCGAATAAAAGAAATGAATATGGTATTCTTCACATTTTAATTTTAAAAAGTGAATCCTTTTGTTTATAAGTCAATAATATAACAGTGTTAAAAAGTTATAACACGATGTACTGACTGCAGAAACTCTTGCTAGATATCATTCTGTATACTATAGAAGGTACTATCTTGTATCAAATACTTAGAGGTGCTCTCTCCTCTATAAATATATGTATAAATTCTTCAGTTGTATATTCAAAAATATAACCAAAGATATATATTTCCCAAACTGTAAACAAACTCCTGATTTATGAGTTACAAGCAAAAGTCTCATATAGCAGATCACTACAATTAATGTAATTAGCACCAGTGCTCTAGTATCTATGATAAAAAGGTTTTCTAATCATCTATGTAACAGCCTATTATTTTTCCAAGCAAAGAGACACATATAAGGTGGTTTTACTGCCTATGATATAGTAAAATGGTATGTGTGAAAAGAAAAGATGAACAAAATTGTGGTAAGGTATGCTTTACTAGGTAATTCACAATAGAATTCCCAATCCTGTGAAGTTGTATCTGAGGGTGAATGCCCAGGTACGCTATCCCCTTTGCAAATAGATATAGAGTAGAAAAGAATCTGGATAATCCCCTGGACTTTTTGTAAAGTGGTGTTTTCTTAATAAATGTTTCGTGAAACACTAAGGTCACAAACTATTAGTAGGTGTTACACAATCGTTTTTCATGTATTAAAGTAAATAAAGTAGTAAACAATGTTATTTGGTGCTGTTTTTCAGAGCATTTAATGTGTATACATGTACTGTAACAATAAAGGGGGCAGAAAGCATGTGTAGCACTTCCCAAAGGACCAAAGAAGACTTTGTTTTGTACAAACTCCAAGAACTATTATTCTGCAGAAACCCCCTTGAGTGTAGGTTCTTATAATGAGATCTGCATAGACCACTGCACGTATATTGGAAGGGAAAGAAAAGTCGTAAGATAAAATAATTATTACCCTGCCTGACACTCTGTAAATATATTGTCTCATTAATAGTCAATTCAGATCAACAGTTGTTGTATTCTTTATGAAGGTACTACAGAACTTCACTACTTAATCTCAAAAGACACTGACTCAAAAGTATGTGTGCCAAGGATATCAGGGTTTAAGAACAAGCTTAGAAGAGAGCAACAAGCCAACTGGCTCGTGTACCCATTAAAGCCAAAGCATACTATACAACTTTTACTCTACAAATAAAAAGCAGTTAGCAAGTAGTTAAATTAGCATGACTTATGGAATGAAACAGTCAACTTTCTGGTGGTATTATATAAGAATACGTGAATCAGATCTGAATTTGTCATTTTGGAGTAACAGTAGCAGGCAGCTACTATTGTTAATACAAACTCTGGAAAGGGCTTTCACATCTCATTTTACCATTTTATGACTAATCTCAACTTTGTTGTATCACTTGCTAAAGAATTTGTTCTGATAAAATAAGTCAGTATGGATCTGAGAATCTCATTACTTGAAAACCACTCAACAGTTTAACACAGTAATTTACAAAGGTAGAAAGCTTTTATGAGAAGGTGGTAAATGGATTTAAATATCAAGTATTCTTACAAAGATTATGAATCCTTTAATCCCCCCAAAAATGTAGAATAGGAGTACAGTATGAAGTAATTCAAAAAGTAATGATTAAAAGATCCAGTTTTTAATCTTGAGTCTACTACAAAGTTATGACTTCGGACAAGTGAGTTTTTCTGAACTCTTAATATGTTCACCCAGAAAATGAAATGGTTAAGTTAAAAGTAATACAAGGTTTCTCCCAGCTGTAAATTTAAGATGTACAGTTTTTAACTTATTTTTAATAATATGAGCAAGGGTCCCAGAAGTTTAATATTAAAAGTTCCAGCTTAATAAAATTTAAACATTAGAAGTAGATAATTCTCTTTGTGATCTTGTGTAGAAAGTTATATAGTGACACATTTAAAACCTTAGACAAAAGCTACCAAGGTTTCAAAACGTCACTTCTGTATTTTGTAGGATGTGAGCCATTAATTAGCATTATTTAGGAAATGGCATAGAAATGGCAAAGAAATGGCAATACCTTAAGAAAAAGGGGACACTGATATTGTGCTTGAGGACATGCTGACCAGAACCAGTCAGGTAACAGACCCGCTTTGGCAGTTGATACAAAGTAACCAAGGGCCAATGGTTGCTGAAGAATATTAGTTACTTCATCATGAGACTCTGTTGAAAGTAGCCGATCAGTACCTTGACCCTTAAAAAGACAAAATTAAAAGTGTGTTAGTTCATATGATGTATCTAGGCACTCGATATAAATACAGAATGGTTTATGGAAATCAGTCTCATAATCTTATCACTTCAATCTTTAAAAACACTGAAGGATATTTAAAAAATTTTCTCTGTACTTAGTAAGGATATCATAATTAGTAATAGCATTAAAAGGATGAGTTTTATTTTAACAGCTGCATAAGAAAATGAAAACACCTACTGTTTAATAAATTTCTATTATTATGCGAAGCCCATGTTCTGTGTGTGTAAATCTTTGTAGCTGATTGAAAAATATAAAATGTTCAATGAAATTTCTACATTATTTCCTAAAACTCCCTAAACTAATTCCTGACCACCACACCCCCATCCAAAAGGTTAATTAAAATTTAGCTTTGCTCATCTAGCACTACCTAAAAAATGCAATTAATGTTCTGGAAAGCATGATGACAACATAATGGTACAACAATTATGTGATGTTCATATCCTTTGGATTAGTCAATGTACTTTTTGGTATTTATTTTAAGGAAATAGATAAAAAGAAAAATGATATGCATGAAAATGTTCACTGCAACACTACCTATAACAGAAAATAATAAAATAAATGTCCAACATTTTGGGAATAATAAAACAAATTATGCTTAAAAAACAATGCAATTGATTATACTTACAGAAAGCTACAATATAAATACACGTGGAGGGTAATTTACTAAAAGTAAAAATGGTTCTATTAAAGTGGTGAGATTATTGGTGCTTTTCCTCTTTTTTTTCCCAATAATCTCATTTCTTTTCAATTAAAAAAAGAAGCAAAGAATGCAAGGTAAGACTGCACAAAGACTCTTCTTTATTTTGAAAAGTCAGGTTCTAAATATATACATACTAAAATAGTCAAATAACCACTATATATAATTTCACTCAAATAAAGATGTTATTCAAATGAAGTCCAATTAGTTTCAAGTTCAAACAGAAAGAGAAAATAGTCTGCTTCTAGAACTGCTAAAAATAAACAGGGGTTGGCGGGCAGGGTGGTCAGTCTTTTCTCTTCTATGAGAAAATTAGTATTTCTGTTATGTTCCTTGTCACTCCCCTGACATGAATGGCAGCTCTTAGAGCAATATACTGATTCTCAGATAACCTGATCCGAAACTTGAGTAGAGGCAATGGCGAACTGGCAGGAAAAACATAAAAGAAGGATTAACACAAAGTAGTCCAGATGAAGTCAGGGAAAGCAGAGCCAGAGACCCTCTTAATAATGTACAGTTCAAAGTACTCATGTCAAAAGGTAGAAATCTATGAAGGTACTGTTAATCTATTTGCTGATTTCCAAGGAAAAACAGTGCTCTATTTCATGGATCAATTCATTAATAAGTTAACGAATTCCACTTAGATAAACTGAACTTTTATAATAGGGTTACCTTGCCAGCATCACCTCCATGGGGGTAATGAGATCCTGGAGAATGTACCGGAGACCCCGTTGGAGACGCAGGAAGATAACTAATGATATCAGGGTCAAGATCATCTGCTGTGTCTAACAAATCAAAGAAACCCATTCCATCTGCTATAGGATAAAAAAAAGAAAATTAAGTATTTCATTATTCATATCTCATGATTATTTATAGGACAGTTAAAATTAATTTAACCAACATCTACAGAATGCCTACTACATGCCAAGTATTGTGCCAGGAGCCATATAAATAATTATGCATAAAACATAATTATGCTTAAACAAGCATGTGGTAATCTGAATAATGCTCCCCCTGCCCCCCGCAAAGATGTCTACAGCCTAATCCCAGGAATCAGTGATTATGTTACCACAAAATACTTTGCAAATACAATCAAGCTAAGGACCTTGAAAGGGGAGATAATTCTGGCTTATCCAGGTGGTCCAATGTAATCACAGGGACCCTAATAAGAGGTGGGCAGTAGGGTTAGAGTCCGTGAAAAAGATGTGCCAATACTAAACTGCCGGTGTTGAAGACAGAAAAAGAGGCCATGAGGAAGAGACGGAAGCTGTCTCTGCAGCTGGCAAAGACAAGGAAACAAACTGCCCCTCAGAGCCTCCACAAAGAAACAACCCTGCAATCTTTGACTTTAGTCCAGTAAGACTTCTGACAGCCAGAACTGAACAACAGTAAATGTGTGTTATTTTAAGTCACTAAGCATGTTGTAATTTCTTACAGCAGCAATAGGAAACTAATACAAAGCAAACACAGTATGCTCAAAATGAAAATGTACTTTCATTTAAAGTAATTTGTATTAAAGTAAGACTATTCCATGATTAATACTTATTCTTTATTATTAAGTAAAACAGTCAAGTTATTGTGTAACACACTAAAAAAAGAGAATGATTAATACCGATACTTGTGACTTGAGAGATACGCCATTTTCTAGGGTAACTCAGAGCAACAACAGAATATCATTTATTTTCTCGTCTACTAAAATGTAATCTATAAACTCATTGAGAAAAGTCACATCCCTACTCTCACAGTTTACATCAATCACTATATTATCTTGACAAATCAAGACACAAAGGCATTCCAGTCAAGATGGAGGCGTAGGTAAACACACTTTGCCATCTCTCACAACTACAGCAAAAATTACAACTAGACTACAAAACAACTATCACCCAGAATCGTCAGAAAATCAAGCTGTATGGAAGTAGGACAATACAGGATTTAAGGAAGCCACATGTATCCACACAATTAGATGGGGCAGAAATGCAGAGAGGTGGACAGGCATGGGGAGGAGGCAAAAGAAGTGGTCCCGCATTCACATATGGTGGATAAAAATTGGGAGGGACACCTTGGGAGTGAGTGATCCCTGCCCAGACCAGAACACCCGGCCCAGGGTTCGACCACCAGGAAGAAAAGTCCCTTTAACTTTCATCTGTAAAAATCACCGGGGATTGGGGCAGCGGAAGAAACTGCAGGAGTCTCAGTAGACTCCTCCTAAAGGGTCCGCAAAGGTCTCGGGGCCTTATGCAGACCCACCCCCTCTGAAATTCAGCACCAGGGCAACAGCTGGAAGGGTACAAATGGCATATGAGGAGAAAGTGAAGTGACTGGCAAAAGGGCGAGTGCTGACAGACAGCTTCCTCCAGGGCAAGCATCCAGAGGCCAGGCAGCGGCTTTGTCTGAGTCCTCCCCACAAAGCCATGAAGTGGTAAAATGGGTTGCCCCATCCTGGCAATTACCCAAGGCTCTGCCTCACGCAATTAAACAGGTGCCTTTTCTACAATAGGCCACGCTACTAAGACAGGAAGTCAAAGCAGTTCTACCTAATACACAGAAACAAACACAGGGAGGCTGCCAAACTGAGGAGACAAAGAAATATGACCCAAATGAAAGAAAAGAACAAAACTCCAGAAAAAGAACTAAACGAAATGGAGATAAGCAACCTGTCAGATGCAGAGTTCAAGAAACTGGTCCTCAGGATGCTCAATGAACTCACTGGGTACTGCAACAGCAAAAAAAAGACCCAGGTAGAAATGAAGGTTGTGTTAAATGAAATAAAGAAAAATCTACAGGGAAACAACAGTGGAGGGTATGAAGCCATGAATCAAATAAATGATTTGGAACATAAGGAAGATAAAAGCATTCAGTCAGAACAGCAAGAAGAATAAAGGATTTAAAAAAATGAGGATAGAACAAGGAGCCTCTGGGACATCTCCGAACGTACCAACATCCAAATCATAGGGGTGCCGGAAGGAGAAGAGAAAGATCAAGAAATTGAAAACTTATCTGAAAAAAATAATGAAAGAAAACTTCCCTAATTTGGTGAAGAAAATAGACACATAAGTCCAAGAAGCAAAGAGTCCCAAACAAGTTGAACCCAAAGAGGGCCACACCAAGACCCATCATAATTAAAATGCCATATATTAAAGATAAAGAGAGGTTCTTAAAAGCATCAAGAAAAAAGCAGAGAGTTGCCTACAAAGGAGTTCCCATAAGACTGTCAGCCGATTCCTCAAAAGAAATGCTAAAAGGGACCAGCAACAGGTATTCAAAATGACGAAAAGCAATGATCTACAACCTGGATTATTCTATCCAGCAAAGCTATCATTTAGAATTTAAGAGCAGATAAAGTGTTTCCCAGATGAGGTAAAACAAAAGGAATTCATCATCATCAAGCCATTATTATATGAAATGTGAAAAGAAACTATGTAACAAAAGGATCAAAACTATGAACATTAAAGTGGCAACAAATTCACAATAACTGAATCTACAAAACTAAGCAAACAAGCAGAACAGGAACAGAATCATAGATGTGGGATAATTTGGAGGGTTGTCAGGATAGGGAAGGGAGAGAATGGGAGCAAAGATGTAGGGATTGAGAAGTCCAAGTTGGTAGGTACAAAATAGACAGGGGATGGGCCCTGGCTGGTGTGGTTCAGTGGATTGAGCACCAGCCTGCAAACCAAAAGGTTACCAGTTTCATTCCCAGACAGGGTACATTCCTAGGTTGTGGGCCAGGTGTCCAGCTGTGGGTGTGCAAGAGGCAATCAATCAACATTTGTCTTGCACACTGATGTTTCGCTCCCTCTCTTTTTCCCTCCCTTCTCCTCTCTAGAAATATATAAATAAAATCTTTAAATAAAGATTTTATTTAAAATAGTAAAAAAAAAAGACAGGAGGATGTAAAGAACAGTATAGGAAATGGAGTGGCCAAAGATCTTATATGTATGACCCATGGACATGAAATAAGGGGGGGGATTGCTGGAGGGAATGAGGGTAGCAGGTGGAGGGGGCAAAGAGGGAAAAACTGGGACAACCGTAATAGCATAATAAATAAAGTATATTTAAAACAAAGATAGAAAGGAATATAACATGAGTTGTAAAGTGTATGTATAGGAACTCAATGGCAGGTGAAAAACTGTACAAACACTTATGATTAACACTGTCTTTTAAAATATGTAAATATTTATGAGGTAATTCATAGTACCAGTTCTGATATCAATAAGATAGAAGAATGATTATATTAGTTTTCTGTTGCTGCTTTAATAAATTATCATAAACCTGTTTACTTAAAACATTACAAATTTATTCTTTTACTGTTTTAGGGTCCAGAAGTCCAAAATCAGTTATATTGGGCCGAAATCTAAGTGCTGGTCATTAGGCCAAAATCAAGAAACCAGCAGGGCTATGCTCCTTCTAGAGGATTCAGAAGGTAATGTTTCCTTGTCTTTTCCAGTACCTAGAATTATATTCCTTGGCTTATGACCCCTTCCCCCATCTTTTCTCTCTGACTTTGCTTCCCTCTGTTTCCATCATTTGGCCTTCCTCTTTTGTTGTATAGTCAAACTTCCCTCTTATAAGGATATATGAATTGCATTTAGGGCTTGAGATCTCTCCATCTCAAGATCCTTAATTTAATCACATCTGCAGGGATTTTTTTTTGTTTTGTTTTGTTTTTGCCATTTAAGCAAACATTCACAGGTTTCAGGGATATTCACAAGACATGGATATATTTTGGGAGGCATTAATCAGCCTACAATCAGCCATAATCATCAAGATTTATTTTGTATTTGTAAACCTTTAAAGAATAATTCACTTACCATTGTTGGGATTGAAAGCTAAGTCCAAATTTTCAGTGGTATAAGTAGCTGACGCTACTTGCACAGAAGCAGAAGTAGGGAACACAAGTATATGGGTACATGATGTATCCTGTGGGGTATTTAGCTGAGACGTCTGCATATTTAGAGTGGTGCTTCTTCCAAATACAGAACCAGTTGACACAGAATCTAAAAAGAAAATGAAAGGCATTTTTCTTTTAATACATGAAGAATCAATTGTATATAATATTTAGAAACTTAAGTGCCAAAGAATTAAATCTGCTATAAACTAAAATAGCTAACCTGGCATAATAACAAAAGAGCCTTGGGGTTCCATTGCTACCAAGCAAGCACTGAGAATGCTGGGAGAGTCTGCAGCAGATATACCACACATTCTACACATGTCTTTGAGTCTTTTGCTTAGAGACTGCAAGTTTCGACGACTCAGCAAACAGCTCCAATCTGTGGGTATCAACAGTAAAAAAAACATATCCAAAGAAACATCATTATTAACACTCTATAGAACCAACATTAAAAAAAAATGGTTTTAAAATCAGTGTCATCATTAAGCCAAAAGTGTCGGATTGGTGATATTAACATTCGTTATCACTCTAGATTTAATGTACATCAATATCAATTAGTATCTGCTGAACAGAGGACAGGCTGAATGATAAGCAAAAAGGAGGGAAATGAAAAATAAGAAAAAAGAATAGTAATAATGACACTGATATTAAAGTTGTAATACTGTAAAACGTACTTTTGAAATTTGAATTAACCCTTTTGGCCTAGACATCTGTGGTTTCTCTTTAAAAACAAAAATCAGTAACAGAAGAAGTTTTATAACCTATGCATTTTATTCAGTACACATACCTAGATATGGTCTGAATGGTGTAGCGAATTAACACAAAACAAATTTAAATACTAAATAATTAAAGTACAATTTTACCTTTTAATTCTCCGTGACCAATCCTTCCTAGACGACCAATTACAACTCTCCATGGTAATGAACTCATTTGCACAAGTCCTAAGCACCATTCCCAAAGTTTCTGTAGACCAAATCTTCTAGCAGATCCTTTTTTCCTACGAGCCCTATTGTGTAAAATAGAGACAGTGATAAATATTTCTAAAATTCAAAAAAACTCAAATTGGTGAAAAACTGGTCCCTTAATTTTAATGCTTCAAAATTTTTACACAAGTCCTAAGCAAGAATGTATGTAAAATTCTAGGGCGGGGGTAGGGTAGGGGGAATGCTGGTCTGTGGAGTTTTTTTAAACATGAATTAAAAGATACATTTAACTCTAAATGAAAAACTGTCCATAAACCAACAAAACTCACCTGAAATAATGCTCTACACCACAGACTGGCAAAATTTGTCTTTAAAAGGCCAGTATCTTAAGTTTTGTAAGCCATCAAGATTGTATTGTAACAACTTAACTCTGCTACTGCAACATGAAAGCAGCTATAGAGTACTTAAATGAGTGTGGCTGCATCTGGCCCACAGGTTATAGTTTACTAACCCTTGCTCTATACATTAAATTGAAGAATTAAAAAAACAAAACAAAAAACCCAAAACCATTTCTCAGACCAAACACACTGTTGTGTTTTCTGCATGCATGTCCTTTATTGGGCCAGTATGTACCATTAAGTACTCTGAGTGAATAACAGTAGCTACCATTTATTGAGTAATTACTATGTACCAAGAATTAAGCCCCATTTATATGTAATAGTTCATTTTATCCTAACCAGCCCTATGAGACATAAAATTAATCTCCCAATTCTGCAGAGCAGCTGTACCTCACCTAGTTCAAGATCACACAGCAAGTGGCAGTTGGGATTTGAGCCCAGGCCTCTTATGACTCTAGAGCTGGACCTCTTTCTTAGCCGTTCTATAACTTCTGCTTTCTGTAACATGGCAATACTACCTTTGTACAGGAAAGGTAGTACTAGTCTTTCTCTAGTCTCTTTCTCATCTTTCACAGATAAGCATACGCGTTCCAAAACTCACTTACCACATTTTGCCATGTACAATGTGCACTTATTTTGCTCAAATTTCTGATGAAAAAATAAGGATGCACATTATACATTGGTAGTACTAATTTCATATCAACATAAATGTTTTTAATTCTTTGATTTATGCTTTCCATATAAGTGTAACTCAAGAATGTTACACTTTCTAGGTATCCATATGCAAAAAATACTGTGGAATACAGTAATCAGTTTATATATAAATAAAAAATGAATTAAAAAATTAAAACATAAGAGTTTTTTTCTGAAAGTTTGGACCAAAAACATGGGTGCACATTATACACGGTGGAATACGGTAATTAGTACAGTTGTGCCATTTTAAAAAATCAAAATTGTGTTAAGGAAATGTGTAATGTACTGCTTTAAGGTTTATAAAATAATAAATCTTTATAACCAAAAATATAATGTTTCTATATTTTGTTTTCAGCACTACTATAACCTAATAATCATTAAACATTTCTGCACATAACCAATTTCAAAACTTAAAGGAACAGAACCTTTATACAATAGGGAAAAGAAAGGGTAGAACCAAATCTTAAAAAAAAAAAAATACTGCAAGGACTTGCTTTTCAAGATCTCTTAGATGGTGTTTGCTACTGGAAATGTATATTAAATGATAACAACATGAGGCTCACCTGTTGTGACCAATTAAGTTACAGCCTTCATAAATAAATGGCCATGATACCTAACTACTACAGAGAATTCTAAAACAAAAGACACCATTTTCAGAAGACACTCTGGCACTTAAATGGTAAAATTTTTAGTCCACAATTTTATTTTTAAAAGTTGAATGTGGTTTTATGATTTTACTTATTTACTTTTAGAAAGAGGGGGAGAGAGGGAGGGAGAGAAACATCAATGTGCAAGAGATACACTGGGGTTGCCTCTCCCACTCCCTCATCTGGGGACCTGGCCCACAACCCAGGCATGTGCCCTGACTGGGAATCAAACCAGTGACCTTTTGGTTCACAGGCCAGCACTCAATCCACTGAGGCACACCAGCCAGGGCTCAGTCCACAATTTTAGTAAAGGAAGTTAACTCAGTTAATTTAGGGATATATCTTAGATGGTATTTGAAAAAAGGAAATCTACGGTGCTCTACTAGACTTTTTGTTTTTTAATTGCAGAGGGCTTTCTAATTTAATGTTTCAAAAATTTTTCAGGCTAAAATAATTGCTTCAAGCTTTATTACAGGAAATTTAGGGACTTACTTTCGTCTGTGCAACAGATCAAAATTATTTAATTACATTTTATTATGATGCAACAGTTGTCCCAATTTTTCTTCCTTTGACCCCCCTCTGCCCAGCACCACCCCCTACTCCCTCGGGCAATCCCCATACCATTGTTCATGTCCATGGGTCATGCTTATAAGTTCTTTGGCTACTCCATTTCCTATACTGTACTTTGACATCCCCGTGGCTATTCCATACCTATTTGTACTTCTTAATTCCCTCAACTCTTTACTCATTCGCCCAAAACCCCTCCCATCTAACAACCATCAAAATGCCCTCCATATCCGTGATTCTGTCTCTGTTCTTGTTTGCTTAGTTTGTGTTTTAGATTCAATTGTTGATAATGCATTTAGTGCCATTTTATTGTTCATAGTTTTGATCTTTTTCTTAAATAAGCCCCTCTAACATTTCATATAATAATGGTTTCGTGATGATGAACTCCTTTAGTTTTTTCTTGTCTGGGAATCTCTTTCTCTGCCCTTTAATTCTAAATGATACCTGTGCTGGGTAGAGCAATCTTGGCTGGAGGTCCCTGCTTTTCATGACTTTGAATATTTCTTGACAATCCCTTTTAGCCTGCACAGTTTCTTTAGAGAAATCAATGACAGTGTTATGGGAACTCCCATGTAGGTAACTTTCTCTCTTGCTGCTTTTAAGACTCTCTTTATCTTTAACCTTTGGCATTTTAATTATGTTGTGCCTTGGAGTGGGCCTCTTTGAATCCCTCTTGTTTGGGACTTCCTGTGCTTCCTGGACTTGTATGTCTATTGCCTTCACCAAATTAGAGGAATTTTCTTTATTTTTTCAAATAAATATCCAATTTCTTGCTCTTTCTCTTCTCCTTCTGGTACCCCTACAATGCAGATGTTGGACCTCTTAAAATTGTCTGAGAGGCTGCTTACACTATCCTCATTTTTAAAAAAATTTTTTTCTTCTTGTCCTGATTGTTATTTTTGCCTTATGTTCCAAATCATTGATTTGATTCTCAGCTTCATCCACTATACTGTTGTTTCCCTGTAAATTATTTTAATTAGTGTATCCTTCATTCCTGACTGGATGTTTTTATGCTGAACCTCACTAGGTTCCTTGAGCATCTTTATAATCAGTGCTTGAACTCTGCATCTGATAGATTGCTTATCTCCATTTCACTTAGCTCTTTTTCTGGAATTTTGATCTGTTCTTTCATTTGAGCCATGTCTGTCTCCTCATTTTGGAAGCCTGTTTGTTTCTATGTAGTAAGTAGAGCTGCTATGACTCCCTGTCTTGGTAGCGTGGCCTAATATAATAGGTGTCTTGTAGGGGCCAGTGGCACAGCCTCCACTATCACCCAAGCTGAGTACTCAAGGTGTGCCCTTCATGTGAGCTAAGTACACCCTCCTCTTGTAGTTGAAGCTTTGTTGCTGTCAGGAAGATCAATGGGAGAGATTTACCCAGGCCAGTCAACTGCAAAGACTGACTGTGACCACTGAGCACCAACCTCTGCCCTCCATGGAAGATGAGTTTTACGGGGGCAGGACAGTGGTGTTCAGATGTGGTCTGTAGCTGTCCGATAGGTGAACAGGCTCTGGGGTTTCCTGGGTGGTGCAGGTCGAGGTCGGCTCCCACTTGTGTTTTGCCACCAGGGCCACCCTGCATGAGTTGTAAGGCATTCTGAGATGGCTGCTACTTGTACCGGGCCTGGGATCACTTAGCAAGATGTACTGTGGTGGCAGCTTTCTGAGACCAGCTGTTGCTTGTTTGATTGGATTTAGGAAGTTGTGAAGCATGGGCCAAGACCAGCCATTCATACGGAAAAGTCACAATTAACAGTTTGAGTAGGCCCTTAAGCTGGGCGGGATGGAGTCTGGGGATCTCGAGGGCAGAGCAAACAGTGTTAGCCAGGTTGATGGTGTCTCAGATATAGTACACGCCTGCCAGCTCTATGGCTCTGTGGGGGAAGGCCTCAGGAAAGGGACAGTGGCCTCTGCCTGCCTTTTTTTCTGGGAGAAAGCTGTCCCCCAGTTCCCGCCTTGATGCCACACACTTCAGTTTCTCCCTGTATTCCATTGGTACCCCAGTGCTAGAGGTGAGAGGAAGTGAATCTGAGTCAATCCATGTGTAGGTTCTTTGTGAGAAACTGCTTTGGACTCTGGAAGTTTCTGCCAGAGTCCAAACTCAATCCCCACTGGATCTTACAGCCAGAAGTTATGGAGACTTATCTTCCTGGCACTGGAACCGGTGGTTGGGAGGCCTGGTGTGGGGTTGGGACTCCTTGCTTCCAACATGTCCCTCCTGGATTTTTATCCACATGTGGATGTGGGACCAGCCCATTCTGTGTATCCACTTCTCCTACCAGCCCGGATGGATGTGGTTTCTTTATTTCTGTAGTTGTCAGACTTCCATTCAACTCGATATCTGATGGTTCTGAGTGATGGTTCTGTATTTTAGTTGCCATTTTGATGTGGTTGTGCAAGGAGACAAACGGTGTTTACCTATGCCACCACTGTGACCGGAAGTGTCAATCAAAATTATTTTTAATTGCCCTGGTCAGTGTGGTTCAGTGGACTGAACGCCAATCCGCAAACCAAAAAGTCGCTGGGTCGATTCCCAGTCAGGGCACATGCCTGGGTTGCGGGCCAGGTCCCCAGTAGGGGGTGTATGAGAGGCAACCACACCATCGATGTTTCTCTCCCTCTCTCTCTCCCTCCCTTCCCCTCTCTCAAAAAATAAATAAATAAAATCTTTTTAAAAATTATTTTTAATTCTCTTAATTATATAAGTATTTACTAGAAAAAGGTGAGAATATCCACAATCCCAAAACTTAGTATTTTAATGTACATGACTTTCAAAACAGTTTCCTATTCATTAAAAATAAAATGTAATTGTGTGTGTATGAATTTTTAAAAATGGGATGGGATAATGATACATTTAAGGAAATATAAGTACCTATTTGGAACATCGATGTTAATGATACATGTTTCTAAAAGTTCTCCATACAGATCTGTGCAAGAAGCAAGAATCCACCTTTGATCATGTGACAAACAGTACCCCACGAAAAGAACATTATATTTCTGTCCGGCTTCTCCAAATGTTTCTCCTAGCTCTGTCTGTTTATCCTTCACTGGAGCCAGAATAAAGGGAGGTGTATAAAGTCGAATACACTCTGGTCTCTGTAAAACAAAAAATTAAGATATTATGGCATACACAATCATTGAAAGTGTGATGTATTATCTCTACCCAATTATAAAATAATTGGAAATTGAGATCTAAACAGAGAGCTGCACTTAGTTTTGTATGAAATCATAAAATGTAGAGTTTTTCAATAACTCTGATCATGGAAAACATACTTACATCAGGACTTTTAAGAGCAGTTTCCATGGCTAAACCTGGACCAAACCCAGTCAATGTTTTCACATTGGTTGATGTTGGAAGGGGTCTCCGACACTGGGTAAAGACCGAAAAAGCCAGGGATTTTAAATGCTGGGTATAGATCTGTCTATCTTCATGCTTCACAGGTTGCAACAGGTACTGACAAGGAACAATCTAAGAATTATAGGCAAATATTACAAATGTTAAACTTCTAACAAGAGAATAAAAGGGACTGTGGGTTTAAAACTCTAAAAACTTTACTAGAAAATTTAAACAAAACCAAATTAAAATGATAAGCTAAAGAATTCTATAGGGTTTTAATAGTAAAAGCTATCAAAGCACTATGTAAAAACCTTTAAAAATTTCTACATAGCAGTTATATTTATATTGCTACTGACTACTGCTGCAATAGTCTATAAAGAAATAATTCAAAATCTCTGCAATATGGTTAAATTCTTTCTACTTTTATTTGCAATCTGTCTTATGTAGAACTCTAGCTTATATAAGTCCATACTCTATTTTTGTATTTGTTTATGAATTTAAAAACTAGTTTATAAAGGTAACATGGGAGAAACATTAATGTACTTATTACAATCTATGTTTTCCATTATTACTGTGGTTTCTTTTATTTTCCATTATTATGGTGGTATAACTGCAAAGTCTATCTTTTATAAGCTCGCTCTACAATTTCTAATATAATATCACTTAAAATCAATATACTAGAACCTGGTTTTTAGAAAATCAATTTAGACACAGACTAGTATCTCTGAAACTTCTGTCAAAATCCAACTGTTTTATATAAATTTTATCTGCAACATTTATCATTCTTACCTGTACAGAAACAATATTCTTCATATGAGGAGGAAGAGTCTGGACCATTTCCAGAAAGCATCGCAGTAGCCCCAGAGTCCATACGTTAGAAGAATTAGTGCTTTCATCTTTACTTTCATATGTAAAAGGATCAATTATATAAACGACAATAGCAGGTGGGTAAGTGACTGCATGTGAGTCACCATCTGTGGGGATACCCACTTTATCCCGATCCATCGTGCTAAATTTCGAGGTAAAAATAAGATAGTTAGGAAAAAAATTGTACAATACCTTTCTTGGGGTAGGATCAAAGCAGGTTTTTAATACCTTATGCCCTCCCTTTTGGAGAGCCTTTCTAAAAAATGAAGAACATCTTTCTCTTCAAACAGGGCTACAAACACTATATGTACAATTTCATAGTGTACAAAGATTTTTGTGTTGGGGTCTTGCTTTAAAAAAAAAAAATTAACACCATGGAGTATGAGAACTTTAGAGAGCTTAGTACTTTGGTGATAAAACTGAGACAAAGATAGGTTAAATGAGCTGTCCAAATCACAAACCTGGCTAGAAGCAGAGATAAACTAGAAAGAAATCAGATTTCCAAATTTAGTCAATGTTCCACTACATTTTTAGCTATACATATTCATTTCGTACTTCATCACTTCAAAGGTCAAAAAGATTCATTCTTTGGTGGTGATATGACTTGTTTTTAAAAAGATTTTATTTATTTTTAGAGAAAGGGTAAGGGAAGGAGAAAAAGTGGGAGAGAAACATTGATGATGTGCAAGAGATACATCGATCAGTTGCCTCTCACACGCCCCCAGCTGGGGACCTGGCCTGCAACCCAGTTATGTGCCCTGACTGGGAATCAAACTGGTGACCTGTCAGTTCACCGGCACTCAATCCACTGAGCCATACTAGCCATCACCATCATAGGGCATGATGGTGATAAGATTTTTTTAAAACTTCAAATATACTGAGACACTGAAGATGAATGGCTCAATATGGGTAATTAACAGCTTGTTTTTACTCACATAAACGATTTAACTGAGCAAAACTGCATCTGGGAAGCTGAAAGATATAACCATGCTCAGGCTAATCTAACTTATAAATCGAAAGGGAAGCTCACTCAATACCTTCTTCATAAAGGAATGAAGAGAGCTGTTATCATCATTGCTGTCACAGTTAAATCAAGCATTTGGAAGCACTGTGTAAAGCACATAATGTGCACTATATCCTATTGCTCCCATTTTACAGATAAGGAAACAGGCTCAGAAAGGTGAGGTAATTTTCCAAAGTCACAGAAGCCAGTAAATGGCAGAGCTGAGATTTCAATCTTAGTATGACTCTAAGCCTCTGAACGGGCTAGTTCAATAATGACTTTCTAAACCATTGGAGTGATCTGCATGGGCAAACCTACTTGACAGTTATGTCACAGAACAGATTAAAAAATGACAGGATAGTTGAACTGAATGGCTTTCATGATCTTAATTCCCAGCCTGCAATTCTAGGATTCTGTGATAAAGGCTTAATGAAGAGTCTTCATTATAATGTTGTAAGTAAAACACTGAACATTATAAAAACAAAATTTCAAGGATAAGACCAAAAAGCTCTTTTTGTTCATTCACAATGACTTTCTAATTCAGACAAAAAGCATCATATATTTATATTTCTGCAAAATTCGTATATTTAAAAGTACCTTTCAGATACATCAGGATGTGGCTGAGTGGGAAGAGAAGATGACTCTCCAGTAACCCCAGCTGTTTGTAGAGCTGATGACTGCTGCCCTCCTAGCTGGCCATTCTGAACTGTACTCGTTTGTGTAGACATGGATCCTGCAGCACTACTGTTCATACTGCCAAAGGGTGGAAATGAAGGTAGTTTATTTGATGATACTCCACTATTCAAGTTGGAGGATGATGAAGATGAAGTTGAAGTTGTGGTCAAAGTTGAATTAGCTGTGGCAACTGAAGAAGACATGGTAACACCTGAAGTCATTGTCATAGTACTGCTTGCTGAAGATGCTAGGGTGGCAGATGGAGTATTAGCATTTCCAGTATTTGTCATCTGAGGTGGAGTTATCAAAGACTGACTTGTAGGGGCAACAAAATTTGGCTGGGAAAGTAGAGAGCTGTCCAATGGCTGGGAAGCAAGATAAGGACCTAAAGATAATAAAAACAGGCAGGGTATTTAATTCTTTATTTCACTGATTGGTTCTTCATTTACTCAACTATGTGAATAATATCTAGTTGATGCTTTCTTGGTAGTTACCCTTCCTAAGCTGCTGGCTAAGAGCGTGGCACATACTAGCTTTCCATTTTGCTAGAAGCTGAAGAAACAAATTTGAAATGGAATTGAAAAGATAAGGCAGCATTTTCATACAAAATAAATGGTTTCCAAGAAAGTACAATAAAACCCTATTTCCTAGGTAAAATTAATTAAGTAACAGTATCTAGCAAATTCTTATCAAACCATTCAAAGGGTTCCTAAATCACAAGTTAAATAAATACTGACTACACTGGGAGCTGATTAAATACAGGGTCCGGCACAAATAACACCCCTT
The DNA here is from genome assembly GCA_004026545.1 of Mormoops blainvillei. Lineage (NCBI taxonomy): Eukaryota > Metazoa > Chordata > Mammalia > Chiroptera > Mormoopidae > Mormoops > Mormoops blainvillei. The sequence goes on along the minus strand of PVJD01000383.1, from coordinate 289,509 downwards.
TTTAATTACAAAATCTTTCATTACAAAATCATAAGCATGTAATTCTGTAACAAAATAATAACACACTCAAGCACACCATATGGCATTTTAGGTGAAATATTTGAATAAAAACTATAAATTGTTACACCGATATTATCACCCTATCAACCACACTCAAGCAGGCATTACTTCTGCCAGATCCTATATAAAAAGAAATGTCGTATGAGGTTCAAATTAGAGGAATGTCTAATGAGATTCACTATTTTGGCTGTGTCTCTTTGGATTAAGCCTAAAGTAAGCCCGCTGATATTTTAGAGTGTTAAAAACAACTCTTAAATAGCTGTCATTTTCTTAGTTCCAACAAACAACTGTTTCTTCATGTTGTGGAGGTAACTACAAGCTATTTTATCTCTAAACCATCAACAAATCAAGAATCTTAATAAACAAGTAAAAACACAAAATTCATCAGATCCTACAGAAGCAACAGAAAATTGTTTATAATCCACGATTTCCTTCTGCCTGATGGGATTCCTACTGCAGGGACCAGCAAGCCTTTCCTATAAAGGGTCGGAGAGAAACGCTGTAGGCTTTGTGGGTCAGTCTCTGTCGCAACTGCCCAGGTCTGACCTTGTAGCACAGAAGCAGCCAACAGTCAATATAAATGAGCACTGCTGTGTTCCAACAAAATTTGATTTACAAAAGCTTTACTTTGGGCCATACTTTGCTAACGCTGGCCTTATATAATAAACGCAAATTCAATACCTAGGTCATATCTGCAGACTTGTGCATAAAGCTTGAGTTTAGAAAATGCTTCACTGTTACCATCAGCTGCCTGGGAAAACCATTCTGCTACCAACTTTTCTGATAGTTTCTTTGATGAAGTAGATCCAACTCTCATGATCCCATCTGTCAACAGTCGAGAAACAGGTCTATGTTGACCTAATCGACATGACTACAAATATACACATAGAAAGCAGAATTAGTGAAATCAGTAATTGAGTATACATTATAAAATAAAGCATTAAAGATATATAAAATAAGCTTTAGCACTCATAATTAACATCTGGGATAAAAATATCAAGGGTCAAATGGTATCACAGTTCTTTTCCCTCTTTATCTTAGGAAACCATTAAACTTCTTTTAAAAATAAAATGTCTCCAATGAAATAAAATACCTAATAATAATAATGGCACTAGAACCATGTGACTTGAATAATGAAAACTTTAAGAATACAACAACAAATGAGCATAAAAATGCAATAATTTTAAATTGTTCATCTATCCCAAGTCACGTATATAAATACATATATCCTTACACAAAATGAAAATAAAAATTGACATATAAATACACTGTGTATTTGCCCACTCTCCCTCCAATTCAGTGGGCTACTGATGTTTGTTTTAAGAAGTACACTGGCATATAATTTTGCCATACTGGACTAAGAAAATTTAGACAGGATTTCCTTCCTCTAAGACTTTCAAAGGCTTTAAAAATCTAATATGAACAGTGAATCTCTATAAGGTAATATAATACACGCTTCCTCAAACCTATTTAACTAAGGGACTTTTTTCCGGGAAGATTTTGAAGGAGTAGTGTTCCAAAGAACAGTCTTTGGGAAATAGTTATTTCTACAAAACACACTACAGATAATCTTGCAATTAAGTGGAACATTTATAAGCAGTTTAACCAGCACAAACTAACAATTCAGATTGTTAAAGAAATTAAATTTTAAAGACTAGATTTCCAAGCATTATTGGAAAAGGAAGGTATAACGAATTAAGACTTTACATCCCTTAGCACTTTAAATTTGTGATTGCTGCACTCAGTGATGGACATAACATGAGAATTATAACTTACAATATTAGTCAAGAATTTCGGAAAAGAAATGGATTAAAAAAAAAATTTCATTGATATTATTTTTTAGAGGGGAAGGGAGGGAGAAAGAGAAGGAGAGAAACATCAATGTGTGGTTGCCTCTCGCATGCCCCGCTCTGGGTACCTGGCCCTAAAATCCAGGATTGTGCCCTGACTGGGGAATCGAACCAGTGGCCCCTTGGTTCACAGGTCGACACTCAATCCACTAAGCCACACCAGCCAGGGGCCAGAAAAGAAACAGATCTTACGGATAGCTAGCACAGTGTTATTTAACGAATGCAGAAAGTGAGGCCTAGTGTTAGTACCTGAGGTACCAGAGAATCGGCACTAGAATTTTTATAAATGTAATTTCCTTGGCTATTTGACAATGCTACCTTTTATTTTAGGAAAAAAAAAATCTTACATGGGACATGTATGCTCTCAATCCCCTCCGTTCCCAATATGGCAATTTCCACCATGACCCATGATACACACATCTAACAAATGATCTGGATCAAATGCTGTAAAGAATGCAACTGGCTAGTATGAGAAGTAAACTCCTGACATCAAAGAACTTGACATCATTACTATTCTGTCCCAATCAACTGAATTGCCCAGTATAATTTATATATAAAAATAAAAATAAGGTAGTTTTAAAATGTCACCATTTTTTAAACACCTACCTCATATACTGCAGTAAGATCTCTAAAAAAGCTTTTGGCTCCATTTAACAAGGCTTCATTTTCTGGACATAGTACAACATAGGCTATATCTCTTTGAGATCCATAGGGTTCCAGCATGAGTCTCTCCCAATAAGGGAGGGCAAATGGAGAAAGCACCAGAAAATCATAATCGTAACTCAACAAAAATGTGGGGATTGGCAGTGGTTCTGGAGATTCATCAGTTCCTAAATCATAAAGATATATTTTAAGAAAACATTTAAATGCAGTACATGTCTCTTTATTTAAATGTCAAAAGTTACTGAAGTCATTATTATACTAGAAATATTTTATAAAAGACAAAATACTTAAGGCCAGTGATTGAGGCTTTTCCAGTTAGGAATTTGCTAAATGTTCTTTAAAAACATCTGACTTAACACTTTCATTTAAATGTAAAAAACTAATTTGAATGAAAAAATTTAGAAGTTTAAAAGAACACAAGGGAAGAAAGTTTTCTTTTTAATAAATTTAGAGTGGGGAAAGCTTTTTTAAGCATAACATAAAACCCAGCCATTTAAAACTTTATAAACTTTAAATTTTGGTACCAAAAAACCCCCAATAAATAAAGCCAAATGATTAACAACAGATTGGAAGAATGATTTGCAATGTATGTGAAAAAAAGGTCAATATCTTTACCATATAAAAGGGACCTATAAATCCATAAGAAAATGACCAAAAACCTAATAGAAAATGGATAAAGGATATGAACAAAGTTCACAAAAATAGAAATACCTCTTATACATAAAAAGATGCTCAATCTCATGACAAAGCAATTAAAAACAATAGCAAACAATTTTAACGTTTGCTATGTGCTAGGTACCTACCTAGCCAACGATCCTTTTTTTATTAACTCATTTAATCCTCACAAAAACCATAAAAGGCAGATACTACCATTAATCTCATTTTAGAGATGAAAAAGCAGTAATGGAAAAGTTAAGCAACTTCTCCTGTATCATACCAGTAGTGGTAGAAGTGAGATTAGAAACCAGGAAATCTTTCCTCACAGCCCATACTTATTCTACCTGTCAAACTATAATGAAACAACGATTTTCACCCATCTACTCAGCACCCTAATAGTAAGGGTTTGAGGAAGAAGCATTTTACTAGTGGGAGTTTATATTAATATTATAGAGAATAATTTGGCAACATTAAAAAAATTCACATATGCTTTAAGCCAGGGATGTTTGAATTACAGAAAAATAGTTGTAATGATAATGATGGAGGCAATCTGTGTGTCCATAAACAGTAGACTGATAAAAATATCATGTGTAAAGAACAATGGAATACATGCAGCCATTAAAAAAATAAAAATAAAAAAGACCTCTCTATACGTGCTGATCAGTAAAAACTCTGTGTGTGTCTACTATTTTGGTTGTAAAAAGAATGTAAACATACTTCAATGAACCTGCATTTTTCACTGAATGTCAAGTTTTGTATGAGATAAAAATTATTTAGCCATTAATAAAAGGAGAAAAAGGAAAATATGAGCAAATCAACTACTTCTGCACGTAATGCATTCTACAACCATGCACAAAAGTCAGAGATTTCAAAGTTAAGAACTATTATTCCAGATATAATATATATATATATATTTTAAAGATTTTATTTATTTTTAGAGAGAGGAAGGGAGGGAGAGTGGGAGAGAAACATCAATATGTGGTTGCCTCTCATGCACCCCCTACTGGGGACCTGGCCCACAACCCTGGCATGTGCCCTGACTGGGAATCGAACCAGCAATCCTTTGGTTTGCAGGCCAGCGCTCAATTCACTGAGCCACACCAGCCAGGGCCAGATATATTTTAAAAGCTCCAATTAAATCCCACCTTTCAGAGCCAATCTTCAACAGTTAAACATTTTTTAATGTTTTCTTCTATTACAGTTTACCATAAATTCACTGTGATACCATATTGAGAGTATTCATTTACTATTCTTCTCATAACTAACAAATTTCTTTTTATTTGTAATGAGATCTTGAGAACTTAAAAAAAAAAGATTTTATTTATTTACTTTTAGAGAGAGAAAAAGGGAGAGAGAAAGAGAGAGAGAGACAGAGAGAAACATGGATGTGTAAGAGAAACATCAATCTATTGCCTCTCACACACCCCCAAGAAGGGACCTGACCCACAACCCGGTTTGGTCACAGGCTGGTGCTCAATCCACTGAGCCACACCCACCAGGACTTTAGAACTTTTATCACTAGTATTACCTACTCCTTTTTCACCCCATTTTTCCTTCAATTTTGTAAAATGATGATTTACTGCAAAAATGGTGTTCAGTTTTTAAAAAAATTTTTGGTAGTACAATTCTTTCTACACAAAAAATCTTACTGGTCAGTGTAATATATGAAAACAGACCTAATGTAGTTATTCTCTGAAGTGGAGTGGAAAACCCAGTAAACTGAATGCTGGCAATGTCGAAAGTAAGAAAGGCAAGAATTGACCACACTTCCTTCAGTCAAGTTTATGCCACAAAAATATTTAAAGAAAACAACTGCGCTTATTCAAGCTGGGCATAGAAACTGAGGATTGATATAAAATTACTCAATATGTATATTATAAATTACTTACCATAAGAGCCTCGGCCAGCCATTTTATGAAATTGTTGCCAAGTGAGAGGGCCTTGAACCCCCCAAGGCCTTACTGTTCTTTTTTTCTGAATAGCATCCTGAAGAACTGGCTGAAGAGACAGGAGCATTCGAAGTATATCCTGTGAGCATTGCATACTCACATCTACAACCATTAAAAGAACAGTAAATAAGAATTGCTCTTGCTAACACAAAGAAATAAAATTTTAAGGTAACAAGAAATACTGGTAGAGTTGATTAAGCACCTGCTTGACATACTTTACATACAGAAAACCCTAAAAACTCCACCAAAAATTATAAGAAGTAAGTAAAGCTGCAAGGTACAAAAATCAATATATAAAACCTGTTGCAATTCTATACTCCTAACAACAAAAAAATCAGAATGAGAAATTAAGAAAACTCCTACATACAATTACAACAAAAACAATAAAATACCTAGGAATAAATTTAACCAATAAGTTGAAAGACCTACACACTCAAAACTGTAAAACACTGTTGAAAGATACTGAAGGTACACAAAAAATGGAAATATATTTCATGCTCATGGATTGGAAGAATTAACATTGTTAAAATGTCCATAGTGCCTGAAACTATCTATAGATAGAAAGCAATACCTACCAAAATCCCAATGGCATTTTCCACAGAAATAGAAGAAAAGAAGTCCTAAAATTTGCATGGAACTACCAAAGACCCCAAATAGCAATGGAATCCTGGGGGGCAGGGAGGCTGGGCACATCACACTCCTGATTTCAAACGAGACTACAAAGCTATAGAAACCAAAACAGTATGCTATTGACAGGAAAACGGACACACAGATCAATGGAACAGAAGTCAAGAGCCCAGGAATAAACTGACACACCCGGGCAACTAATTTATAACAAAGGAGGCAAGAACATATATCTGAGAATAGGAAGTTCCTTCAATAAATGGTACTAGGAAAACTGCCACATAAAAAAGAATGAAGTTAACCTACTATCTTAAACCATATACAAAAATTAACTCAAAATGGATAAAAAACTTCAATGTAAGATCTGTAACCATTAAAATATATAGAAGAAAACATAGGCAGTAAGCTCCTTGACATCGATCTTAGCGATGTTTTGTGAATTTGACTCCAACAGCAAGACAAATGGCGTTACAACAAACTAAAAAGCTTCTGCACAGCAAAAACAACCTCATCAACAAAAAATGAAAAGGCAACATACCTAAAAAGATATTTGCAAATACTACATCTGATAAAGGGTTACTACCCAAGATATATAGAAACTCATAGATGTCAACAACAAAAATACACACCACCTGATTAAAAAATGGGCAGAGGTCCTGGCCGGATAGCTCAGTTGGTTTGAGCATTGTCCCATACACCAAAAGGTTGCAGGTTCCATCCCTGGTGAAGGCACTACCTAGGTTGTGGGTCTGATCCCCAGTTGGGGGTACATGTGAGAGCCAACCGATTGATGGTTCCTCTGTCACACTGATGTTTCTCTCCCCACTCCCAAATCAATAAAAATATACTCAGGTGAGAATTTTTAAAAAGATTTTATTTATTTATTTTTAGAGAGAGGGGAAGGAAGGTAGAAAGAGAGGGAGATAAACATCAATGTGCAAGAGAAACACTGACTGGATGCCTCTCATAAACACCTCTAACCAGGAAGCTGGTCAGCAACACAGGCATGTACCCTGACCCAAAATCGAACCTGCAACCTTTCGGCCTGTGGAACAACACTCAAACCACTGAACCACACCAGTCAGGGCTCAAGCTATTCTTGATGTCTCATTTTCTCTTACATGTATCATCAAACCCTATAGGTTCCATTTCTTAAATATACCTAGAACCTACTATTTATATCTGTTGCTTCCAATCTAGTCTAAGCTACCATCATCTTTCACCTGGACTCCTGCAATTGCCTCCTAACTGATCTGCTTCTACTCTCATATTTAATGCGTAAAAGAATGTTGAATAATGCAGACATCTAGTAACTTTCTGCTAATTAACATAAGCAAAGTACCTTTTATACTTCTACATAAGTACATAATTACAGATTTATAATAACCATACTTCTATTGGTGAAATTAAACTAAACTGGTAGGAAATTCTCCCTTTAAAAATGTCATTCTTAAAGAAGTTTTAAGGCCAAATTTAAGTGTCTCTATTAGCTATATGGGAAATTACCTTTACTACTTTTTCCTAAGAAAGAAAAGCAAAGCCATACAGCTAAAGGAAAACAAACAAAAAAATTATTCCATTAGCGTACTTACCATTTCTTTTGGACCAGGGGTGTAAGCATGAACTTTTCACAAGTGTTTCATCAACTTTTCCTCCTGACATGTTATCCATGAACTGACGCCCATGTTCTAATGCAAGGTAGCAGTCATTGCAACAGTCCCGCTCTTCAACACGCACCCAGTTGCTAATTACACCAATTTTGGGAAAAGGATCTTGGTCTGCTGCTCCAAAGGGTGAAAATAAATTAGTGCACTGATCTTGTAGCAATAATATCAACTCATCAGGTAATTTTTCAGATTCCTTTAGTCCTCCATTAACATGTTCAGCAGAAGTAGCCCTGAGAGCTTCAAAACGTTTTTCTGCTTCTTTGCCACAGTCTGTGTTGCGTCCTATGATATCTAGTTCATCTTCCAGAAACAATCCTGAATTGTTTCCAAATTTTCTGTTCATGACAGCACTGAAGCCACAGGTACACCTATACTGTGCTTCCTGCGTTGGATCTGGAATGTAAACTCCAACATCGGCACCCTTGATATTCATGTTGCAGACACAGATACAGCAACTATCAAAGTTACAGTCTTTAAATAAATTCATAACTGACTCTGAAAGAATGAGGTTCACATAGAGACTGTGTGCTTCAGGGATGGAAGGAACAGTTGCAGGTTCAACAGAATTAAGGGGTCTGCATGTGGATGGGGTTGAAGCTGGTGAATATAAGTCTGAATTTTCATATTTGACTGAACCTTGAGCACTAGCAGGTCCACCAGCTCCACGAGGAGTCCTTGGAGTCCTTGGAGTCCTTGGAGTTGGAAACCTAGGAGTAGATGGAGAAGGAAGAATTCCTGCTCCACCATTACTAGGAGGTGCACTGCTGGGAGGCATCCCAAAAGAAGTATGAGTTTGAGGTGTATAAGCAGGGCCATATTCTTGATCCATCGTACTTCCGTCACTAGCATCACCGGGGTAAAAGAAAATCAAACACATGTATAAATGAACGTATTAGTAATGTGAAATACAACTAAAAATATCCCAAATGTTTTTCAGTAACACTGAAAATTATAAAAGCACAATTAGTGCAAAAATTTCAGGTACAATTAAAATATATTTCTGGTTAATATATTCACTCTAAGAGATTACTGTGGGCTTAGGACCAACCAACTAGTTCCAAATTTATAAATAAAATCTGTATATAATTATCCACACCAAGACATCCACATTTATTACCTATACATTTGTAATTTTATTTCATTTTGATTTTAGAGAGAGAGGAAGGAAGAGAGGAAAACAAGGAGAGAAACACTGATGATGTGAGAGAGAAATATCCATCAGTTCATTAGCTGCCTTCTCTACAAGCCCTGAACTGGGACTGAACCCACAACCCAGGCATGTGCCCCAATCAGGAATTAAGCCGGCGACCTTTAGGTTTGTGGGACAGTGCCCAACCAACTGAACTACATGGGCCGGGGTGACCTATACATTTCTTATACTACAAATACACATATTTCATTCGAAGATACCACTGATTGTAAAAAAAATAAAATAAAATCCTGATTATAGAGATGTCTGTGTAAAAAGGGATAATGACAATTTTAAGATGCTACCAGTTATAAAATATCTCAATTTCACAGGTTTTAAATTTAAAAAGTATGTGAAATATGATAAACGTACAAATGGGAGTGATTTACAATTTCACACCAAAATAAAAGGAGATTTGAAGGAATCAAAGCATAACAACAGTCTTAAGTTTCCAATAGTTTATCCATATCCAGCTAATACAATTATAATCTATTAATCAGAAAATTTTCTGACTTTTCAAACACCAGTATCTTTTTAGCAGGTACCTGTATACCAGGTACTTCTATGAAAAAAATTAAAGCTATATAAGCATTCATACTATATCAATAATATAAATCTAAATCATACCCATCTTTAATGAATGGCATTGCCGGTCCTGAAGGAAGCAATTCCAATTTTCCAACACTCCAACTCTGACGGTAAATACACTCTTCTGGCAATTTGATAGGAGGCAGACATTGGCTTGGTAGAGTTTTTAGAGGTGCAAACATAGAACATCCCACTAGAACTTGACAATTTTCAGGCTTGTAGACATAAGAAAAATCCTACAATATAAAGAAAGTGACATTCAGAAATTTATCTTCCAGGGAGAAAAAAAGCAAACCAATTCTAGCCATTTTTTTCCTTTTTTTAAAACAAATAATAAAATGTAAATATAATTCTATTCTTTTCTTAAATACATTCTTAATAGTGTCACAATTCAGTCTTCAAATTTGTTAACTATAAAACTAGAGTCAAGTAACTTTCAAAGTTAAATTTAGTGAAGTAACATTGGTTAATGACATTATATACGTTTCATGTTACAACATTACAATTCAGTATCTGTATACTCCACTGAGTGTTCTCCAACCAAAGTCTATTTTCCTTTCTTTATCATATATTTGACCCTCTTTACCCAATTTGCCCTCCCCCAACACGCCTTCCTCTCTGGTAACCACCATTCTGTTGTATCTATGAGTTTGTTTTCTTAGTTCCTTTACCTTTTTTTTTAATATTCCACTTGAGTGGAAATCATATGGTTTTTGTCCTTTTCCATCTGACCTACTTCACTTAGCATAATACATTCCTCAAGACCCATCCATGTTGTTGCAAATGGCAATATGAAATGGTTTTTGAATGTCGCTAAAAAGCTAATTCTATATGACATAGGACATCAATTATTTTTCTAGAGAAATAAAATACTTACTTTAATTTCAGAAGGTTTCGGGCTACAGAATCCTTCATCAACCTCAATTTTGAACTGTGCTCCTATACTGGAACTATTTCCTTCTAGAACAGTTCCTCCAGGTGTTGTATCCATACTACCATATTCTTTATTATTCATGTTCATTGGGGAAAATCCCATTATATGTTGTTCCAATGATGGTGGTGTAGGATACATTTTGTGAAGATCTGCAGTGCCTATATTTAATAAAACACATTTTAACATAAGACTAAAAAGAAGTTAATCTGTTTAAAACAAAGGTGTGGGGAAACTTTGCTGAGATTGAAAATTTGCAGATTTATCTGTAGCACAGATTTGGGAAGCTTACTTATGCAAGATAACGGGTCCAGATTTCCTGCCTTTGATTCCTTGCAGTTGGATTTATCATCTGATCCATTCGCCAATTTTTTAGATCCAGGCTATTTAAAAAAAAACAAACAACCCTATATATTTATATTTATCTCAAGTTTTACATCCAAAGTGATCTCAAGATAGTAATCATTCATATGCAACTTAGAAGTAGAGCCCACATTCATGAAAAGTAGTATTTTGATTTTGTGCTAGAGCCAAAAATGTACTAGATACAATTTAAAGACATAACACATTTTAGGCAATCAATGAACCCAGATTAGTTTCTGAGAAAAAAGCTCCTTTAAAGAAAATAACCCATACTTTCAAAACAATTAGAAGCAAGAATAACTTCTACTTAAAAACTATTAAGATAAAAAATAAAACCTGCAATAAGAAGGGTTCATATTAACATCAGAACTGCTTCTTAGTAAACTATACTCATAAAGCATCTGCCCCCTTAAATAAAAGATACTAAAGTTTCCTACATAATCATCCCTCTGATTCCTTGTTTATACTTTTACCTGGATTAATAATCTCCTTACCCCTGCGAAAGTGCTACAAAAGATAAAACTAGGCACAAACTTCAGAAAGATTTCATATGACAAAGCAAAGGGTCCTTAACTAAAAATAAATTTTAATACATTGAACAAACCAAGTTTCAGTATCTCCAATCTGTCACCAATGCTTTTAGGGCTTAACTGATCTCTGATTACAACTTTTTTTTTTTTTTTTCACCTCAGAAGAGCCATAGCTGATATATGAATGGTAGCAGAGAGAAAGTATAAAAGTATCAAAGTATCAGGGATATATTTACCCAGTAAATGGTACCCTAAAATACACTATACTATGGGGTATAGAATAAAGTTTATATATAGCTATACCTGCCTTATGTCACTTAATTAAAGACATCAATGGGCAGATATGTGTGTATGTATATGATGAGAGGACTAGAAGTATGTACTATAAAGGACAAGAAAGACCAAATGTACTATAGAAGTTTCCAAGCTACCTTTATGCAGATGAAAAAGGAAATCCCTTTTATGATAATGCAGCACCCAATTCATTAATTTGCCAGAGACTTGACATTCTAGGGAATCTCATTTTAAGCTTTAATTCCTTTTATCTTCACCTTTCTCTGCAAATGGGTGTTAAAAATTAAATGTTACTTTTTCTTCCTCTTTCATTATTGTAATATTTAGTTGTCTTATAATAATGACTGATGCCCAACAAATTCTAAATTCAAAATTCTAAAGAAGTGGGATTCCTTAATAAATTGACATGGCATATAATTTTAATGTTAGTTATTCTCTAAACAAGTCAATCCAGAGTCATTTCTCAAACTGGAGGATCAAAGATAAGGAAAATAATTCTACTTCCTAAGAACTGCAGAAAAAGAACAGAGGGCAGAGCTCAAATTAAGTTTAATCATACATGTCCTTTAAACACACAAAATAAAGGAAAAGAAACAAAGTTTGTAGATGACAGGCACTATATCAACACTGCTCAAACATGAGGTTAAAAAAACGAACCCAACTAATACATTTCATTCTAAAATTTTTCATATTGTTCAGGGCTGAAATAGTATTCAACTCATATATCACTTCTGAAAAAACTTCCTATAAAAATCAAGGAAAACAAAACATAACCTTAATCATTAACAGGATACTCACTGTTAATTCATCTTCATCAGAATTGAAGAGATTATCAAGGTCAGTATATGAGACAGCCAGGTCTGAGTCATAAATTAAGCTGGTTGATGGAGGACGAGCATGACCAGCAGGACGTGGAGCATCTACATATGTCAATCAGGAAACAACATAAAAAATTCTACTACTGACCAAGTAAGTTATTATTCTATTTACTTAAGCTAGATATATAACTTTAAATAGATAAGGGTATAATGCAGTAAGAAATTGTGATTTGTTTAAATTCTAGAAATCTTTTTCAAAGAAATAAAGTTGTAAATAAATGGTGATACATTCCCCAGGAACCTCATCAAAGACCATGTAATCTATAACATAGCTATGTACTCTATATGAATTACATATCAAATATAAACATAAATAATACCATTAGAACAACAGAATTAAATACACACACAGTTTTATTTTCCTGTCTTCCTGAAATGTAAAGGAAGCACAGTACAATGATTAAATGCTCTACCTACTGAGTCCTACTAGAATCTCAATTCCAACACTAAGAGTATGACCTTGAGTAAGTTATTTAACCTCTCTGTAGCTCAGTAATGGCAAAAATTAAATATGATAGAATGTAGGTAAATCACTTTGCCCAGCACCAGGCACTTAAGTACTCAATAAATATTTCCTCTTAGATTTTTATTTTCCTTTTTATTTTTTTTTCCAGTTTTAGGGAAAAAATACATGATTACTTAAAGAAAAAATACAAATACAAATGGAAGTTATTAAACTCCTCTTATATTCCCATATAAGAATAAACTAAAAATAACTTGCAGTTTGGTGTATAATCTTTCAAACCACCTCAGGATGTCCAATGACTTGAAAGAGCTTTCACTTTCAGAAAGATGAAAAGTCATTTTCCAATGCCCTGCATGTCAGTTATAAAGACTCACTAGAGCAGTAATTCTGAACTTTTAGTGTGTAAAAATCACTTAGGTTACTATTTAAAAACCAAGATTTCCAAGCTTCACCTCAAAAGATGCTCCAGAATGTGGAAGATGGTCCACATTTTGAGAAAGCCACACCACAGGCATAAGAAGGCAATTACACATTCCTTAAATCCTAGGGTAGGTAAATAGGCCAAAGAACCCACATTTCATTTATCAATCTACTTAACCATCAACCACTAAATTTATTTCATGAAAGGCCATCTCCTCCTTTTTCGGATAGACTTTTTTCTTATTTTTGGTTGCACAAAGCTGACCCTGTCGTTTTTATTACAGATATTGAAACAACTTTGTCCCTAAATAAAACATATCAAAGGATAACTTCTTTTGCTGCCATCTAAAGTTAATAAATTTTGGCCCTCGCTGGTGTGGCTCAGTGGATTGAGTGCCGGTTTGATTCCCAGTCAGGGCACATGCCTGGGTTGCAGGCCAGGTCTCCACTGGGGAGTGTGTGTGAGGCAACCCCATATTGATGTTTCTCACCCTCTCTCCTTCCCTTCCCCTCTGTCTAAAAATAAATAAATAAAATCTTTAAAATAAATAAATAAATAAATTTTGTAAAAGGACTAATACACTATGTTCCTCTATTCCATTCACAAGGAGTACAAGTCAGGCACTTTCAAAGTGAAGTCTGATCATTGCATTTCCAGTGACGAGAACAGTGTTCAGTGACTGAACACCTAACATGTGTTCAGTAAATACTTGTAAAATTAATGACCTCAGCAATAATTCTTCTAAATGTGAAGGGTGAGGGTTAGGGAAGAGGAAAACATAAGAAAATAACAGTAAAGTGTAATTTATTGAGTTTTTAGATCTGAGAGGAAACTTAGGCAATGATCTCATTCAATCTCATTTTACAGATGAGAATTATTTTTATTTGTAAATAAGGAAAGAAGTTTTATCAATTCAAAACAGAATTTCTATCGCCTGAACTTGCATCTCTCTGTGCAAGATAAACAATGATCCATCATTTTAGATATCCCATTTCATAGAAATCCATCCCTTTCTATGAAACATATGAATTATGCAAAGTCAAGTCCACCAATATCAGATTACAGTTGAATTTTGAACAACACAGGTATGAACTGTGCAAGTCAACTTAAACTTTCCTTTTTTTTTTTTTTTTTTAGCAAATATATTGGCAAAATCTTTTGGAGATTTCCTTACTACCATGAATCAATCATATCAATTATACTAGGCTGCCACAAAGCAATCATATTGCTGCTCCTTATCAATGCAGAAATCGTTACAACTGTAAATAGTTATCAATTTCTTTTTCACATTATCTTTTTATTTTTGATGTCTAGTGTTAGTAATATGTATAATACCTACAGTGTTTTGTATTGTATAAGACAATATTAATGTAGGTACTGACAGACATTTCATCTTGTAAAAGACAGTATAAACCTACGGTATCGATAAATACAATACAGTACTATAAATGTATTTTCTGTCCCTTATGATTTTCTTAATGATATTTTCTTTCCTCTAGCTTACTGTATTGTAAGAATAAAGTATAAAATGCATTAACATATACAGTATATATTAATCAACTGTTTATGTTATCAGTAAGGCTTCCTGTCAACAGAAGGCTATTACTACTTTAGCTTTTGGGGAGTCAAGTTAGATGCAGATTTTCAACTGTGCGTGAGTGTCAGTGCCCCAAACCCCATACTCTTGAAGGGTCAACTGCAGTTTGTAGTAACGATCTTGGAATGCAATATATTGACTAGGAAATAAAAGTTTTACCTTGCTTGATAGAGGGACTAAATAATGACATAGCATCTTCTTCATGTGATAACACTGTTACAGTGGATGACCCATCTTCCACCTGCAAACAATACTGCACATTAGGTTGAAACATACAATTTACCCAAATCCACAAACTACTGAGTAACTATGTTTCAAGCATTCTGCTATGTGTTCTACAGGCATTACTACTAATTCTCACAACTATCCTGTATGATAATAAGTAGTATGCTAATCTTACAGACAACAAACACTTCTAAAGATAACCCAGGTAATATCACTGATATGTAGTGGGAGCTGAGATTTTAACCTAAATCTGTCAAATTCCAAAGTCCATGTTCTTTTTACTATAGCTATAGCCTTCTCAGCTACTTGTGCTCTTATACTTACAAAAGGACAAAATTTTAAGTATCTAGCACATAGTTAGCTAAATAAAACTTCCTGAGTAAAATTTTTTGTATTAAACATATTATTGGATTCTTTTCACAATTTTACAGCTTTCAATTTCCATATTTTATATTTAAGGCAAAAGATCTATATAGCAGAGTTATCTTGTGCTTAAAAATCCTCAAATATTTGATATTTAATCATTTAATCAAATAACTATTTCTATGTCCCACACTTAATGAATATAATATTTTACTATCAGGGACACATTAGTTCCTTGGCTCGCATATTCAAAAATATCATGTATTTTACAAACTCAGTGATATTTATTGTATTTTTTTAAAATTGGTAATTCACTTACAATATATTTTAATTCAGTTATCAAAATAGTTTGTCTACCTAAATGTCCCAATTGTAACATAGTTAATGTACTCTTTCACCAATCCAAAAACTTTTATAGCAAACAAAAAAGATCTTTTCATTATGAGATACCAGCTATAATTTGAAGTCCATACAAGTGTTTACATTTTATACAGTGTGCCTGATTTACCTATTTTAAAAAATGTTTTTTGAAGTTAAAATGATGAATCTGTTCTACTTTAAGAGGAAAAAAAAAAGTGTGGTACTATATATACAGTGCTACAAATTGTCAGAGACTCTTTGGTGTCCTCTGATTTCTCTTACCTTTTGTTTTTTCCCCGTTTCTCTCTCACTATTTTGTCTTTCTTTCTTATCAGGAAAAAGGAATTCCTCATCTCCTTCAACAAATGCATATGGATCAATTTTAGGTTCTTTTTCTGCATCAGATGCTATTGCTGAAAGATACTGATTCTTAATTTGATATCGCTGCACTAGTTCATCAGAAACTTTTAACGGTTTCTTACACTGCGCCATTAACCTGCATAAAAAAAAATTAGAAAATTAATTATACTTATTCTCCATAAAAGCACAAAAAATTTCCAAAACAACTTCGCTATACTAAAGTTCTTATAATTATTTAGAGATGATCTAATCTGCAATCCTTCATTTTACAAATGAAGAAATTGAGGCACGGTAAGGTTATGTGATCTATGGATGTCTCAAACTTAGCAATAAAGACATGAGCTAAAACTCAGGTCTTCTATTCCTATGTTTCTTTTTAACAAATATGTTGTCTTTTGGTAATCCACTTAGTTCCCAAGTCCTCAAAAGCACATTAACCTGACCAAATCCATCCACTTAAAGGAAGTCTTAAACTGAACCTGCCCCAGGACAGGGACTCTAAAAATGTGAGCTGTGTAGTGAGACAAGACTACTTTTACACAATCTGAACATTTATATGTTTACACAAAGAAAGTGTCTATCCTTTTCCTATTGCCATAGATGTATTTTAAGTTAAAAAAATTTTAAAGGCCTGATTTGTATCTCATGAAAATAACATTATTAGATTGTTAATTATGGCAAGATGTTTTACAATGGCAAGTGAAGGTTCAGTGCATATACTTGAGGTTTTTTTCCTAATCACACTGGAAAAATCAGTTTTATATTAGTTTTCTGATTCTACCTGGAAACTGATTAAAAGTTTATCTATACTCCTAAAATAACCAATAAAATGACAGAGGATGAAAGAACAAGAGAGGTAACAACAGAGAAGCTAGAAACATGAGAACTAGTGGAAAATGACAGACTAGAGAAAGCTAACCTCCAAGGCTAAGAGGGGGACAAGAAGCTGATCTGCACCATAGAACGCTGAGAAGCATCAAGACTTCCATCTCTCTGAAAACCAGGGTGCTTGGTGAGTGTGAACATAGAATAATATATTTATGGTTTTTAAAGACACTTTTCGACTCCCAAATTCATGTTTTCTATGGCTTGCAAAGCTGATTCTCATGCTGCCAGAACAGTGGCAACCATGATTCTAGTTATATCATGTGTAAAATCCTGCAATGGCTATTTTACTCTGAGTAAAAACTAAAGTCTTTATAAAATCCTACACCAAAACTTTTCTCTTCTTTTCCTAACTTCATCTTCTACTATTCTACTCCCTCTCTCACTCATTCTTCTTCCAAAGGGTTCTTGATGTTCCTCGAAAGGCCGGAAACACTCCTGGCTATGCCCTTTGTTTGGAACATCCTCCAAACACCTACCCAGCCAACTCCTTCACAGCGTTTAAGTCTTTGTTGAAATATCATTTTACCTATGATACTTTATTTAAAATTATAATAGGCCCAGCTGCCTCAACACTGATTCTCTATTACCCTGCTTATTTTCCTCTCCATGCCATTTATCTTTTAATACTGTATAATTTACTTATGTTTATAGCTGACTGTCACTTCCACTAGAATATGCCAGGGATCTTGTCTTCATTTACAGAATTATCCCAATCGTGTAGAACAGTGCCTGGCACATAGTAGGTGCTCAATATTTGCTAAATAAATACATGAAATCTAGAAGTCATACAGGATTGAAATGTTATATTTGCATGAATAATTCTAAAACATAGTATCTTGTACTTTGAAATAAACCATCTTTATTTATTAGAAAGTGATATTGCTGCCACTGCTTATCTGTCCTGAGTATTAAGATAAATTATAAGATTTGGGAGCAAGGAAGGTATTTTCTAGCTTACAAATTCTTTGACTGTCATGAATTATTATATGTCCCAATGCCCAGCACTAAAAACGCTCTATATCCTATAAACTAAGGTTGAATCAGAAGCCATCAAAAGAATAACTGATTATGTTCTAAATGTGCTATCAAATATATGTCACTGTTATTCCCAATGGGCCTCAGATTTCCCACTGCCCCCAATTCCAAGTCTACAAAACCTTTCTACCATGGCAACACAGTGGTAACATAACTGTCATAGGAGATGTTTTACAATTGTTAGAATAGTTCTGCTCCATAAATGAATATTTATTTCTTAAGAGTAGCTTTGTACCTCACCATATTAGGCCCTAAAAAATTGTTCGCTGAATTTTCTATCAGATACTAACATAAATCTTTTCAAGATAGTATCTCTATCTATTTTGACATGTATTTTCTTATTTAATACTTAAAATAACCTCATATAATAGGAAACAGAGGGTCTGCTCTTTGACTTTGATGTGGAAATGATGTAGACAGAAATGGTTTGCTAAAGTCACACAGCGGCAGAGTTAGGACTGGAAAGGTTTCAAGTGTAAGAACACCCCTCAGTACTACCACCAAGCTGAAAGACACTACTATTCTTTATAGAGATGAAAACACTCTATTTTTCATAATAAGTTGTCCTCTAGCAGAAGCGTTAAAAACTGCCACACTGTTTACATAGGGAGTTGTTAAACTACTGTGCAGTACCATTAAAAGGACCAACCCTACTGCACAGGGCTCTATTAAAAATAAAAATGAGTAAACCAAATGCAATACCTAAAAGACAATTTTTTCTTATTTTATTGAATGGTTCTACAGACATTGGGATATGCGAAGAACTTAAATATAGTCAATAATATCAAAAGTATCAAATCACAGATTTAAAAATATTTACATTACACATCCTTCTGTATTTAAAACAGATATAAAAACTGCTTTTTCAAGAGATGCCAGATTAAAAAATCAAGTTCTCATTTCAGCACTATCCAATTACATAGTATACATATACTTTTGTGAACAGGAACAACACCTTTCCTTTTCTAAAAGAAACTTTCACATGTAGTAACACTACAGAGACGGTTTCAATCAGATATAAAGCTGAATACAGACATACTGGGAAAAGGATTAGGTATAGCCATGAACAGGAAGCTTGGCAAAGTCCAAAGCAAACTGAAATTACTTTTATATTATTCATTAATTTTATCTCCTTCCTTTACTGTGACAACAGTATGTTACTGAAACATGCTTGCAGAGAATTTAACATGGCTTATAGCAGCATGTGTTTTTATGCCTTTATTCAATAAAAATTCTTCTCAACAAAGTAAGACAATATTTTAGGGTTGACAATTATAGGAGGAAATAAGCTATAGGAGGAAATGTTTAGGAACAAATTTTTATACAGTCCTCTATTTTTTTTAGTGGTACCTTGTCTAGTACCATCTCCAATATTCAGAATCAATCCTTCAACGGAGTCAAGCTACCTGTCAAAAATAGAGCTTTACTGCATTAAAGTAAGATATCAAATTAGGAAGACTTAATTAAAACGAAAGGTTTAGAATATAGTAAATCAAAACAAGTTTATTTCATCATCAACGTCTATAAAACAAAGTAATCAGAAACTATCTTTTAGCAATCAAATAATGCATTCTATAACTATATTCATAAAATACAAATCTGATATATCACTACTACAACATATGAGCTAGTTCTATTCATGAACATTATGGTTAAGGTATCCTGACACAGCCTTACTACTAAACAAGACATGATAAGAACTATGCTCGAGTGCATTCTTTCTTTGCTCAGGGTTTAGAAAGGTTTCCCTCTGAATCAGAAAAGTAGACTATTTGAAATAATCACAAATTCTACTAAAACTAGTGCTAATCCCTTTGAAAAAACAAATTAAAAAAACAACTGCAATGTTTCTTGGCAGAAACTTTGCTATGTTTAAAACTTATAAGGTCTTAAGCCACTATTCTGGAATAGATGCTATCATTAACAGAGAAACAAAAATGATTAGAAGCCAAGAAAATAAAGATATTTGCCACAGATATGTAAATACTGCATGTGGAATATGCTATGCTTCACCCCCATCTCTCTCACTCAACTAAATCCTAACAAATTAGAAAAGAAATTTTGCTTTAAAGGAGCTACTGAAAATTTTGGTCATCAACTGCTGCACGTGCACATCTAAGAATAAGGGAGGTACTTAGAAAAGATGAATTCTCTAAGTCAGTACTAGTTGGGCAGCCAATCAGCATCTAAAACTGATGAGAAAAATCAAGATTATTTCTTTCTTTCCTTTGTCTGCCTATATTACAGAAGCAAAGTGCCACCATTTAAAAGCAATCAATGAAAAACTTCATCTATTTATACCAACTGAAAATTAAGTTTTCACTTAAATAAATAAAGGTCTAAAATTCTCTCCCACCATCTTCTTAAAAGGCACACACCTGTTAAAGCAACTGTAATAAAGAAACTATTTATTTTGGTCTACTGATTCATTCTTGTATCTCTTTGCATTCTTTATCTACTCTAACTAGATTATTGATAGTTTCCTTTCCTAAGCTTCAGATACATGACTACAACTGTGTAATGAATCTCTCTAAGCAGACACCTCAAACTGAATTCACAGTTGTACAAGGTATTGGGTTGGCCAAAAAGTCCATTAGGTTTTTGTCCTGTGTGATGGTTTTAGTAGTGCTTACTTGTCTTTAACTTCAATCAAAATTATTTTGTTAGGTTGTATTGTGACAACTGTCATATCAGCCTACATTTAAAAAAAACTTATCAAACTTGATGTATTTTTGTGCAATTTTCATATTGAAGATGGAAGAAAATCTGTAACATTTTTGGTGTATTACACTTTATTATTTTAAGAAAGGTAAAAACACAACTGAAACGCAAAAAAAGATGTGTGCAGTGTATGGAGAAGGTGCTGTGACTGACTGAATGTGTCGAAGTGATTTGCTAAGTTTCTTGGTATTACTGACATTTTGGCTAAATAATTCTTTGCTATGGGGCTGTCTTACACATTGGAAGATGTTTAGCAGCACCCTGGCCTCTACCCATGAAAAGCCAATAGTGGGAGACAGTCAAAATACTCAAAATATCCAAATCAGGAAGTTATTGGTGAAAATGAAAAATGTGTCTTTCATTTTATGGAAAAAGACTAAAAAGACTTTTTGGCCAACTCAATACATGCGCACAGTTAAAAGTCGTACAATACACAAAGGCACAGCTGAACTGTGTAAATTTCCCAATCTCTCTCCTTTACCATAACAGACTGTTTATATTACCTAATTAGAGGTGGGGAAAAACTATGCATATACTACCATACACACACACACACACAAATATACCTTGTTCCTAAATGTTATAATCTAACCAGAGATCTTCCCATAATTTAGCCTATATAGAGTTTCTTTGCTTCCCCCCACCAAAGATTTTATTTATTTTAGAAAGAGGAAGGGAGGGAGAGAGAGGAAGAGAAACATTAATGGTGCAACAGATACATCCTTAGGTTGCTTCTTGTATGCCCCCAACTGGGGACCTGGCCCACAACCCAGGTATGTGCCCTGACTGGGAACTGAACTGGTGACCTTTTGGTTTGCAGGCCAGCACTCAATCCACTGAGCCACACCAGCCAGGGTCCTCTGGTTTTTTAATTGAATATGGCCAGACATTCCTTATTTAAAAGATCTTACTTTCATAAGATACATCAATAGTTACTTAAAGGTATTTCTACTTTTTTTAATTCATAAAAATTAAGTTTAAGATTTAGTATAAAAGTGGAAAAATGGGTATTAGAGAAGCCTTCGAATTTGTTCTTCCTTATTTTTCCCTCTCATGAAATAAAAATACTTGTCTTTAACTCTCTTGCTACTCCCTTGCTTTTACTATTCAACTAGCTGTAAAATTCTTTAGAATCCACTCCACAACATCTATTAATTCCATACATCCCTGCTATCTCTAATTTCCTATAGTGTGGGTCCTATATCACTTTATTTCTGAGCTATTCAAACAGATGTCAAAACTGATCTCCTTTCATACATATATATTCCTTCAGTTGAAACAATCTTTCGATAATACTACTTGGCTAATATTTCTAAAATCCTTATTTTCCAAAACCTGTTATTTCATGTATCTCAAAAACCCTGTAACAGTGTCCCCTATCAACTTGAGAATATATAAGCTTATAAACAATATTTTCCCATTCCACTTTATAGCTCTACTCAACTCTCCAGGTCCCATTTTTCATCAAGACACACCAAGCTACTAAGCAGCACCCTACAGTCTATCCATATCACACTACATAATGATCCTGGATCTCCATAAATGGAATTAAATTATTCCCCACTCTGGCTCTGCATTGATACTATATTTTATATATACTTCTATCAGGTAATTTAATGTTATTTTCCATTAGGCTACAATTTTACTTAAGGCCAGGACCAAATATATTTTATACCCCAACAGTGCTTTACAGCATCTTGCATATTAGAGAAACTTTAGTTTTATTCAAACTGATAAAGTTTATCTTTGAGGAATATAAATTTAAAAAGAAAGATAATCTTCCTAAGAAAAAAGGATGTAGGAGTTGCAACAGCCTTCTAACTTCATTAAAATTAACTGCTATACCTTTAAATACACTTTCAAAATTAAAATATGGAAAAAGATAATATAAATTTACAATGACTGGGTAACATGAATATTTATTTATATAAAACAGCCTTTTATAAACATAAAAGGCTTCTGAATAGATTATGACTAGAAAAGTATTTGATCATATTACATTTATAGAATGCTTCTATAAAGAATTTAAGATTGTTTAAATGCCATCAAGAGAGTATCATAATTCACAGGTTTTAATGACAATGGACATCATCTAACTTTGTCAAATGGCTTTGCCATGTCCATAGGGAGATGATTCATCCTCATGAAATTCCATCTCAAGTAATATATAAGTAGGCACCTGAATTACTAAGTTATTCCAACAAGAGCTTTTCAACTACAGGGAAAAATAACTTTTGTTTTAACATAATACAAATACTGAAAACCATGCCAGGTATTTTAGTGTGGTTTGTGGGGAGGCGTGAGAGAGACCAAAATAGTATTACGAACCTCCACAGTGAAACTGATTAGTAAACATGGTTTTCCCTATCTACTTTAATGCTTTATTCTATAGTTCCAACTTCTGTTATAAGTTATCCGTGACATTAAAGCACCTCAATACTATAACATTTGGGCTGGATAATTCTTTGTTGTGGGGCACTGTTAAACACTGTAGAATACTCAGTAACATCTCTGGCCTCTACCAGATGCCAGTAACACTCCCCAGTTTTGACAACCAAAAATGTCTCCAGACGTTTCCAAATGTCACCTGGGGGTGTGAGTGGGTGGAAATAAGCAATTGTCCCATCAGAGAACTGCTGCCATAGAGTAACTCTAGGAAAACACAGATTTATGATTAAAACATAAAATAAAAAAACTTCTAACCTACCAAGTACAGAACATATATTCCATAAATGCTTCTAAGTTCATATAGCAGTTAAGCTTCTGATGGTTGGTTTTTTTGGTGATATTTACCATATTCTAATATACTACTACAAAACAAAAACAAGGATTCTATCTAAATGTGAAATGTGACATAAAACACATTTTAGTAGCATAACCAAAACAATACTCACATGAGACATAGAATTTAAAAAAATCCTTTTATTCAATCTTTACGTTTCTTTTTATGAGGCAGAAAAAATGGTGACTAGGAACAAGTAAAAGCATGTTATTTCCTTAATTTACATAATCATGACCCAGCACCATTCTATTCTGCATACTACTTTTCTACATTATGCTTCTCATTCTTATTCAGTGAGAAAAAAGCAGATAATTTTAAAATAGATTCTAAGGTGAGGCTGTATTAAACTTCTTGGAGACCTTCACTTCACTTACAGATGCTCATGCATACAAAGCGGCCAATACACTTATTTAAAGTTACAGCTAGAATTCTTGGATCTTATGACTATAATGTGCCCTCACTCTTCAAGTTAAAACTGAACATATTCATGCCACTACATTTTAAAATACACTAAATAATAAAATATAACCTAAAACAAATTTTAAAATCATAAATTAATTGATGGCCATGCTGTCATTTCATTCACCCAAACCTTTGCTGAATGTCTACCATGTGCCTAAGATTATTCTGGGGTGTGTGTCTATATTTGTGTTTATGCTGGAAAAACACAGCAGTTAACCAGCGCCCTGGCCCTCATAGAGCTTACATTCTAATAGGGTTAAAAGATCATTAGAAAGTATGTAATATAATTTCAGATAATGATATATACGGGAGAAAAGTAAAAGCAGTGTACAGGATAAGCAGTGAGGGAGTGAGGAAAGGTCATAGTTCAGATACAATGGTCAGGGAAATACCTCCTGAGAAGGTAACTTTTGAGCAGGATTACATTAAGAAGGCATATAAGCCGTTTCCCCCATCTGTAATGCAATTCTAAAGGTTGGCTTTTTAAAGGAATACCAAGAAAGCTGGTATAGCTAAATCGGGAACGAAATAGGAGAGTAGTAAATAAAAATAAAAAACAAGAATCTTACAAATAAAAGAGTTTGGACTTTATTTTATGTTTAAAGGAAGGTAGGCAGGACAGGAGAGTAATGGGGAAAAAATGGGGACAGCTGTAATTGAAAATAAGGAAAGTTCATTTGGCAGAAAGTTCAAAGGATATTTATCTAAGCCATGCCAAAAAAAATGTAATAAAATGTTTCTTTAAAAAATAAATAAAAATAAAAAATAAAGGGAAACTTCTGAAGGGCTTTAAGTAAATGAGGAACAATATTTAACTTATAATGATCACCCTGACTGCTGTGTAGAAAATAAATGTAGTGAAGTACAGAAATAAGTAGACCAACAGTAGTTTCAGACAGGAGCTAAGGCTAGCTTAGACTCTTATATTCATCCAGCACAGATAATTTAAGATCTTCTGAGACTTGTTTCCAAGATATCATTTGCTTTTATGAGACCTGTTGACTACTAAAACTAAATAAGCTATCTTCCATGATCATAGAATATCTCAAAGTCCCTTAATTTCAAATCCAGATTAATTTTTTAAAAATTATACTAGAAAACACTTATATTCAGAGTGCTACATGAAAAAAAAAAACCCAAATAGGCTTCTGGTAAAGATGGCGACGTAGACAGACATGGCTTGCTACTCCGAACCACCTTATCAAAATTACAACTAAAATATAGGACCATCACCCAGGAATGTCAGAAATCGAGTTGAATGGGAGTCTGAAAACTATGAAATTGAGTTGAACGGAAGTCTGACAACTACAGAATTAAGAAACCACATACATTCAGACTGGTAGGAGGGGTATGGATACGGAATGGGCTGGCCACACACCCACGTGGATAAATATTCAGGATGGATATCTCAGGAGTGAGGAGTCCCAGACCCACACCAGGACCCCAGCCCAGGATTCCAGTGCCAAGAAGGTAAGTCCTCACAAATTCTGGCTACAAAAACAAGGGGGACTGAGTCAGTGAAAGAAAGTTCTGGAGCCCCAAGCAGTTCCTTTTAAAGAATCTATGCTTGGACTCACCTACTCGCTCCCTCTGAGCTCCAGCACCCTCTGAGCTCTAGCACCCGGATGGCAGCTTGAAGGGCACCAGAGGTACAAAGGGAGAGACCAAAGTGTCTGACATCAGGGCGAACAGAGGCCATTGTCCCTTTGCTGAGCCCTCCGCCCATAGAGCTGGTAGGCTGGTATATCTGAGGCTCCATCAACCTGGCTAATGCAGTGTGACCCACTCTGGAGATCCACAGAGGCTCTACGCCACCCAACTAATGGGCCCATCCAAGCTCCTTTTCCATAACAATGGCTTATCTTGGCCCTGGTTGGTGTGGCTCAGTGGATCCAGTGCTGGCCTGTGAACCAAAGGATTGCAGTTCAATTCCTAGTTGGGGTACATGCCTGGGATGCAGGCCAGGTCCCCAGTAGGGGGTGTGGGAGAGGCAACCACATACTGATGCTTCTCTCCCTCTCTCCTTCTCTTCCCTCTCTCTAAAAATAAATAAATAAAATCTTTTTAAAAAGCTCCTTTTGGCTCCTATATCTATCACACAAGCAACAGGTGGCTTCAGTGAGCCCTAGCAGCAGCCAGACTGGAGTCACAGTTTGACTTCACCTGGGAATCTCCAAGCCCAGCACACATGGCAGCCACCTCAGATTGCTTTATAGCTCAGGTAGGGTGGCCCTGGGCAAAACACAGGTGGGGGCAGACCTTGGCCTACACCACCCAGGAAGCCCCAGGGTCAGCGTACCCAGTGGACAGCTACAGACCACATCAGAACACCACCACCCTGTCACTGCACAGCATCCTCCACGGAGGGCAGAGGCTGGTCATCAGTGGTCACAGCCAATCTTTGGAGCTGACTGACCGGGGTAAATCCCTCCCACTGATTGGCCAACAGCAACCAAGGCTCAACTATAAGAGGTGGGTGTACTCAGCCCACATGAAGTGCATACCTCGAGTACCCAGCCTGGGTGACAGGGGCAGCTGTGCCCCTGGACCCTAAGGATATCTACTACATTAAGTCATATTACCAAGACACAGAGTCAAAGCAGCTCTACCTAACATATAGAAACAAACAAAGGGAAGCTGCCAAAACAAGGAGACAAAGAAACACAGCCAAATGAAAGAACAGATCCAAGCTCCAAAAAAAGAGCTAAATGAAATGGAAATAAGCAATCTATTAGATGCAGAGTTCAAAACACTTTATAAGAATGCTCAAGGAACTTAGTGAGGACCTCAGAAGCATTAAAAAAGACAGTCAGAAAACGAAGGATACATGAATTGAAATGAACAATTTACATGGAAACAGTAGAATGGATGAAGCTGAGAATCTAATCAATGGTTTGGAACATAAGGAAGCAAAAAAAAAAAAAACCCCCCCACAAAAAACAACCAATCAGAACAAGAAGGAAAAAGAATCCAAAAAAACAAGGATAGTATAAAGAGCCTCTGGGACAACTTCAAGAGGTCCAACATTTGCCTCATAGGGCTGCCAGGAGGAGAAGAGAAAGAGCAAGAAACTGGAAATCTATCTGAAAAAATAGTGAAAGAAAACTTCCCTAATTTGCTGAAGGATGTAGACATGCAAGTCCAGGAAGCACAGAGTCCCAAACTATGATGGCTGCAAACAGGCTCACTCCAAGGCACATCATTATTGCAAGGCCAAAGGTTAAAGATAAAGAGACTCTTAAAAGCAAGAGAAAAGCAGTTATCAGAAGGTTGCCAGTATGGGGAGAATGGGTGAAGAGGTGAGGGGATTAAGTAGTACAAATAGGTAGTTACAGAATAGCCTTGGGGATATAAAGTACAGTATAGGAAAGAGTAGCCAAAGAACCTATAGGCATGACCCACAACATGAACAATGGTGAGGGGATTGCCTGAGGGAGTAGGGGGTGCTGCGTGGAGGGGGCAAAGGAGGAAAAAAATCAGGACAACTTTAATAGCATAATCAATAAAATATAATTTTTTAAAAACACACAAACAGAACATAAAAAAGAAAAAAACTGAAAAACTACTAAGTGCTAGAGAAAGCACACAGGTTTGCCTACTGAAATAATAATGAAAGAATTTAAAAAAAAAGTAAATCTTGTCCTCGCCAGGTAGCTCAGTTGGTTGGAGTGCCGTCCTGACATGCCAGGTCACAGGTTCCATCTCTGGTTATGTAACAAGAAGCAACCAATGAATGCACGAATAGGTGCAACAACAAACTGGTGTTTCTTTTTCTCTTTCTCTCTCTCCCCCTCCCTCCATCCCTGCCTCTTTCTAAAAATCAATAAATAAAAATTAACAAGAACAAAAACAAAGAAAGTAAATCTCTAACAGTGGGGGCAAATGACAGCAAGCCTATAAATGAACCAGACATTTTACTGAATCTCAGGAAAGTTCAAAATCAATGAAACACAGCAGAGAAAGCTCATAGCCTAGAATGTACAAGAGGGGGCTATAGGCAAACTATATAAACAACAGGAAAGCCAAACTACTTAGGAAACCAGAGGAAATCAGGATTTACATCTCCAGACAGAAAAGAAAAATAAGAGCTGAAAATGAACAGGAAAGGTTCCTCTTATAAGAAAAATGAATAAACTACCTGGTGAAGACCCAAGATCTGTCATCCTCTTCATTCTGGAATTTTAGGTACTATAAGACCTCTGCTCCAAAACATCCCCAAACCCCATTATTGTAGAACAAAGTGTCTAGAACTGATACATTAGTATATACACTAAAATATTTATTGAATGAGTAAGGAAGGCCTGCCAATTAACAAGGTTCTGCACATATACACACAAAATTTCCAATCAGTATCTCTCTGTCTTCATTCTAAAATGTGGAGAAATAATAATTATAAGAAATATGGCAGCAATAGTAAAGAAAAAGACCAAAATAAACCAAGTAATTCTGATGGAAAAAAAGTTACCAAATATTAAACAAGAGAATGCTATTAACAAAAATGTTCAGAGAAAAAAGCATGAGGAATAAATATTAAGACTTCAAGAAAGGGCTATAATAAAGTTGAGAAATCTCCTCAAAATATGGAGGAAAAAATAGGTGAAAAATGAGAGAAAATATATATAATATTCAACATTTGAATTATAAAGATTCCACAGAAAGCAGAAAGTGGCAAAAAAAAAAATTGAGATATTATCTAAGAAAAAGACTTTCCCAGTGGCAAGACAAAAGCGGGGAGACACACACAAACACACACACACTTCAAATTGAACCAATTCTTCTGAAATCCCCAGTATAAGAACTGAACAAAGGATCACTATACCTACACATTCTGTTGTGCAATTTCAAAATTCTAAGCTAAATAAAAGACCTTAAAATGTTTTATTAACAGGCTGAAAAGGAAATGTAATCTTTGTACACTACTTGGCCTTGCACTGATAAACAGGTAGACACTTTTAATGAAAATAACAATGTTTTGTGAGTTGCTTTTCACTTTTTAGAAAAATGTACAGATAAAAATACAAAAGGTTTATGGGAGAGACTACAAGTATAATTAGAACAACTATAGAAAGTAAAGAGAGACCTTGGGAAAAAAGGCCTACTTCTGCCCAGGATATGTCAGATACAAAGTGGACAAAGAAGGTAAACCATAGAATGGAGGAAGACAGTTGTAGCACATATTACTAATACAAGATTTATAATCAGAATATGCAAAGAATAAATCAGGGGGAAAATGGACTAAACAATACGAGGCACATGCAATTCAGAGAAGAGGACTCCTAAATGTCCAATAAACATGTTAAGTAATGCTTAAACTCATTAGAAATCTGGACAACACATATTATAAGACAATAAGATGCCATTCTGAATACAGACTAGCTTAATTAAAAGTCTCATAATACCAAGTACTAAGGAAAATGTAGAGCAATAGCCATTCTTATATTCTGCTGGTTAATGAGGGTTTAAGCTTGTATAATCTAAAAACGAACTTGGCAACAACTTTTGGATATGGAAATATCCCATAGCTCAGCAATTCCAGTTTAAAATGTATTCCCTACAGAAATTCTTATTTCTCTTCACATACAAGGAAATGTATACAAGAAGTTCACTGCTACATCCTTTGTAATTGTGAAAAACTGAAAATAACCAGAATGTCCAACTTCAAGAGAGTAGATGGTATATTCAAAAAAGAAATTCTACAGAGCAATTAATATCAATTAACTAGAGCTACATGTGTAAAAACACATATAGAAATGATAAATACCCAATTCAGGCGAATGGAAGGAAGGATAGAAAAAGAGTACACTCTAACTGTACGTCATATTCTTAAGTTGGCTGATTGATCAACTTAAATCTTTAAGTTGGCTGGTTGCTGGATAAATGTTAATATTTTTTCCACTTTTTTGTGACTAAAGTATTTCATAATAAAGAGCTCCCTGAGGAAAGAACACAGTAAAAAAATTATGCAAATATAATACTCAAAGGATTTCTTATTGAAAATCCTACCCTGAAACCAATTCTGGAGTCCTAGTATTAAGAATTTACATCGTTTTCCACCCTTAGATTATAATAGTGACTATTAAAAAAATACATACTCTGTAACTGATGTTACACTTTCCTGTCCAAAAGGTCCAACTGGTTCATCCTTGAATTTATCACTTGGAAGTTGAGGTGGTAAAAACTCTACATCTTTTTTCTTTGGGACCTTGTAATACTTCCAGGCTACATTAGCTTCATCTTCTTCCAAGTTTACTGCTGTACCAACATACATTGTAGGTTCTACAGCTTCCTGGAATTGAGCTGGGAAAGACTGGGATAAACTGTCTATCCTATCTTCCATTGGTTTAGAAGGAACCAAGGGATCCGGTGTTGGCATTTGATAAAAATGTTGACTTTGAGGAGTTGAAGGTGTTTTAGTCACTCCTTCATCAACCACATCACATGGGTGAGGACTAAGTGGGGGTGGTTGAGGTGAATTTGCCATTTCAGTGCCATGCATCTGAGGAGTCTTTGCTACATCATTAGTTCGGATGTTTGAAAATCTCACTTGACTGTCTGGAGCAGATATCACAAGTCTTTGGCTGGCTGAATCTGTGTCCATGACAGCATCATCGCTGATAGATACACGATGGTGAAAAGGAGTCAGGGGGCGTTTCTGTGGTTTTTCACTCTTTTCTTGCTTTTCATTGGTCTTGTGCTTGGGAAGTACTTGTTGTTGCTGACTTAAAGATAATGCCTGACCTTGCTGTCCAGGGTTTCTTGGTTTAAGATTTTTGTTCCTAAAAAGAAAGGTTTAATAGTTATAGTATCATATTATATCAAATATAATACAAGTTAACACTAGACATTTCAGGTATTTGTTTTTCACATACAATCCTACAGTAAAACAGTATGAATTTACATGAAAAAAATACTTTGCTCAGCGGCCTAAAACAAAGAACAAGAAGGTTAATAAAAGCCAAGTCTCTCACACTCATTTTAATAGCTATGTGATCAGATAGGCAAAGACAGTTTGCTTTATATAATCTAAATACCTTAGTATCTGAATAAATGCTGAAATAAGACTGTAGTTACTTTAAGATACAAAGGTATAAAAAGGTCCCGAAATTTATTCATTTATAAATGCACCTGATATTTCACAGTCAGTACTTATAAATCAATGGCTTAGCTGATCTCAGTCATTATCTAGTATAGCAACTGACCAGAAAACCTATTCTACTGAACTGAACAGACTGGATAGTGCTGAAATTAACTGACTGATGGGCCCCACACTATACCTTCCTTCCTTCTTCTAAGGCCTACCACTACAGAAAGAATCAGCTAACTGGAAAACAGAGAAAATTCCTAAAAGAAATTTTTTTCTCATAATGTGAAGAAATTCTAAACTGAAAAACTTAAAACTATCCATCTAAAAAATGTAATAATTTTGTTCAGAGTTTAAGATTTTTTTCAGTTCAAAAATACTGTGCACTTTGAGATTTCCGAACTCAATGAATACTGATTTATATATTTTTTAAATGAAAAAAACTAGAAAAAATGTGGAGGAATGGAGAGTTGAAGCATTCAGTATTCATTAAATCTTTTTAGCTTTCTTTTAAAATTTATTTTATTAACGGTTTTATCAGAGATAATCAGAAAGAATTACTAAAAAGTACATTTTGAATAACCCTCTCTATTAAGAGACTATGCTGCTGAGACACCATTTTGTACAGAGTCTGGGACATCTTATTGTGCATGGGGGCGGAGGGTGGTCAAGAGGGGGGTCTAAAAAGTTATCAGAGGAAAGTGTAGTTATGTCAAAAGATGGTAGGAGAAATCCACCATTACCCTGATAGCAAAAGCAAAGACATTATAAGAATAGGAAATCACGGAACAATATCCCTCAAAAACATAGATGTAAATTGTTAATAAACTGTTAACAATGCAGTACTATGTAAAAAGATAATACATATCATGAACAAATGAAATTTATCCCAGAATGCAACATTTAACGCTCAAAAGATAAAAATCAGTATTACTGTATGTTGTGGTGTATAATGCTTACAAGCCATGGGTATAATAATCCCATATATAATGCACACAAAAACATGGGCGTTTTGTGTGCATTATACACAGCAAAACACAGTATTTATCACAATAGCAGAATAAAAGAGAAAACCATATAATTATCTCAATAAATATAGGAAAACATTACAAAATTCAACACCTATTCATAAAAGATGACTCAGCAAGCAAGGAGTAGAACTTAATCTGAGCAAGGATGTCTACGAAAAACTACAACTAATATACTTCGTAATGGAAGACTGAATGATTTCTCCCTAAGACTGGGAACAAAGCAAGAATGTTAACTCTCAACATTTCTATTCAGCAATTTTATTGAAAGTTTTCACCAATACACCTGGCTGGTGTAGCTCAGTGGATTGAGTGTCGGCCTGAGAACCAGTGTCGCTGGTTCAATTCCCCAGTCAGGGCACATGCCTAGGCTGCGGGCCAGGTCCCCAGCAGGGGGCCTGTGAGAGGCAACCACGCACTGATGTTTCTCTCCCTCTCTTCCTCTAAAAATAAAATAAATAAAATCTTTAAAAAGAAAGAAAGAAAAAGTTTTAGCCAATACAGTAAGTCAAGAAAAAGAGAGATTTCAAAGGAAGAATAAAAACTGTCTTCATTCACAATAAACATGATTAGAAGCTTTACAATGAAGGGGTCAGGCTGATCACCACTTCTCAATATTAACATTAAAAGTGCGACAACCAGATGTGTCTCTTCTGATGTGACACAATACAACAGCACATCACCATCTATTAAGTATTCTCACCAAAAATAACAAACATAAATCTAATCAAGTATCTAGACAGCAATGTCCAACAGAACTTTTTATGATGATGGAAATGTTCTGTATGGGGCTACTGAGGACTTGAAATATGACTAGTGCAATTGAGGAACTGAATTTTTAATTTTTAAATCCAATTATGTTAAATTTAATAGCCACCAGTGGTTACTAACATAGCTACTAGTATTGAACAGCAGAGCTCTAGAACTACCTTCCATTTACAGAATTGCAAGGGATAAAAGAAGTTAAATGACACTAAAAGAACAAGTTAAAATACATGACAAACTGAGAAATCCAGACTGTGGAACAGTCTACAGAATAACTGACCTAGTTTCTCCAACCAAGTCAATGTCATAAAAAGAGGGTAGGAAATTACAAGAGAAACCTAGAAGACGTAGACAACCAAATGTATACTCCTCATTTGGATCCTAGTCAAACAAACCAAGACGACACTGCTGAGACATATTTGTACAGGGTATCAGATCGTACCAAGAAAATAGTGTTCCTTTTATTAGGTGTGATAATGGAATCATCGTTACATAAGAAAATGTTAACATTTTCAGAGTTGCATACTCAAGTAGAAATGAAATGATGACATTTAAGATTTGCTTTTAAAATCTTCAGCAAGAGTGTAGGATAGAAGCCTGGCCAAATAAAGTAGTATATCTCCACAGTATTATGGAGAACTATGAGCTTAAAAGAAAAAAACAAAGTATATCTATATATGTGCTAACATGGCAAGATACCCAGGATAACCATTTATTAAGAAAAGCAAGTTACAGAATAGTACACATGGCTGATTTTATTTGTGTGAATGAAAGCAGGCAGGCTGATCTATGTACATACATACATACATACACAGGAGGGGAAACATAATTTTTTGTTATTCACGTGCATCATTTGAATTTTTTAAGTAGCGTTCTGAAAAATTTTTAATGAAAGGAACTGGTCATTAAAAAACGAACAGCAGGTCCTACTAAATGTAGAAATAATCCCTTCTCTGACCATTCTGTCTTTGAATACTTTCAATGACAAGGACCACATTACCTTATAGGGAAATGCATCCCATTGTCAAATAGCTCCAGCTGTTAGAAAATAATCTATTGGTAATAGAAACTTGCTTTTTCTTTATCTTTCAGTCATTAGTCCTATTTCTAACTCTATTGCTAAAGCTGTGCTGTCCGACAATAGTATCCGCAAGTCACATGTGGTTTACCAGGCACATGGAATGTGGCCAGTCCAAAGTGAGATGTGCTATCAGTGTAAAATATACACCAGTTTTGAAGACATGTTATTTAAAAAAAAAAAAAAAGAAGCCAAATATCTCATTAATGTTTTGATTGTATGTCAAAATAATTGTTTTAGATAAATCAAGTTCAGTAAAATATATTTAAAAAATTTAATCTTCAGTAAGAGGACGAGATGAAGCAAATATAGCAAGTAAAAATGAATGGCTGATATACAGGAGTTCACTGTCCAATTCTCTTACTTTTGTGTGCAGGTTTGAAACTTTTCAGAACAGAACAAGGTAGAACTAAAATGCTAAAAGAGAAAATGACATGGAAAATAACTGGAGCAAGATTAAAGTGTTCCAAGGCCCTTGTTTGTTTCATAGAGACACTGATTAACTTTAGACTTTAAGGAAAGCAAACAGTAAATGTTTAATTCAATTAACAACAGAATTAAAACAGAATAACTTCTAACCAGCAGAAAAAAAGACAGTAAATAATTACAGCAGGAAAGGGAAAGAAAAGCAAACAAACAGAAAACAGAGTAAGAAGGTATCATTCAATATTTTAGTGTCGACTATAAAAGTTCACAAAGTATGGTGTCCATGGACTCTTTCAGAGGTTCTACAAGGTTCAAAGCCATTTTCCAAGTACCAAGACATTATTTGCCCTTTTCATTATGTTAATATTACAATGATCATGCAAAAGTAATGCACAGTAAAGCTGCTGGCAGCCAAACATAGAGCAAGAGAGTGGTACGTAGTAGTAGTAGTAGTAGTAGTAGTAGTAGTAGTAGTACTACTCATTATTATTTTCACCACCATACACTGTTTTTTCAAAGCTTGTTTCACTTAAAAATGTCCTTCATGAAGACAGTAAAAATGATTTTTTTATTAAATTTCAATCTTGCATATAGTTTTTTATATTCTGTATAAAGAAATAAGTATATATAAAGCACCTATGCTGTACATCAAAATACAATAGCTGCTTTGAGGAAAAGCACTTGTATAATTGAGTTACAAGCTGAACTATCCACTTTTTTCATGGAACACCATTTTTATTTTTTTTAAAATGACTGACAGCCTGGCTGGTGTGGTTCAGTGGAGTGAGTGCCAGTCTTTGAACCAAAGGGTTGCTGGTTTGATTCCCAATCAGGGCACACACCTGGGTTGCAGGCCAGGTCCCCAGCAGCGGGCACTTGAGAGGCAACTGCACATTGATGTTTCTCTTTCTCCCTCCCTTCCCTACTCTCTAAAAATAAATAAAATCTTTTTTAAAAAAATATGTGTAGAAAAAAAAAGGAAGCCTAACACATTGTTATATTTCTCTTCAATAGACAGAACAGAACAGGGGAAATGTAAGATA
Source organism: Mormoops blainvillei (assembly GCA_004026545.1). NCBI lineage: Eukaryota > Metazoa > Chordata > Mammalia > Chiroptera > Mormoopidae > Mormoops > Mormoops blainvillei. The sequence continues at coordinate 254,165 of PVJD01000383.1, read as the reverse complement.
GATTTGAGAGCAAAGTGACTACCTAGCAAAGTCAGTTAATTTTTTGGAGGTGTGCCCTACCTACCTCCTATGTTCTATGGTAGCATAGTATATAAACATATGGTGACTCAAGTCTTTTCAGCCTTATTTAAGAACTAAATAAGAGAACAATATTTGAAGGGAGAAAAGAGGAAACCTGAAACCTATAGTACAAAATGCAATAGTAAAAAAAAAATAAATTAAAAAATTAAATGATTAGACTAGTAAGTTTACCAAAGCAAGTCACATGTATAGATTATACAAAATTTTATTATACCGACTCTCTACATATGTCTGGGAAGAATTTCTGGAACCATGAGAGAAAGCAAGTTTTTAAAGATAAAAGGTTTAAACTTATGTTTACCAACATGCATTTTTAATGCCTTCTTCCAAAACCTTTTTAGACAAATTTACTTAAAACCCACATCTTTCAAAAAGAATAAAGCACAAATCTAGGTTAGAAACTAAAGAAGAGCTCCTTCACAAAAATGCCAATACATACAAGGAAAGAAAAGCCTAATTTCATTTAAGCATTCTATTGGTCTTAGACCACGGACTGGCAAACTTACTCTGTCATGAGTGTAAAGGACCAGATGGTAAATATTTCAGGCTCAGGGGGCCATGCAGTCTGTGTTGCAATTACTCAACTCTGTGAAAGCAGCCACAGTTATTATGTAAATGAACAAATGTGGCTCTGTTCCAATAAAACCTTATTTATGAACACTGAGATTTGAATTTCACATAATTTTCACATGTCACAAAATATTCTCCTTTAAATTTTATTCAACTATTTAAAAACGTAAAAGTCATTTTCAGGTCACAGGCCACACTAAACAGGCAGTGAGCCAAATTTAGCCAATGGATCAACCCTTCCTACCCTCTGGTCTAGGACAAATATTATCATGAAAACTTGTATTTCAAGACTAGATTTGTTTGTTTTCCCCCGGGTTGGTGTGGTTTTTTAACTCTTTTTAAACTGTTAAACAGGAGCTAATGTATCCATATTTTTATTCCAACCTACCAACAATAGAGGCAGGTTTTCAACAAAGTTGCCGGGCTTAAAAAATTACAAAGTCTCACACCCCTGGCTGTGTGGCTCTGTGGACTGAGTGCTGGCCTCGGGACTAAAAGGTTGCCAGTTCTATTTCCAGTCAGGGCACATGCCTAGGTGGTGGGCCAGGTCCCCAGTTGGGGGCGTGAGAAGCAACCAATTGATGTTACTCTTGCACACTGATGTCTCTCTCCCATGTTTCTCCCTTTTCCCCTCTAAAAATAAATAAAATCTTAAAAAAAATAAAATTATAGCCTCTAATCCAAAGAATCTCCATAAGAATAATCTATGCAAGAACACACCAGAATACTTGAGTCTGTCACTGTGTTCAATCAGAGTTAACGTAAAGAAAATCATGGTCCTAATCCACAGGCAAGGACATTCCTCTGGTTCCCATCTTTGACCAAAATGGGTGCCCAACTATTTGTTCACGGGCCCTGATTAGGGGTGTTAATACTATTACTTGTTTTACCTGACCGCAAAAGCATATAATCTACCTTTAACCTGTAGAGTAAAATAAATTCTAGGCAATATAATCTTAATGCTTCTAACAACCTAATTTAATCAAAGGCTCCAATATGCAAAATAAATACAACTGCCTAAAGAATTCCAAGTCTATAATTCTACTAATCTCTGAACCAATACAATCTGTTACAAAGCTTTCATTTTTACAGTACAGTTTTGGTCCCATGCTAAATCTTATTTTGCAAATCTTATTTCAGCCCTTCACATACAGCTTGCCCAAAGGGATGTTATATAGAAACCACTGCACAACCCCTATACTATATTTAATATGAAAAAGATTGTGGAAATTTTTATCTAGTATATATCATCTTTTTAATGAGAACCTTGGGAGAAATTTCTCAAACACAATGCTACCTACAAACACTTCTCAAGAGATGTGTGTGCCTTTTATCTTATAGGTGCTATATATATTATAATAAAGTATAAAATTCTTTTATTTGGCTGCGAAACCAAGCTTTCATAGTCCAGCCCTGGTAACTGTGTAAGAACTAAAGCATATATTTGTATGTACTTCCCTAATCAGCTCCAAATGACTAAACTTTTTTCCCCTCAAATTTGCTTTTTGACTCTGGCCAGGCGGCTCAATTGGTTAGAGCATCGTCCCAAAACACCATGGTAGTGGGTTCAATCCCCGGTTAGGGCATACATAAGAATCAAGCAATGAAAGCATAAGTTGAACAAAGAAGGTCTACGTTTCTCTCTCAAATCAGTAAATAAATTTTAAAACAATTTTTAAAATCATCCTAACATACTACATTTATGTAAGCTTCCTCAAAGTGGAGCATAATATTCAGCAGCATAAGAAATTACCACACACACATATATGTATATAGATACCAACTGACTAAAAGAAAAAAATGTACCTCAAACAGCAGCAATTTGTTCTTTGTGTGGCTTCAACAAAATCCCAGGATGCTACTTTATCAGCTATCTCTTCTTCGCACAGACCACCTGATGAAGCTGAGTACTTCCTCCTAAGATTTGAAATTATAAAATTATTTAGAATTCATAACATTTTCTGTAATCCTAAATTAGGCATTAAAATTGAATTTTAAAAAATCAGTTTTTTGAATTAAGGAAAAGTCACACAAATGTCTGTTTATACAAGTTACAAGTAACTATAATACCAACACATAATTTTTAAACTTGAAAATGAAAATACATACTTGTTCTGTGCTCTGTTCATATTGCATTCTTGCCAAACTCTATCCACCACATGATTTGCTAATTTTCTGGGTATTTTCCCACCATGATGGCTAGTACTATCCGAGTTGAAGCCATCAGATACTGAAGAAAATTTGACCCACTTCTGGGCAGACTGAGGATCAACTGAAAACAAACAAAAAAGAATAAGCTGTAGTAGAATAAAGTTGGTGTAAAGTATTATTATCTGGGTTTTAAACAACTTGCTCCAGCTACCTGGTAAGCCTACTTGTATTTTGAGGCAAAAAAGGTTGTTACTTAAGTGACATTTATTAGTAGAAAGCAAAAAAATCTAAACAGGGAATGTGAATTAGAGGATAGTGTTATATAATCTTGATTTCCTTACTTGGAGGATTAAATGGTAGTTATATAGGAAGGTGTTCTTAATTTTGGCAAATACACTGAGTACTTAAGGCTGATAGAGTATCATGCCTATAGCTTGCTCTCGAATGGCTCAACAAAGATGCACTGGTTAACAGTTTGGGAAATCTGGATAAGAGAATTCTTTGTACTGTATTTGTAAATTCTTCAATAAATTTTAAAGTAAATGTTTACTACATTCAAAATAAGACAATCACTACAGCTAATGAAACGAACTGTAACAATACCTGTCTGGACTTCCTCAGGAGATGTAGGTGGTGTAAGAGTAACCGAAGACATAGCAGGATCTCTTGTGGAAGCAGGCACTTGGTGGACACCCAAGCAAGAAGTTGAACAGTGAGAGGATCCCACAGAGCTGGGAGTAGGAATGTCTGACTGAGAAACTAGAACAAAGCATGCTGGGTAGATCATTCGGACACCAGCTTAAAGAAAAAAGGACAGGAAAATCAATTATTATTGTGATTATAGTGGAATTTCACTCAAAAATACTGTAAAGGAACAGTAGATAAAATCACATTTAAGTAACAATATATTTAATATATTATTATAAATATATGCTCTTTTGGCGTAAGGTTTTTCTGGAAGAAACCACAAGCAGCTGTTAGTAGTGGTTACTTTCAGTGAGAGTGACTCAGAAGAAAGCAACTTACTCTTTTCCTTTTTGGATTCTCAAGTCATAAATGTGTATTGCTTCTTTTAAACCCTTATTTGCAAATCTGACCAACTGTAAGGTGTATTAAAATTTATTTTATTTTTTAAAAGATTTTTATTTATTCATTTTTAGAGAGAGGGGAAGGGTTGAAGATGGGGAAGATAGGGAGAGAAACATCAACGTGTGATCGGTTGCCTCTCACATGCCCCCAGCTGAGGACCTAGCCCACAACCCAGGCATGTGCCCTGGCTGAGAACTTCCAGTTCGCAGGCCAGCGCTCAATCCACTAAGCCGCACTAGCCAGGGCAATTTTAAAAAGTTTATAATAAAGGCAATCTGGGTACTAGAATTATAGGCCATTTTCTGTTTTCTTCTTTCTATGTCTCTATTTAAAAAGCTTAATATATGTTTGTGTTTTGCATCTGTTTTTGTCACAACTACTCTGATAGTAACGTATTTATTGAAACTGAATGTTGGTATTTTTATTAAAAAACCCAAAACCACAAATAAGGCAATCTTCTTATGTAACATTACCATAGATTCCATTAAACACAGTGGTACAGATTCTAATCCCAATTATCTTCTCAATTATACATTCCCCACACCTCCCATGTCCAAGGTAGAGTACACATCTTCATCTCATTGTAGGCTTCGCTTTGTAACTTGCTCTGGAATGTCAATGCATGTGATGTATGTCACATCCCAACAGGAGTTTTAATTTAAATGTGCTTGCAGGATCAGAGTAGCCTCTTTTACTTCTGTCCTCTGCCTTTAGATTAGCATATCCCAGATACAGTTTACCTTGTTAACCTAGGTCCCCGAAGGAGAAGACATTTAGAATACAGCCAATCTGAACAGAGATGACCTGGGCAGAACAGATGAAAGACCCAAGTTCTTTAGGTACATATTATATTCTGCCTTTAAAGGTATCTGAGGTGACAATATAACCAAATGTTAAAATACTGCATAACACAGTTTGTCAACTTTTCAGCCTCCAAAGATTATTCATTCACAATTATCTTCTTCCAACCTTTAACATGCTTTCCTTTAGACAGACTGTATGTCCCTGCCCCAATGACTTTTTCCTGGCCATGTGACTAGTTTTGTCTAACGGAGTGTGAATAGATGTATCCTCATAGAAGCTTTAAATACACTTACATGGTTAGACTTGGTCCCTATTATTCCTCAGTTCTTGTAAGAACAGCTTGTCCCAGATACTGGGTACTCTTTGAACCTAGGTTGCAGTATAAGAAGATATAAGGATCCAAATCACAACCAAGCTGCAGCCCATAAGTAATGTGAGCGGAAAATAAGGAAGAAATAAATGTTTGGTGTTGAAAACCACTACAGTATTACAGTTGTTTATTACTCAGCAAAATCTAACTAATACATGCAATCACATACCAACAAGATTAACACTCAGAATCCATACCAACAAGAATTTAGGATTAATACTCAGGATCCATACCAACAAGAACTTCTACTGCAGCTAAAGAATCATCTTCCCAATCCATATCTTCCTGTTTTTCTTCAGACATCTCCTTCAAGCAAGATGAGATAGGATAGAACTGTTTCCATTCACCAATTAATTTTTTTGTAGCTGAATCGGACATCTTGAATGCCTGTCCTGTCAGAGTGCCATTTAGTCCAAAAGGGCTTAAGATAACTAGAAACCCAAAACAGAATCAAGTAAGTAACTAAAGACTGTTATACCAAATAAGAGCGCACTGAACAGTATGGCAAGTAATTATGCAATTCTTAAAAAAAAGGAAGGCTATAATGATCAATTTATTGTACTTCATTATTGTGAAGGTAAGTAAAACACTGAGTTTATTATAAAAACTTAAAATTTGTCTACCTCAAAATCTCAGACGGACAGAATTTCACAATGAACTGCAAATATCAGTATATCTCTCAAGTTAACCTGACTTCACTGAGGAAAAGCAATTTGAGGAAAAACAATGTGAATATATAAATCTAAGTACTTACTATGTAATGCCATGTACATTTTAAAAAACAAATACTAGGCTTAGACAGTCCTCAAAAACAAAACAGCAATCTTATAAAGTATTTCCTCTAAATAAATTATACTAATGTCCCTGTGTTAAATTTTAAAAATGACTTTTGTGACCTGAAATGCAAGATGACCAGGAAAACATACACATATATCTGCTACTTGCTTTAAAAAAAAATACTCTTTAAAATATGCTGCCATTCAAGTTACAAGAATTTTAAAAATAATATCAGTATTAAAAACTTATTTCATTGACTTAGTACTCTAATGGGGACAAAAAAGAGTAAACTATATTAGAATCATCATTAGGATAAATCTCATTAATCCCAAAATGTCAAAATACCAACTTCAATAAGAATTTTCTTGAAACAACAATAAAAGATCAAATACCTAAGCCATCAAAATAATCTACCTTGAAATGGGCTATTAGACTGTTGAGCAAGGGTGATATGCTCTTCACTAAGAAGGTACACAGGTTGATGTTGGTTAATTTCCACACTGGTACAAACATTGCTGTCTCCATGCAAGAAAAAGGTGAAAGAGCAGGACAAGTGTTCACTATTAAAGAAAAAAAAAAAGTTGTATTTTAGTGATAATATGCTAAAAAATGTTAACTTGCTTTTCTTTAATATGAAGTTATATCACAATGATGCACATTCTTTTTAACACACAAATTCTACTTTATCATCTGAAAGAAAAAAAGTCACAGATGTCATCAAAGATTTAGCTATAAGAAATGTTCTTCACAGCACTCTTTATGGTAGAAAAAGCCGCAAATAGAGAAACCAGTTAACTAAGTTAGGTACACACACACACACGCAATTATAATAAAGCCACCAAAATAAGTAAATTTATTGGGGAATAGGTTTAAGGGAAAGGGTAGGCTGCCAAAATAGTATTGTCTCAATTTCTTTAGAGAAAAGTTTCTTTAGTGAAAAAAGTCTAGGTATGCAACAGAATTAAGGGTGAACTAATTTTTATTTCTGTTCACTTCTCCTCTACATAAAAAATTAAATATAAATATATTTCCTCATTTTATTATTTTGGAAATTGGGCTGCATGCAATCAATTAAGTGTTAAATGTACTAAATGTAAGTGTTAAATGGGGCTGCCTTCCCCCAGCCCCAATGAGGTTATTTTAAAGCAATGATGGCTCTTACCATTGAAGGCATCCTATAATCAAAGCTACATGAAAAACAGTCTTAGTAAATTTAGCTATGACATGGTATACAGGTAGGAAAATAACAGTTCCCAAGGAAAAGAAAGAAGATTTGTCCCTAAGATAAAATTTTAAAAGATCAAGTGGCCCAGGAGAAAACATTGTGCATTAAAAAGAATCTACTTTTCTTATTCCTTCTCCACACATTTATCTTAATAGTCCAACTTAACCAGTTCTTTAAAACATAGCAATAGGCTCAATAACTGTTGTATGTATCTGTAAGCCCTCCTGAATTATTTCTGGATAAGGCAAGGGCATAATAAATTAAAACTAAGGTATAGTAAAAGTAATATATAGCTAACAGAAGTGGGGAAATGGAAGGTAGGAAAGAGGTGAAGGGTAATGTAGAGCTGAGAATGTCTTCATTGGCTATACACAGGATGGGGCAAAAGTAGGGTTACAGTTGTTTATATGGAAAATATAATAATAAATAATACAAGAATAAACTCCATTTCACGCACTCACAACTGTAAACCTACCTTTGCCCAACCTTGTATTAGGGAGCCAACAAGTAGTGTCGGAAGGTGATAGAACAAGAAACTGAAATTTAAGCTTATCATTCAAGGTAAAAAGAAAAAACTGAAAATAATATATCTAAAAACAACATAGCTAAAAAAGATCTTATTTTTTATGGTAAAGAATCAGATGTAGTGTCTATAGTTGATTAATCAAGGCCTAGAGGTAAAGCATTTCTGGAATTATAGCAATAACCGCCTGAAGAAATAAATTTAGGAATTAAAAAAAAAAAATTCAAAACCTCATTACTTCCAGGGAATGGGACTAAAGCAATAAAGCGCAATCTTAAATTTTTCTAAATGTATAATGCTATTTTATGCTGCTTAAATCATATAACTTTTAAATTTCTTAAAAATTTATGAATTCTATATATCAACCCCTTTCCCCACTGAGGAGTCCTGGCATCCCTGTCAAAGGTCACCTGAACATATACATGAAAAAGTTTATTTCTGAACTTTTTTCTATTCCATTGGTTTACGTATCTATCTTCATGCCAGTACCACACTTTTTTGATTACTGTAGCTTTGTTTTTTTTTCAATTTTTATTTTATCCTCAACTGAGGACATTTTTTCATTGCTTTTAGAGAAAGGGGGAGAGAAACATTGATGGGAGACAGAAACATTGATTAGTTGCCTACCACATGCACCCTGAGTGGGGATCAAACCCACAACCTAGGTATGTGTCCTGAAGAGGAATCAAACCCGCAACCTTTCAGTGCATGGGACAATGTTCCAATCGACCACACCAGCCAGGGCTATCTTATGCTTTGCTTACCCCTCTCTTTACCCAGCCTTTTCAGTGTGATTCTGTAGTTCTACCCATTAGAAGTGAAATATACTTCCCCAACTCTTGACTCAGGTTTGCTTTTGTGACTTTCTCTGGCCAAGCAGAAGCTTGAAATGGGCTTACACAATTCAGCTTCTCCAGTGTTTCTTTCACCACCGTAAGAGCATGCCCTGGCTAGCTCAATGGTCTAAGGTGGGTAAGAATCATGGAGTACACCTCTACCCTACCTATAGTTTGCAGAGCGGACTAGACTGGCTAATATCTGTTTGACCTGCAGATAAGTTAATAACAATACATAACTGATGTTTTAAGCCCCTATGTTTTGGCGGTGATTTGTTACACAGCAATAGCTGTTTGGGGGAAGTTCTGTAACATAGCGATAGCTGACACAGAAATTGGCACCAAAAGTGAGGTGCTACCATGACAAAAGTCTAAATATATGGCATTGGTTTAAGACCAGATGACTGGTAGCAAGGAATATGACACTGAAAAAATGGTGAGAAAATTATTATGGGGGGGCTAAAAAAATGGTGGACCCATTTTATGTAGTGAAGAAATACTTCATAGCACTGTTGCCTAAAATAATCTGGAAGGCAGAAGATGTGCCTAATCAACTTCCAGAGTTGGGGGAACGGATAAAGTCAAAATGTAATTTGGTTGTCAGCAGGTATACTTGATAAAGTACTAAGGGAAGAGAAAGAAATGAACTCAGAAAAGAACTTGATGATTTGCAAGCATAATTTAAAAATAATACAGACAGCCCAGGGCTATAAAATAAAATGTTTTGCAACCAACTAATGGCATGACCTATAACAAAGCCTCAAGGAAAAGACCAAATCAAGAGTTTGACTCTTAATATCCTGTGTCAAGAACACAAACACATTTCTTAATGCCAACTGAGACATCAGGATTTTAAAAAATTACCCCATGTCTCCATATATATATTTTATCAAAGAAGGTATCTAATGTAAACAAACAGGTATGCAACTAATTTTGTTACTATATGTAGGGAGGCATTATGTAGCCATATTTGTGCTTTTATTTCCAGAGTCCTCTTTTCTGACACAATTCTTCTATAATTAAGGCCGAGTTACAGAGCATACAAATAACAATATGCCCTGGACGAGTGGCGCAGATGGTTTGAGCATCATCCTATGCACCAAAAGGTTGCAGGTTCAATCTCCGGTGGGGGTGCGTTCAAGAGGCAAGCTACTGATGTGTCTCTCTCACAAATCAATAAAAAAAAAAATCCTCGGGTGAGAAGAAAGTAAGAAAGGAAGGGAGGACTACACAATATAATTTCTGAACTGTATTTTTATTTTAGTAAACCACTGATGTTTCATTTCTGAGAGATGTGCCCATTACATGTATTGACACAAAACAGGCAGAAATCCATTATCAAGGCATTTTTTTCTCTAAACAATAAAAAAGGGCATGAGAATTTAAAAGGCAAATATCCTTTTAAAGAGATAAAAAAATTTATATTCGATTGGTTAGAATGACTTCACATTTTTTAACATTATAAGTTTTTTACAGGTTTTTCAGGAAACCTTACAAAACAAGTATTTCTTAGTAAAGGAAGTAAAATTTACGCATTGAAAGGGAGAATTACTAACTAAAACTACTTATGTGTCAAGGAAAACATTTATTAAGGAAGTGACTCAAGCAAGAATAATCTACTACATAGAGAAATTGTAATTTGATTAGTTTTAGAGATCTAGTGAGTATGCTATACAAAGGATTATGAATGCTATGTGCTTACTCAGTAACTGAATAGCAGATTTAAAAATCTGAATTGCAAATACTTCCAACAACATTTGCAAGTATAAGCAACAACCTAAAACAGTCTGATGTTCTTTATCTTTAAAAGACAAAGAGGCTAGGAGACCTGAATTTTATAGCCTCTTATCTATTCTTCTTTTAATCAGGGAAGTATAGTTCTTAAAATTACAGCTTTCAGCTATGTTTCATTTCATACGTGAACTATTAAATGAGAACAAAAAACAATATTCAAACAGATTTTTGCCATGACATAAGAAGTAAATGATGTGACTAAAAATTTTCCTAAACAGGTTATTATAATCTGGGAAATGTGTCAAAAAGAAGTACACTACTTAAATTCTAATAAGTATTATTTAAGGAAATAAATGTAATCTGACATGCACAAAAATCATGGCCCATAAAAATGAAAACCGAATATAGCCTTTCCACATGTCCAGTGAGCACTTGACTATCTTAATAACTTTTAAATCAGAAAAGAAAATGTGGCTCTGATGTAAAGTGATCCATTTGTCTCCAAAGGGTTTTTGTAAAAGCCCAATGTTCCAACATGCAAAACATATGATCAATCAACCTCTCACCTCTGTTTATCTGCACTGCCCTGTACTCTGCACCAGTTCTCAATTCCTGTTCTCAATGATTACAGAAAATCATCACCTCCTATATTGCTAGCATGTTCTCAATGTAAGGGTTGGCAAAAGTAGGTATACAGTTGTGAGTAAACAAAACATGGTTTACTCTTGTATTATTATTTATTAATTACTGTACTGTTTTCCATATGAACTGTAAACCTACTTTTGTCCACCCCTGTATAGATATGGTTTAAAATTACCCAAGTTTGCATGACCTAGCAGAAAATACTAAACATTCTAAATACGGAATAAAATTTCTGAAATTTTTTTTTCTAAAGATCGTATTTATTTTATTTTTTAGGCAGAGGGGAAAGAAGGGAGAAAAAGAGGGAGAGAAACATCAATGTGTGGTTGCCTCTTGTGCATCCCCTACTGGGGATCTGGCCCACAACCCAGGCATGTGCCCTGCCTGGGGAATCAAACTGGCAACCCTTTGGTTAGCAGGCTTATGCTTAATCCACTGAGCTACACCAGGCTGAAATTCTTATATTAAAGACAATATTCTAGTCAGAAAATTTTATAGGACAAAAAGAGTGGTAGGTAATACTGCCATACTATATTCAGAATGGCTCTTCTTTCAAGAAGAGATTATCACTGATAATATTTTTGGTACTTAGCACTTAAGAAAGCAAAGTTAAAACAAATACGCATAACTGCAATAAGAATCCAAGGTACTGTTAACTACTATAAAGCTTTACAGAGGATACCATTGCTCTCCAGAAGCTGACACTATAATAACCAAAAGTAACGAGTGAGGCAGAATTTACAGATGAAACCTGAACAAAGGAAAATGTTCCTTGTTTAAGTACTGAAATTAAACAAGACTCTATTTCTAAATCAGAAAATGAAAATATGCTTACAGATTAAAGCTAGCTGTTCTATAACAGTTAAATGTGTACACTGCTTTAGGAGGTGCAATATCTCATCTATTTTTAGCATTTCTGTTAGGTGGGTACAGAAAAATGATATCCTATTTTGCTGACAGGGAATTCAAGGCACAAAGAAATTAGATGGCTTAAGATCATAAAACTAGTTAAAGGGAATGTTGGTTTAAAGACCTACTCATCCTAAAGGCCAATTAAAAATTAGCAGAGGATATTTACCCAAAGAAATTATACTAATGGCCATCAAGCACATGGAAAGATGCTCAACGTCATTAGTCATTAAGGAAATGCAAACCAAAACTACAGTAAGATACCACTTTATACCCATTGAAGGTGGGAAGGAGGAGGAGGGGGAGAAGGGGAAGAGAAAGAAAGAAAAGGAAAGGGGAAAGGGAAAAAGAAAAGATGTGGAGAAACTGGAACTCTCCTGTATCGCTGGTGGAAATGTAAAATGGTGAAGCCACTACGAAAGAGAAAGTATGGTGATTCCTTAAAAAAAACAAAACAAAACAAAACAAAAGACTGCGATAAAATTACTATATGATCCACCAGTTCCACTTCGGGTATATCCCAAAATAACAGAAAGTAAGGATTTGAACAGGTAGCTGTACACCAATATTTATAGCAGCCTTATTCAAAATAGACAAAAAGTGGAAACGACCCAAATGTCCACTAACAGGTGAATCAATAAACAAAATGTGGTATAAAACTACAATAGAATATCATTACACCTTATAAAGGAATAAAATTGTGGTGCATGCTACAAGATGGATGCAAACCTTGAGGATATTATACTAAGTGAAATAAGCCAGACACAAATGCTGTATGATACCTAGAACAGAGACAGGAAGTAGAATGGTGGTTACCAGGTACTGGGAGCAAGGGAAAATACAGAGTTACTGTTTAATGGGCAGATTTTCAGTTTGAGGTGAAAAAGCTCTACAGATAGTTAGTGGTAATGGCGGCACAACAAGGTGCACTGACTTAATGCCACTGAGACAATGAAAAGTTGGTAAATTTGGTTGTGTATATTTTGTCACCAATAAAAATAAATAAAACCCAGTCATTCGAATTCCTAGATTATTCCATTAATTCAATAGTTTTCAAATCTGTCTTTTGTCTGAATCACATGGAGATCCTTTAAAAATCCCAACAGCCAGCCACACTCTCAGGTTAAAACGCAATTATCAGTAATTTTTAATCTCTCGAGGTAATTCTATACCCAGACAAGTTTGGGAAATACTGCATTAATCTATTATTTCTGTAGTCCTCACAATAATTTTTAAAATTTCTTAAATTTACAGGTACAGTTTCAATACCCGGTATTCTTAACATATTCTCTTGAAGAAAGGATCTATTTTAAAATGCAGAAGATAAAAAGCATCAGTGAATTTTGTATATACTTCTACTCACTTAGTAAACACATTACTAACCTTATACAGTAAAGAAGTCTTAGAAGGCAACATTTTATTTTGGTTTAACGCTTCAAGTGTTCTGCAAATACTCTTTATAGTTTTCTATTTCCCCAATATAAGTAATTTTTAAGCATTTTGTTTTATTATCTCTATAAAAAGAGGTAGGTCCAGTCCTGGCTGCATGGCTCAGCTGGTTGGAGCATCAGTCCGTGCATTGAAGGGTTGCATTCGATTCTCGGCCACCAGGGTATATGCCTGGACTGCAGGTTCCATCCCCAGCTGGGGTGCATACAGGAGGCAACCGATCGATGTTTCTCTCTCACATCAATGTCTTCCTCCCTCCCTCCCTTCCCACCTCTCTTTCTTTCCTCCCGCCACCCCACCTCTCCTTTTCTCTCCACCTCTCCCCCTCGCCCTACCCCCACTCTTTCTCTCTCTCTCAAAATCAATGGAAACATGTCCTCAGGTGAGGATTTAAAAAATATATATATAAGTACAGAAGTTATAGTGGTCTACAGGGTCCACAATCAGTCTCATAATTTTCATACCCTATAATCCAGCTCCAACACTTGCAAGCTTTCTGACCTGAGACAAGTTACTTAACCTCTCTGTGTTTCAGGTTTAACAACTGTAAAATTGGAGTAATACACGGTTGTTGCGAGAATTGAGCTAGTATATATAAAGCCCTGATTTCAAACACTGCCAAGTTCAGTTCTGCTTAGGCAAAGGTTTCTCACTCCCTTCTTCCCTTCAGAAAAAAATTTCTCTATTATCATTCATATCTAAAATGAATAGTTCAAAAAGACAGATTTGCATGAATCTGTAGTATGAATCATAGTAAGAAATGATAATAAGAGAAGCTTAACTGAGAGGATAAGAGACAGAAAGAAGTCTTTCTTAGCACTTAATTTTTCTCATAAATGTTTCTGGAAAGCATGAGAATATGAAAAACTGACAATGCCAATCCTAATGATTCAAGCATTGTAGAGAAATTTCATGGATCTTAAGTACTATTATATCATTGCTTAGTATTTCAGAAAAATAATCTTGATGACAGACCAGCATAGACAGGCTGCAGGGAAGAAAAAAGAGACAGTTACTATGCCAAAATTGGCAAATAGTAGGTACCCTGACATTAAAGTGGAGGTTTCCCTACACTCACAATTTAGTATATACTTCTAAGAGGGTTCACAGACCAGACAGAAAATATCTTTTATCAATAAACACTACCCAAGCTCAGCTGAGCTTAAAGTTCTAGAATTGTGCCATTAATGCAATAGCCAGTACACAGATGTGACTATCAAGTAAGTACTTGACATATAACCAGTCCAAATTCAGATGTACTCTAAGTACAGAGTATATATATTTCAAAAACTTAGTAAAAAAAAGAAAGCAGAACAACTCTTTAATATTTCTTGTACATTTAATTATATGCAGAAATGGTATTTTAAATATACTAGGTTAAATTATTAAAAGTAATGTTTCTTTAAAGCTTTATAATGTATCTACTAAAAGATTTAATATTATATATGTGACTCACATGACATTTCTATTTGACAGTGCTACCTTAGAACACAAAAAGAGGGGAAATAAGTCCTTAGAAAACATTATAGTGATACCTCTTAACTTCCCTGTAAGTTCAGAGTTTCAGAGAAACCCACCCAAAGAACACCAAAAAGCTTTATTAAACAGCTAATAAACCTCCAGAGGAGATTTAAATCTTATGGTGCTTATATTTAAATAAAATGTTGGAAATAAAGGACAGTGGAAAAGCCACAGGTGTGGTGAAAGATAAACGTGGCTTTATGAGTGAAACTTAAATATAATCTTTCATGTATTACCTTAAAAACAAAAATGAAATCAATCTTGACCAACGTTTTTAGTGAAGCTCTCAAAGTATTGTTAATTGTAAGTGTCAAGACTCTGGTGTAAGAAACACCATCCAAAAGAACTTCCTGCAATGACAGAAATATTCTACATCTACACTATCCAATACCAGACAGGGGAGCATTTGAAATATGGCTTGGGCAGCTAAGAAACTGAATTTAATTTTAGTTTTATTTTTTCAATTATGTGATGGAAATTTCAATAGCCACAAGTGGCTGGTGGCTACTACGCTGATGAACAGTCTACTTACAATTAATTCCATACAAATACTTGGGGATATATATACTCTTCTCCTTCCTGGAAGTTCTTTACTTGCTTCACCCCACAAGACCAAAAATATCTCTGTGGACCAGGTTCTTTGCTAAAACTTAACTCTTAATTCCAGGGCCCAAAATAAGCACTTAGAACATACAGAGCCAGACACTTGATCCTATCACATTTATGTTACATATTCAGCAAGGATTTACTTTTTCTATCCTGTGTGTGTGTGTGTATGCTATACAGCCCTTTAAATTGAGATTAAAGATAACTATTTTACATAGTAGAGTAAAAATCTCCAAGTAGATTTATCAACTAAGCAATATATTTCCATAGAAATTAAAGGTAACCAACTGTATGGGAGAACATATTTGCCAATCCAAGAGGAGGAGAGGAGGGGGAGAGGAGGAGAGGTTAATTAGCCAGGCAAGATGGAGGCATAGGTAAACACAGCTCGCCTCCTCACACAACCACAGCAAAAATTACAACTAGACTACAAAACAAATATCACCCAGAACTGTCAGAAAATCGAGCTGTATGGATGTATGACAACCAAGGAATTAAAGAAATTACATTCATCCCGATGGGTAGGAGATAAGGAGACACGCGGAGATGCAGAGACATGTGGAGACATGGAACCGGCGGTCCCACACTCACGTGTGGTAGATAAAAATCTGAAGGGATCCCTCAGGAGTGAGAGATCCCAGCCCCATATCAGACCACCCAGCCCAGGGTTCCAGTGCCAAGAAGATAAGTCCCCATAACTTCTGACTATAAAAACCAGTGGGGGTTGGGGTGGCTGAAGAAACCATGATTCTCGGGTCTCTCCTCTTAAAGAGCCCACAACAGACTTTGCTAGACTCATTCCCTCTAGGCTTCAGCACCAGGGCAGAAGCTGGAAGGCAACCAGTGGCATATGGGAAGAAAATGAAGTGTCTAGCATCAGGGCGAGTGCCGAGAAACAGCTTTCACCCAGATAAAACTGCAGAGGCCAGGTAGTGGTATCATCCCCTTTCTGAGCCCTCCCCCACACAAGAGCCACAAGGTGGTACCACTGTATTGGAGATCCCATCAACCTGGCTCATACAGGGTGCCTGCCCTGGCACTTGCCTAAGGCTCTGCCCCATCAAACTTAGCAGTGCACTTTGCTACCATAGCCCATGCTACTAAGACAGGGAGTCAAAACAGCTCTACCTAATACACTGAAACAAACACAGAGATGCTGCCAAAATGAGGATACAAAAACAAAAATATGGTCCAAATGAAAGAACAGAACAAAACTACGGAAAAAGAACTAAACAAAATGGAGATAGGCAATCTATCAGATGCAGAGTTCAAAACACTGGTTGCAATCTATCAGATGCAGAGTTCAAAACACTGGTTATTAGGATGCTCAAGGAACTCATTGGGTGCTTCAACAGTATAAGACAGACCCAGGCAAAAATAAAGATTACACTAAGTGAAATAAAAATTTACAGGGAACCAAAAATGGAGCAAATGAAGTTGAGAATCAAATCAATGATTTGGAATATAAGAAAGAAAAAAACAATTCAATCAGAACGGTAATAAGAAAAAAGAACCCACCATGACTGGTGTGGTTCAGTGGATTAAGTGCCTGCCTGCAAACCAAAGGGTCAAAGGTTTGATTTCCAGTCAGGACACATGCCTAGGTTGCAGGCGAGGCCCCCAGTAGGGGATGTCCGAGAGGCAACTACACACTGATGTTTCTCTCCCCCTGTCTCTAAAAATAAATAAAGTCTTAAAAAAAATAAAAAATTAAAAAAATAGAAAAGAGAACTCAAAAAAACAAGGATAGGTTAAGGAGCCTCTGGGACAATTTCAAACACACCAACAACATTCGAATCATAGGGGTGCCAGAAGGAGAAGAGAAAGAGCAAGAAACTGGAAATCTATCTGAAAAAATAGGGAAAGAAAACTTTCCTAATTTCGTGAAGGAAATACACATACAAGACCAGAAAGCACAGAGTCCCAAACAAGTCGTACCCAAGGAGGACCACACCAAGACACAATTAAAACGCGAAAGGTTAAAGATAAAGAGAGAATCTTAAAAGCAGCAAGAGAAAAGCAGAGAGTTACCTACAAAAGAGTTCCCATAAGACTGTCAGGTGATTTCTCAAAAGAAACTGGAGGCTAGGAGAGACTGGCAAGAAACATTCAAAGTAATGAAAAGCAAGGACCTACAACCTAGACTACTCTATCCAGCAAAGCTATCATTTAGAATTGAAGGGCAGATAAAGTGCTTCCCCAAAAAGGTAAAGCTAATGGAGTTCATCATCACCAAACCACTATTACATGAAATGTTACAGGGACTTATTTAAGGAAAAAAAAGATCAAAACTATGAACACTAAAATGGCAACAAATTCACAGTTATTAACAACTGAATCTAAAAGACAAACTAAGCAAACAAGCAGAACAGAAACAGAATCATAGATATGGAGATCATTTGGAGGGTTATCAGGTGGGATAGGGAAGGGGGAGAATGGGGGAAAACGGGCCAGGATTAAGAAGCACGAATTGGTAGGTACAGGATAGGCAGGGGGACATTAAGAACAGTATAGGAAATGGGGTAGCCAAAGAATCATGAGCATGAACTAAGGCGGGGGAGTAATTCCTGGAGGGAATGGGAGGTGCCAGGTAGAAGGGGGCAAAGGGGGGAAAACTGGACTACTGTAATAGCATAATCAATAAAATATATTTTAAAAATAAAATTAAAATTAAAAAGTAAAAAGAAGCTAATTAAATGGCTACATCTTTAGTTGAGAGAATGGGGTAAAATTAAAGTATATATTAAAATCGAATATGTTCCCTATTAACTTATTATATTCCTGAACTATCTCATGCGACTTAGGCCTCCTATGTCAATACATACTGTAAGATATTGGACTAGCTGTCTTATAGTTTTTTTTCTAGTATCTTTCTGTCTTGTGTAACTTCCTAGAAGCATTTATTCAACTCTTACTAAATATACAAATTTAACTGTTAACTCAGTTAAATTGCTATAACGGATTTAATTCAATGTGACAAAAAGCTTAACTAAACATAAACAATAAAGTTCTTTTCTAAATAATCTTACTGAAATGTGCTCAAATATCACAAGTTTGTAACATCTTGTACTAAGGGGCTATTTAAAACCTACAATAAAAGTCACTGGTACTTATTACAGTCCATTTACCTGTGGTTTCACTAGCAAACAGAGTGACTACAGTGTAGGAAAACACCTCAACTATATTATAGACAAAAAAATCCAAAAACCAAAAAACTGGTCATTCTTTTAACTAAATATCTGAAGATCGGTAATCCTTTTAAATTTCTTGTTAAGTTTGTTCCAGTGTTAAATTGCCCTGATAGTTGAAGGGTTCTTTTTTTCCCTTTCTTTAAAGATTGTATTTATTTAGTTTTAGAGCGAGGGGAAGGGAGAAAGAGAAGGAGAGAAACATCAATGTGTGGTTGCTTCTTGTGCACCCCCTGCTGGGGACCTGGCCGGCAACCCAGGCATGTGCCCTGACTGGGAAGCAAAACCAGCGATCCTTTGGTTTGCAATCTGGGACTCAATCCACTGAGCCACACCTGCCAGGGCTGAGGCCCAGTTTTTATTTTTCTGGATAAAGTCAGTTTTATACAACTATGCTTCAAGAGTAATTCAAAAGAGCATATACTATTTCTGGTACTACTCTACTAAGAAAACACAATTTCAATTTAACTCCCCTTTTAAATGGGTCAGCCCATGGGAAAACACTGGTGCTCAGTTACATGGTTAAATAAGTAGAATTTACTGAATTCACAGAACTCTCCAATATAAAATTTGTATATTCTATTAAAACAACCTTTTAAGAGTTTCTTTCATAAAAAAAAGAAAAAATAAAGATACATGGCTAATTGAATACATTCACTTATCTCTACTCTGTGAAACCCATATAGACAGTAAAGGGTAAGAGGGAGGACAAAGAGAATAGGAGAAGTGACAGCAAGAGACAAGAGATGGCCCCAAAATTTGGGGAGCTAGCAAATAAAGACAAAAATGGTAACTGACTTAGTAGATAAAGACTAAAGGGAGTAATCCAAGACATAAAGTGAATCAAACCACAGAATCCTAGAAAGGTTCAGAAGTTGAAGACACTACAGTGTCTCAGAAGGTGGATATATGGCATAACTAAAAACAAAAGGAAAGTTCTAAGTTAGACTCCTGGATCTACTTCACCGTCCTGTTGACAGGGTCGTTACATTGTTCCAGATCAGCGGAAAACTTAGAGGTGTTCACTCTCTGAAATGGATGAAACGGGGGACTCAAGCACCCAGAGATATTGAATATAGCTGAAGTGGATTTATTTAAAAAACAGATTAAGTGAAAATTTAAATACTATACAAGTAATCCCCAATATAAGGCTCAGGTATAGTACCCTCTTCCCAACAGGCTTCCTAAACATTGACGACCAAGTTTATACTCTCTAGTCAGGACACTGAAGGACTCCTCTGGGAAAGCTGATTAATTTAAAGCGGTGGGAACGAGGGGAGACAGACTGTCGGGTAACAGGTACCCAGTAAAAATGGCCAGGTCTCTGACCAATGACCCTAGTAAAGCCTACAACTTCATGGCTACTCAATACATAGTACTTCTAATCAGTACTTTAGTGCCCAGAAGTCTTAAGGGTAGAAAAGGAGGTAATTCAAACATTCGGGATTGAAAAATATTACTTCTTATGTACCCCCTTCTCAGGAAACTACTGGTGGATGGCCACCACCAAAACACTAAAAGGAAATAAGTAATCTAACACAGACAAGCAAAGGTACTTTCCAAGATGACTGCTGTGAAACAGATCTAGAGACCCACCAGTCCAAACTGGAACTAAAGAATGAAGGGCTCAAATAGGTATGTTAACAGGAGAGTGAGAGGGGAAAAAAGAAACTAGTAGATTACACAAATTCCTACTTAAAGGTAAGGAGGGAAGACTTACACTTCTGGTAAATGGTCTAGAGGTGAATTATCTATCAATAGGTACATGTATCAGGAGTGAGCAAGCTTCATCTCTAAAAAGCTAGAGAATAAATGTTAGGCTAAATATTGTAGGCTTTGTGGTTCACCTATTTCTGTCACAACTATACAATTTTTCTGTACTGTGAAAGCAGGCATAAAATAAACCACTAACTAGTGAGCACAGCTGTAGAATGAAACTCAAAGGCTAAAGATGACAGATCAGAAAACTCTAGGGAACCTGAGTCCTTGATGACATTATTGAAAAGATGCACCACCAATATTGAATTATCTACCTTCGGACTCCTTGCTATTGAGAAAAATCAATTCCTACATAAGCCACACAGTTTGGCTTCCTGTCATTTGCAACTGAATGCATTCCTGGCTTGTATAGTTATTTTGATTTTCAAAAAAGAAAAACATGGAACAGCCTTGATTTGTTCAGGCTTATCTGCTCATCCATTCTACTAAAGCTAGAAAAGGAAGTATAGAAAAATTCTACATGGACATGAAAAAAGATGTACACATATGACATAAAAGATGGTATCACAATGATTACAATAACAACCAAATGTTTACTTCCTATCTTCACATTTTTTACCAAAAACTAATAAATTTCTTTCATCTTCTCTTCTTCCACATCCCATCTGACCAGTTTCATCTCTCCTGAAGCCTCACTATTTCAACAACTACTTGAAACTGAATCTTCTAACAGACTGTGCCTTATATTATTTAAATTACAGAAAATTACAGTAACCTAAAGCTTTTTAATTGCAGGGGAAAAGAAGGTATCTTAAGTGTTTTGCCTCCATGTAAAACTACTCTGCAAATCAGTATCACAAATCTTCTTAATTCAAAGTTCAAGAAAATTATAAACACTCCAAGAGTAAATATGTCTTACAGAAAAAAACACAAACTTAAAGTACTTTAAAGCAAAATAAGAGGTTTGGAAATGTAAAAGGTTAACTCGACCCAAAACATAACTATAGACCACTGTCTTTAACGACTATTAATATTACTTAATTTGAACAGAGTACCGTGAATATATGTTTCCACTAGTACTAAAAAAATAACAAATGCATAAGCTTCTGCTTTCGTTACACATTTTTTCCCATCATCCCAGAATAACACTTAGGCCACTGTATTGACACACAGCCTATTTCCACTGCAAGAAAATTCTTAAAAAGTGTAAAAGAAAGGGTGGAGTGGTCAAAAAAAAATAGAGTACTTATAGTACTTTGCCAAAGTTAACCTTCTAAATACGTCTGTTAATCTATTAGCTTGTGCTAGTCCATATTTTATGTAAAGTCATAATAATTGACAAACCTAAAGAAATATCAAGTGAGAGTTTAAATAAGATAGCTTACCTTTTATTTATAGGTTTTTCATCTTTCTCATAAGGCTTTACAAACCACTTGCCAATACGTACAAAGTTCCGGTTCATTAAACACCGTTCCAACAGATTATGAACTGCTTTGAAGAGCAGAGTACGGCATTCATAAGAAAGTCCATTCTCCCAAACTCCATCTTCCTCTTCTACAAAAGAAATGAAAGAAACAAAAAGTAAAGTAGTGGTCCTATATCTACTCAGCGCCAAGTAAAAAGTTACATTTTAAACTAAATACATAAGCTCTACTTTGCCTCAGTATATTGAGCTATAATCACTTCCATATATCTCTAGACATTAAAATATCAGGTTTCAAAATTACTCCATAAGGAATAAAAGGCCTAAGTGCCATTTAGTCTATTAAATTACCTGAAAATGATCTTCCCACCGTATAAAAAGGTAATGTTATACTGCAAATATACTGATTTGGTTTCTGTATCAAAGAAAAGGACATTTGTATAACCTGGGAAATAGTAAACACACTCCATATCTAAGATGCCAATTTCTAAGCTGGCTCACTTGTTAGTTACTTTGTCCTAATTCCTCCAGTAAGTCATTCAGTGTGCCAAAAAAACTAGTCAGTTAATAATTAAATTCAAAACATTTTACGCCATCAGCATTCTAATACATGACTCAACCATAAAAATAACTGACGAATCAAAAGGAAGCTTCTGGCTCAGAGCTTAACGAGCAATGTATTATCAGCCACCTTAGGTCTCATTTCAATATGATTCCTGTAACTCAGTATAGGTTGCTCTACTTGGGGGAGAAATTTAATAATTTAAAAACTTAAATTTTAAATGGTACTTCTGACATAAAGTTATGGCTATCTTTACCAACTATACAGCCTCAATTTTGCCAGCAAATCTATTAACCACTCCAAGTTAACTTACAGATACTACTTCAGCATTTTAACTTTTATCATGTTTTAAACTGTTACCTCAAATATAATTTAGTACTCTTCTATAGGCTACATACCTATTTTATTATTATTATTATTATTGTTGTTGTTGTTGATTTTTAGAGAGGTTGCTTATGTGCCCTAACTGAAGGCTGAACCTACTACCTTGGCATACGACCCTCTAACCAACTAGAGTTACCCAGCTAGGGCTGGCCTATATACCTTTATAGACATTTTATAAATACTGGTCATCTTCTTTCAATTTAATAAGTGACAAAAACCTTTCTTAATTCAACACTAAAAATGTATATACTACACACACAGAAAAAAATAAACCATGATGCATTTGAATAAAAGCAGACATGTATTAAAAGTGACACATGGTTTATATTCAAAACTTACACAACAAATGGGTAGAATAAACATTAACTAAAAGGCATGACTTGAACTTTAAACTGCAATAGAAATCTGTGCCACTACAGTTTAATGCTGAATTTATGTTGTTCTTTAAAGTGTTTCCTAAGTTATAGTCAAGTACTTCAAATCAACTGTTTCTCCTTAAAAGGTAAGCTTTATGAAAAATGAGATAAGCTTTAGGAAATGACAATACTTAAGAGAATAATTTCTAAATCATTAATATTTGGCATTAATATTAAATAGAAAAGTTCTTCATATTCTACTATATTATAGACATCTTTATCTACTCCTATTTAAAGCCATAACTTTACAAGTTTCACTTTATTAAAGAAAACAGTAAGCTAGGAGAAAAGGGAAGTGGCACATAGTGACATTGCTTTAACTATTTAAAGGTCTGGATCACAAGCATATTTGTGAGTTGCTAAGAGAAAAAAAAAGGACTTCCAGTCAAGATGGAGACGTAGGTAGACACACTTTGCCTCCTCACACAACCGCAAAAGAATTATAACTAAATCTCAAAACAAGTAACATCAGGAACTGTAAGGAAATCAAACTGTATAGAAGTCCGACAACCAAGGATTTAAAGCAGCTACAATCATCCAGACTGTTAAGAGGAGCAGAAAAGTGGAGACTGAGCAGATAGAGGCAAGGAGACTCAGTGTGGCACATAAAGGTGTCGGCAGAAAGGGCACGCGTTCGCACATTCACATGTGTTGGATAAAAATCAGAAAGAATACCTTGGGATCGAGGGACACCTTGGGATGAAGTGATCCCAGCCATAGGCCAGACTGCACAGCCCACGGTTCCAGCGTGAGGAAGATAAATCCTTGTAACTTCTGGCTGGAAAAACCAGTGGGGGTTGGAGCAGTGGAAGAAACTGCGGGATTTTCAGGAAACTTCGCTTAAAGGGCCCACATGGTCTTAAAATGAACGCAAAGGCACCCACTCTGGGATTCGACACCAGGGCAACAGCTGAAAGGGCACCAGTCACATACAGGGAGTGGGTGAAGTGACTGTAAACAAGGTGAGCGCTGGGCAACCCCCCAGAAGCCAGGTAGCCCTGTTTACAACTGCACCACTCCCTCTATGAGCTCCCCCAGACCCCAGAGCCACAAAGTGCGAAGCAGGTTACCCCACCCTCATGAGTACCTAAGGCTCCACCCCACACAATTCACAGGTGCCTTTTATAGGAAGTCAAAGCAGCGCAACCTAATATACAGAAACAAACACAGGGAGGCTGCCAAACTGAGGAGACAAAGAAATATGGTCCAAATGAAAAACCAGAACAAAACCCCAGAAAAAGAACTATATGAAATGGAGACGGCAAACGTATCAGATGCAGAGTTCAAAACAATGGTGATCAGGATGCTCAAAGAGCTCACTACGTATGGCAACAACATAAAGGAGAAAAGGAATATTATACTAAGTGAAACAAAAAAAATATACAGGGAACCAACAGTGAAGGGCGGGAACTGGGATTCAGATCAACGATTTAGAACATAGGAAGAAATATTCAACCAGAACAAAAAGAAGAAACAAGAATTTTAAAAAATGAGGATAGTACAAGAAGACTCTGGGACATCTCCAAACGTACCAACATCCAAATCATCAGGATGCCAAAAGGAGAAGAGAAGAGCAAGAAATTGGAAATCTATTTGAAAAAATAATGAAAGAAAACTTCCAAGACATATCATATTTAAAATGCCAAAGGTTAAAGATAGAGAGAAAAATCTTAAAAGCAGCAAGAGAAAAGCAAAAGTTATCTACAGAGGAGCTCCCATAAGACTGTCAGCTGATTTCTCAAAAGAAACTTTGCAGGCTAGAAGGGACTGGCAAGAAGTATTCAAAGTGATGAAAAGCAAGGACCCACAACCTAGATTACTTTATCCAGCAAAGCTATCATTTAGAACTGAAGGGCAGATAAAGTGAGGTAAAGTTAAAGGAATTCATTATCATCAAGCCCTTATTATACGAAATGTTAAAGGGACTTATTTAAGAAAAAGAAGATCAAAACTATGAACATCAAAAAGGCAACAAATTCACAACTATCAACAACTGAATCCAACTGAATCTAAATGCAAACAAACAAAGCAAACAACCACAACGGGAACTGAATCATAGGTGTATGGAGATCATTTGGAGGGTTATCAGCTGGGAGGCGGAAGGGAAAGAACGGGGTAAAAGGTACAGGGATTAAACAGCATCAATGGTAGGTACAAAACAGGGGGATGTTAAGAATAACATAGGAAATGAAGAAGCCAAAGAACTTATATGCATGACCCGTGGACATGAACTAAGTGGGTAGGGGGAGTTGCTGGAGGGAAGTGGTGTAACAGGCAGAGGGGGACGAAGGGGGAAAAACCTGGGACAACTGTAATGACAATAAAATATACTTTAAAAAAATGAATCTTTCTCAATCTGCTTTCAGTTTAATGAGGTTCTATGATTTCAAAATTAAATAGATACATAAAGTGTTTTACCTTGCCCTGGCTGGTATGGCTCAGTTGGTTGGAGCATTGTCCCATAACCAAAAGGTTGTGGGTTCAATTCCCAGTCAGGGCACATACCACGGTTGCGGGCTGATCTCCCGTCCGCGAATGATCGCTGGTCTGGGTGAGTGTGGGAGGTAACCAACATGCTACTCTCTCGCATTAGTGTTTCTCTCTCTTCCTTCCTTCCTCTCTAAAAGCAATGAAAGTATGTCCTCAGGTGAAGATTTAAAAAAAAAAAAAAGTTTCACATCAAATTATGTGACTTGTGACTAAAAATACACATGTTCTCAATTTCAAAAGAATTATCCTGGAAATATCTTCCCAACTCCTGGTTTCTTTATAACCAGTTTAATATACTTTGTTGCGTTTTACCTCAAAAATCCTTACTTGTAGGCAGTACAATGGTTTTGACATTTGTCCCAAACAAGTAGCCTTTACCAAAATCTTTTTTCTAACTACTTCCAAGTATTGAAGCATCAAAGATCCAAGACACAAAGTATTACATATCAACGTTGTACGGTCACTATAAACTTCATTAGAAAATTACTCAAGTTAAAAGTTGAGACTGAACTTGCCTTCTTCCCCAAGAGTATATAAAAAAATCTCTGGCATATAAATTTTCACATAAAATACTGAATTTTTTTTTCGTTTTGTTCATTTAAAAAATCTATTTCATTAACCTTGTAGTTAAATTATTGAAGAATACTATAGTTTAGAAAATTAATCAGTATTAATTTTAAAGTTTTTCTCCCTCATTGCTAAATTTTATCTAGAGAAACTCTAGATAAGTTCACGTGAACTTAATTATCATTTTACATAATATCCTCAAATGCACCCAATTCTCATTAACACTAAATGAGGGTTATACATAAAACAAAGAAAAACAGACTACCTGTTAGGGTTTTCTAAAGCCAACAAATCTCTTAAGTATACCTTCACCTATGTGGCAAGTAACTAAGCAACCATTACACTAAAGTAATATAATTTTTTTCATTCCTGAGGAAATAATAAGAATTAAGTCCTAATAACACTCAATAAAAAGTCCAAAAGGGTTGGGGATGTCACTTAGAAACAAGAAGCCTACTAAGCCAAGCTTCTAATATTCCAACGTTATAATACTAATAAAAGTACTTCTCTACATGTTGTATTCAGAGATATGAAGTGAAATGATACAACCAAAACAGTGATATGCACCTCTTACACTAATTAAAACAAGTCCTTGAATGTCAATGCCAGCATTATATTAGGAAAGGGAGGAAAAGAGGAACACATGACAAATCTTTACCTATCTCTTTTGAATTTAATCAACCATAGCCTAATGGAAAAAGTCTGCTTTAATGCATTTAAATAAATGTCTTCCTCCTCTATTATCTGTATCCCCAGAGAAAAGTTTCAATTCTGCATTTTTAGTACTTTTCCATTACTATTAGTTTTAGAACTCTTAATCATCACTACTTATTTTTGCCAAGTATTTATTTGAACAATGCAAACGTCCAAATGCTAAATGTGATTACCATAAAATATGTTTTTTCTGAGGATACAGATTATAATAACACCAAAGTATGTGGCAGGTCATCAAAACAATGCTCTATGAATAGGGTAAAAACAAAAACAAAAAACAAAAAACAAGCTCATATACTTAGTACTTGTACTCAACATTATTTTCTCTAAACTGACATCTTTAAATATCTCCACAGTGATAAGCTGGTAGAGAAGGAATCTTTTCCTAAATAATTCTGACAAGCTATTAAAAAGCAGCATACAGTAATAATTAATGAATGGACCAAAAATTATCATGGCAGAAAATACCATGTATTTCCTGAAAGAAGAAAGAAAAACGTTTAAATGTCTAGTTCAGTGTTTGTCTTGAACAATAATCGCCCATTCATAAGCTATTCATTCAACAAATATTACTGAGAGCCTTAAGCTGGCAGCATCGTTGAGAAACGGCAAATCTGAAAAACTAACTTTGATTTAAAAACAGCCTAATACGTTAATGACTATTTTTGAAGATTTAAAAGATAGTTTCTTATTCAAAATGGACAGTACACAGGAGAAATAGGGCAAACAAAGTTGTCCCTAGATGATTAGCCAATATAAAAAGTTAGGTCACAAATAAATTAAGGTACAGAAGACAGAAATGAATTAATGCTCCAGGCTACCTGGGGCAGAAAACAATTTTTTAGTTTGTAGATTTCTACACTTGGCTGCTGTTTATCTGTCAATACTGTTAAAGTTGCCATTTAAGGTTAAATTCCACTCTAATATCCTTCAATAAAAAACATCCAAAATTAACTTCTACAACTAACCAATGGCCCATTTAGTGTGACAGTACTATGATGAATTTCTGGCATTATGAAAGTATTGAGTTAGCCAAGAAGTTTGTTTAGTTTTTTCTGTACAATGGCTCTGTTAATGCTTAGTTGTCTTTAACTTCATTCAAAACAATTTTGTTAGATTGTATTGTGACAGATGTCACATCAGCGTGCATTTAAGAAACTTATCAAAACTGGTGAACTTTTGTGCAGCCATTTTCATACTGAAGATGGAAGAAAATACACAACATTTTTGGGGCATTATGCTTTATCATTTCAAGAAAGGTAAAAATGCAACTGAAACACACGGAAAAAGATGTGTGCAGTGTATGGAAAACATGCTGTGACTGACTGAACTTGTCAAAAGTGGTTTGCAAAGTTTCTTGGTACTACTGACATTCTGGCCAAAGGTTTCTTTGCTGTAAAGCTCTTATGCATTGGAAGATGTTCAGCAGCACTTCTGGCCTCTGCCCACGAGAAGCCAATAGTAGGAGAAAGCAGACAAAATATCCAAACCAATAAAGTTACTGGTGAAAATGAAAAATGTGCCTTTTATTTTACAGATAAAACTAAAAGGACTTTTGGCCAACCAATATTTGGACATGTTGCTGAAATCCCGTACATAGACGACAGGATCTAGGAAAAATAATAAATATTTTTGGCTCTGACTAAGTCTTGTTTTTCAGTTCTCAAGGTATCAGTTTTCTCAGAGTCTCATCACATTCTAGCTTACTGTGATTTTTTTTCTTTAAAGATGTAAACACTGGGAGAAGGAGCAGTCTTTGTTTTTATTTTTGTTATCCTTTTAAAGGAATGACAAAAAGTCAATGATGACAACAATAAAATTCCAAAAAGGTTAAGGCACAGAATAAAAATACCCAGAAAACGTTTCACCTTCAAGGACACGCTTAATGAAACAATCTTGCTTTGAAGAAAACTAACAGTACACCTGCAAGAACCAATCAGTTCTACCCACTACACTGACTTTTGACCAGAGCGATTAAACTAAAATTTCCTCACCACCAATTTGATACTTCTATCATATAAGCACTAAAAAGGTCTGCTACAAAGCTTAAATTCAAAAAACAAATAAAATTTAGAAGGCTGTAATCAGAGATGGGTTTTGTTCCCTAATTCTTTTTCTATCAAAACATCGATATTGATTCAACTATCCATTCCCTAGAGGGAGCAGAGCAAAGAGTTTTGGTTTTCTTTTTTTAAAAAAGGGGTTTAGCTTTGGGATTCAAGGAATATTTTGAACAAATATCTTTTTGGAATGTTAGTTAGGCCAATACTAGTTAGCACAAATCCCAAAAATCATCAGGTTTTACAAACAGTATTGCAAAGTATTAAAGTTTTAAAATAGGTCTTACTAAACAGTATAGGCTACCTCTACAAAATAAGTAACCGAAGGTTTAAAGTATGTTACCAAATCAGATTTGGTTTGTTGTACCAGATTTTTACCAATTAGCAATAAAACAAGTTTAAATTCTATTTCTATACATCAGCTAAACTTGAAATGAAGGTGACCGAAACATGTGCTACATGATGTAAGAGACAGGCAGAAATTTAAAATGCACTACGGAACCTGACCAGACTACTCAGAACTATCAAGATCATCAAAAACAAGGGAAGTCTGAGAAACTGTCTCAGTCTAGAACAGCCTACGAAGGCATGACAAATGGAATGTGGTAACCTGGATGAGATCACACGATAGAAAGGTTATTAGGTAAAAACAGGGGAATTTCATGTGAAGTATGAACTTAGTTTACACTGATGTATCAGTATTGGTTCACTAGTTGTGAAAATGTACCATTCTTTTATTTTTTTTCAAATTTATTTTGAGAGAGAGAGGAAGTAAGGAAGAGAGAGGGAGAGAAACATCAATGTGTGGTTGCCTCTCGTGCGCCCCAACAACCCACGCATGCGCCCTGGGTATCAAACTGGCAACCCTTTGGTTCACAGGCAGGCACTCAGTCCACTGAGCCATGCCAGTCAGAGCAAAATGTACCATTCTAATGTCAGATGTTAACAAGAGAAACTGGGTGAGAGTTATACACAACTCTCCATACTATCTTTGCAGCTTTTATATAAATTTAAAACTGTTTTAAAATGCTTATTTTTGAAAATACACTACAGATGACACAAAGGCGATAAGGGGGTTAAACAAAGGCAATTCTGTACTTTTACTATTGAATATTTCAGTTAGTAAGAAAAACTGAGAATTCTAATCTTTGCAAATGAAATGCCTTCTCTCCTTCCCCAACAAGACGGGCAATATTATCACCACCATTACAAACATTTCAGTAACAAGATGTGGTAGGTGCTGAACCAAACAGAAGGGCACTGCACTGAAGAGCAACCTCAAACTAAATTAACCCGCTTTTTAGTTACCACCTGGGTCCTTCCGGTTCCCCTTTCCTCAGTGCTACACCTCCACTTGGAACTCACAATTGCCTCCTGCAGCTGATGCCACCCCTACTGTCCAGATGCTCTCTTCTCAAGGGAGCTTAAGAGAAGGAAATGGAGTGCCACAGATGGGAAGAAATGAAAATGGGTTAGCTAGAGAGACAGAGGCATAGGCTAATTACCCCAGAAGGGAGGCTGACTGTGTCCCTGGGGCAAAGGGCGAGACAAATAAACTCCATCTGAAAAGATCTTACTATTCTTTAAGATGTCTGATTTAAGTAACAACATTCTAAAGTAAATGACAGGTTAAGGAAAAAAAAAAAAAGAAAAGCTAGAACATTATATAAATACCACTGACTACACAACTATTTAAAAACATTATAGGACAGGCTTTGGAATACCAAATAAATGATTATATACAGCTCATAATATATTTTGGTCTTATTTCAATTAATGTCACTCTGATAAATATTTACAAGTTATTTACCATTCAATGGCACTCAGCAAAATCTGACAACAGTTAACACCTATTCTTCCAAAATTACTTTAATTCACATTCGAAAATCAGTATTTTAAAGTATAAGCATTACTATTTTTTAAAATTATGCTAAAAATCAAACTAAAGAAGAAATATTTTAAACTATAACCCAGTTTCAGAAGAAAACATTTAACTCGTAACATGAAACTTTGAAAAATAACATAGTTTTTTAATAAACATCAAATCAGCTGACATTTATTTAATATGCTTTTAACTTTCAAAACATTAGTCCCACTATGATAAAACTAAATACTACGTATCTGTTAAAATTATCTTTGATTCCACAAAATGTATTTCATAGAATCTGGGAGGAAAAAATGGTCTGTTCAGATGCTCTGCCAACTTTATTTAAAGACTGAAACCCCTAAGACAGCATTATAGTTTATCAACAATTAGAGTTTATCTATAGTTTACAGACAGTTGATCAACATTAAAAGTCCTCAAACATTTTAGTAAGGTAGTTTTTATACCACCTAAAATAAAGAAAATACCTCAAGCATACCCTGGTCAATGAAAGAAAAAGGAAGCAAGCAGGCTTGGCTTTTGTCACAATTAGAAAGCTTCATCTTGTTGATGCGTAAAGGAATTTTACATCGGGAGATACATGCGTATGTTATGTATGTGTACATGTACATATGTACCAACACATCAGTTCATATATTTAGGGATGCATTACATACTTAGAACTAAGGGCTAGACTCTCTAGCAGAGATCTTATTAGAAAAGCTAGAAAGCCAGAAAACATTTATCACAAAAGAACTGCAACCACTCCCAAAAATAAGGATTAACATGAGGGGATTGTTCATTAGAATGTGAAACCATCAAAACAAATGTAACACATGTAACACATGCATTCATGCCCAAAAGTTAGTCTTACTAAGTGCTTATTTGAAATAGTCATCTGGATGCCATTACATCCAAAAATAAAATAGACCCTATAGATTAAACAGGCAATAACAGAAACTTCAGAGTACTCAATTTCAAATAACACTTTTTTTAGTAATCTAACAATCCGAAATTTATCTGTCAAGAATCATGCTGAAGTCTTTAGTATCTTGCAGCAAACAACTAATCATTTATACTCCAATTATCAAAGATTCAGTTAACACTGACTCTTACAATAAAGAACACAAGTTTCAGCAATTCCTCGGAAAGCTGTAGTTTATCTTTCTAAAGTATCATTTGGTCCTAAGTCAAGAAAATAAGATGGAAGAAATCTTAATGATTTGCTCATAATAAAATTATTTCTGTGTAACTTTTTAGATTATGTCCCTAACATCCTAAAAAGCTAAATAAATTGGCACTCTTCTCACATTAATGTCGTCTTTGATGCCACCGTATCTAAAAGAATCACTTTCCAAGAATAACCAAATTAACATGTCTTCATGTTGATAAAATAACCACAAACAACAAATTAACTACATGTCTTGAAAAAACACGTAAGAAACCTACATTTCTAGTTACTCCTACAATTGTCTGCATATTCACACAGAAGAGAGCAGTGGCAGAACTGACTCAAAACTGAGTTAACACTTGGCTTCAAAAGTATTATATGACTTTGTTAGGAACTTCATGCTCCCTGATTTCACTTTTCTTAGGTTAATGTAACATGCCTTTCTTAGGCCCTACCTGTCTATGAAAATTTCATGAAGAAGCTAAGTGGTAGAAGGTTATTTAAAATTTTTAATTCCTGCCACAATATGAATACTTTAAATTAAAAAAATAACAACAACAACAACCATGGTAAGTAAAACATGAAGCTGAATTTTTATCTGCCTTCGTACCTAACAGTATACCACCAAAAAATTCCCAATACACATGATTTTTAGGAACAGTATACAACATTGCTGTATCATTAGCTAGAAATGATTAAGTTGCTTTCACCTGATAAGTCATGGTGAATAAGGTCAGCAAAATTGGGGTCTTCACCCCACCAAAATATCCATAATTCTCTTCTTCCAGGTCTTTGATCTCTCCGCCAAACACCAAGTACATCTGCCTTAAGGCAGCGACTAAAACTGCTCAAAATGGGGTCTTCCTCTGTCACCGGAAACAGAATAGGGGCAGAAGTTGGGCCTTGCCATACATATCTTTTCCATTTAATTCCCGTCAAGTCAGCCTGAAGAAAAGAAAGCATGATTTTTTTATTATTATTGCACATTCAAAGTCAAAAGTATTCACTATTAAAGTCTCTTATTTCATTAGGACATTACAGTTTTCCAATATATGCTTAAGATATTGAAAGCAGACTGACCAAAAAGAAAAAATGCGTATTAATTCTGGTACGTCAAAAACCAAAAATTTAAGGGAAAAAGAAAATAAACAGCTTAAAAATTAACACTGGAATGTCACTGAGTAGCAAGTCAAGATGTGCATCCCAAGGAAAAATTAAAAAATATATAATAGTGTTAAATATACACATGTACTTAATACTGCACACTGAGTAAATATTTCCTCTCTATTCTAAGTTCTGTTGTAACTGGTCACATTTGTTCCTTGCTGTCACACTTGTAACAGAAAATTAATTTTTAAAGACTCATCATTCCATGTTTACAGAAGTCTGAACTATAACAAAAAGTTGTTAATTCTTCACATATCCCTTTTAGGAAGTCAAACAGCTACTCACAAAGAACTGTCAGATTTGTACTAGTCTATCTTCAAAGAACCTGATCCTAAAAGTACCAAAAATAGACCGAGCTGGAGAAGATAGAAATGTAAAACCTGCCGTATGACTTATTACATCTGGAGAGATGCTGATTAAAGGACATTGTACAAAAAAAATTTCACAAGGGGAAGAGCACTAAACATCTTAATTTAGCATCTTGAAAGAAATTCAACAGAGGGAATTCAGTAATTCTTTAATGTAACTTAAAGGTGCAAAGTATAGGTGCCAAAAATGAAACTGCTGATACATGACTGGCAGTTCACACTTACCAACTAGTTGTGCTCCGCCCACTCAATTCACTTACCTATCACATACTCTCTTAGTATTTTTCAAAGCACAGTGAAAACGAAAAAAGAAAAGCCACTGAAACTTTAAAGCACTGATGAAGCTGGAGTATTGTCTATTTGAGGACTATTTGCAACAGTTGGTACTTTATATAAAGTCTTAAACAGGTGGGATGCTTCCAGACCTGGGCCAATTTACACAACTGTCATCCCTACATCCAGCTTCCCCAGACTTTTCAATAAAACGTGGAGCAGGCTGCTCAACATTCTGAACACGCAAGCAAAACAGACAAATACAGAAATATTTAGTGCAAAACCATAGCACCTCATCCATTAGTCCGTTCCACTGTCATACAAACATACCACACAAACATAATGTTCTAATAAAAGCAAGATGGCTAGAAATTGTCAAACGGCAAACTGTTTTCAAAGTTTAAAGAGAAACGTATGAAATGGCATCAACTGGCTTTTACTGAGGTCTGAAGTCACCGGAGGACGAAACTAACCTTCTGTTAGTTTGACTCAAAAAAATTGCAAAACGAAAAGAGATTTTTTAAGTGCCTAAGTTCCGGGGTCCTGTTTACTGAGGGTAACAAATTACCAGAGTGAAGCATAAAGACAGTGGGAGAATGGGCAATAACGTAAAGTGCGAAGAAGGGCTACATGGTCTATGAGGAGAAATAGCAACAGTTAAGCAAGAAACGCTGAGGGAAATGTTAGTGTCCTGCCAGATAAGCAGCCCAAGTTGAAGACTGAGGGGGGGGGGGGGCAGTCAGAAAGAAGACAAGGGAAAAAGCTAACTCTCCTAAAACCGAGCGCAGGACGGAGGGCGAGCGAACGCGGCTCCCGGCGCAGGCGAGGAGCCTGGCCGCGGCGCCGGCTCCGGCCGGGCCTAGCCCGGGGATTCGGGGACCGGGATCAGACCCGGACCCCCTCCCCCACGGCCCAAGGGCGCACCTCGCGGCCCCCTCCCCCACCGCCCCGCTCGCCGCGGTCTCCGCCCGCGGCCCCGGCACTCACCAGGCAGAAGAGGTTGCAGTGACAATCTTCCAGGCTGGCCCCGTTCGGCACGAAGGAGGAACTCATCGTCCCTCACAGCAGCCGCCGCCGGCGCCACAACCCACCATCCGCCATTACCGCCGCCTCCGACCAGTGAGAGAAACACAGACACCGGGGAGGGCGGGGGGGTGCTGGTTCGAGGGACAGTGGAAGAGGAGGCCGCCGGGCCGCCTGCCCTCCCCACCCACCCCCCCGCCGCCGCGAGCAGCCCCCGCCGCCCGGCCGGCACCCAGCCGCCCGGCGCCGCGGACCGCAGGCGGGAGGGCCGTGCCGCTCTCGCCCCGCTGGCCGGACTGCGGCCGCCGCGGAGCCCGCGGACGTTCGTCCCTCTCCGGGGGAGAGAGGATGTGTGTACCTCCCACAAGAAAAAATAATAAATTACACAATAAATAATTAAAATCGGGTCCAGGAGGGGAAGCGCCCAAGCCCTGGAGGGTTCTCCCGGGCGGGGAGGCGCCCGCAGAGGGGCGGGAAGGGCGAGAGCCGGAGAGAAGCCCAGGCCCCCGGCCCGGCAGCAGCGATGTCCTTAAGCCTAGTCTCCTCAGTGGCGGAGGTGGTGGCGGTGTCTGCGGGCTCAGACCATTCTCTGGCTGTGTCTTCCCGTAGTCCCTGGGCCAAGCTGGCCTAACGTCTGCTCTCCTGCGGCCTCACCGCCGGGACGCCGTAGTCTCCCCCATTTTGTGGGCCCAGCGGGCGGTGTTTTTCCCCCTTTAATCCGAATTCACGGGTTTTCCCTACGCTTTAATGGCGGCCACAGGGACCAGCTCGCCCTCTCTGCTCGCCCATTGGCCGCCTTGAGGTCACGTGGGCCCGTGCTCCGTGGGGAGGGGGAGAGAGAAGGGAGTGAGGGAGGACCGGGAAGCTTTCGGCGGAGGCGGTGAGCTCCGGGGACTGGGCAGCCCGCTGGTGTCTACTAAGATAGCGCCATCTGCTGGGTGCCCCGGCCAGTGTACGATGACCCTGGGCACTGGCCCTGTGTTTCTCCTTGCTGGGGAATTGACAGTTCAAGAGGGTTCACATCGCAAATCTCGGAGTTACGTGGAAAGCTCCTTGAGTTCCTTGGAAGAGAAAGTGTTGCAAAAATTCCAAGGCATTCTCTTTTATTTCACGCGGTCGCTGGGGTGCAGCGCAGACCGCTGGGCTTGGGAGTCAGACAATCTGAGCTAGGACTCAGCCACTCAAAAGTTGTGTTACTAAGAAGGAAACATAAAAGAAACGGTAAGCCTTGTGTTTAGGAGTCCGGGAGTTAGAACCACATCGAATGGGTTCGAACCTTGAACGAGTCACTTCACCTCTTTGCGTCTCAATTTCCTCACCTGTGAAATGGGGGAAACATAACCCCTACTTCACAGGATAATTGTGATAATTGAATTACTACAAATAAAACATGGTAGCCCAGTGCCTGGCACAGATAAGCATTGTTAATAGTAATCTATTATTGTTGTCATCATTACCTAATGTGGCTATTAGCAGGAGTATAAGTGAACCAGTGTATTGAAAGTGCCCACTAGAGTGTAATCTCCGTGGGAACGAGGACTTCCTTTTGTTTACTGCTCTCTCTGTAGTGGCAACAAAAGGTTCCTAGCACAGAGTAGGTGCCTGATATTTGTAAAGGTGCACATGAATGAATGGCCAGAAGCAGGAACCAAATAAAATGGTAGTTTCCTTCCCCAGGAAACACTCAGTTCTTGCCTGGATTATATATTTCAATGTAGGAGTTCCAAGATTTTTCCAGAGAGCTTTAGAGAGGAAAGGAGAAAGGGGCAGGGGGGCCTGCAGTAGGGAGAAGGGAGGAAGGAAAGAGCAAAGGTGATTCAAAAGTTAGAAACATCAGTTAGTTAGAACTTACCATAATTTTTAATTATAATTGCCTCTGTAAAATAAATGGTAGACCCTTCCATGTCACTTCTTCAGCCACAGAATGAAAAGCATTTCTCATCCATTCATTCATTCCTCCGTGGTGGCTAAAAGCTCAGATCTTGAAGCCAAAAGCCTATAGAAGAAGTTCTGCTACTTACTCGTTGAATTTGGATCCGATTTGGCTATAGATTGAATTAATTTCTCTTACTCTCGGTTTTCTCATTGTAAAATGGGGATAGGAAAAGTACTTTTCTCTTAAAGTGTCCAGTGAATGAAACAGTGTAGGGTTAGGGCTTGCCACAGTGCTTACTAAATGTTAGCTATTAATATACTTTTAAAAAATCGTTATCGAGCACCTGTGTGCTCAACTGAGTGTGTTGCTAGTCTGTGCTAGGCCTTGATACAAATATGGATAAGATATCTGCCTGTCCCTCGAGATTCCTGAAGAGAGGCAATAAAGGAACCATTTCCCACAGAGTAAGATAAAATGCAGTGGAGTTAATTGCTTGAATAAGGTATGTATCAGCTATGGCACAATGAGAGCTCTAGAGGAGGAGCACCAAAGTCAGAGAAGGCGTCTCAAAGCAGGTAGCATTTGAAATCAGATTTAAAGGATAAAATGAATTCTTATAAAGCCCTTTGAAGCAGTTAAATCTTATTAAACCCAATTCAGATCTAAAGGCCACATATCAAAGTCAATTATACAACCAGGACTAATTCAATCCAGGAGCTCAAATCAACTAAGGTCCACATCCTTTCTAACTTGAGTGCCAGCACCCAGAGACAGTGACCCCCAGATCCAACAAGGTAAGCGCCTCTGCTGATCTCTTTCCCTGAGAAAATTCTCGGATCTTTGTTCTCCCTGCTTTTGTCACTCTGAAATGTTCACCCCTCCCCCTCTTATTTTATCCAAAACATAGCCATCCTCTACAGAAGTATCAATCTCCATTGCCCTTCTCCACCCCAACTTGAGCACCGTCTTCAGGAGTCCAGAGGCAGGTAGAATCTGCCCGAAACCTACCAGGTACAAAGTAACATTTGATTGACCTTTCATTTTAATCTCAATCTTCTCAAAAAGAAGGGGGAGATAGGGGACAAGAAGGGAGGAAGATCCAGAGGAAAAATCTGAGAGAGGGTCGCCAAAAGGGACAGGACAGAGAGAGACAGGGAGAAATGGAGAGACAGCGGTGAAAAGGCAGGAGAGACTGAGAGAACGGAGAAGCAAAGTTGGGGAGAGGGACACCAACTGTGAGGCACACAGAAACATCACGGGGAGAAGAGAGCAATGTCAGCACAGAGAACATGTCAGTAACCACCTACGTTGTCTTACAATCTTGTATGATTTAAAGAGTAATGTAAATAAGTAAAAACAGTATGTGCACATTGTCAAAACTTGGGAAGATACAGAAAAGTGTAAAGATAAAAAAATTCAAAAATGTACATTACCAAAAAAAAAATACCCATAACATCACCACCTTTTGATATTTTGCTATGTTTTCTTTCAGACTTTTCCAAATATATCCTAATGGTTGAAGTTGTACTATATATAAATTTTACTATACATATTTACTGACAACCTAGTATGTGTCAGGTCATGTATGGATAAGGCATAGGATATACAAGAGGCGCGTAAGCTCGCTAGATATAGCATCTGCATGGTTGGACCGACTGGGGTCAAAATGCCACACCACACCTGCCAACTCCCTGACTTCCATTCACTTACTTGTAAAATGTGTATGTAACGATAGCACCTAAACGTCAGAGATGTTGTGACAATTAAAAGAGATAATCCAAGTAAGATAGAATAGCTAATCAAGAATGTTCAAGTGAATCTTAGATGTTGCCTTGGGTCGATAATCACCCATTGTCCTCAACTCTTTGAAATATGGATGCGTTTGGTGATCTCAACCTGTTCTTTAACTTCTTCAGCTTTTAAGAACTCCATTTTGAATGGGATAGTGGAGGCACCTACCTTCCAAGAAGGATGACAGAGCTACATCACCCGAGACAGAGAAAGTCCAGGAAACAGTAATGTCTGACTTTAGGACTAGTGCTCCCCACCTGATTCTGAAAAATCCCAGGGTCTAGAGCAGCGCTGTCCAGTAGAAATATAATGAGCACTAAATAAATCATCAAAAGTTTTTTGGTGGCCACATTAAAAAATGATTTTTTAAATGTGAAATTAATTTTAATTATATATTTATTCCAGTGTAACAGAAATATCATTTCCCATGTAGACAATATAAAAATTATTGAGATAGTTTGCTTTTTTTTTAGCCAAAACTTTAAAATCCGTGTGTATTTTCACTTACAGAACATTTCAATTCTGAGCAACCACATTTCAAGTACCCAATAAGGCACATGTGGCTAGCGGCAGCTGTGTCGCATAATACAAGTCCAGAGTCAAAAGCTGAAGGATGAGAACCAATTAAGCTGTGCAGTGAGTGGTCTTGAGCCTGGTGACAACACTGATTTTCTTAGGGTCACGTTAATGATTTGATGCTGTACTTAATTCAATAGGAAAAAAATGGCTGAGTTGCAAGCCACTTTTTTTAGTGAATGCACAAACACTGCTTTGTTGCATATAGAAATAAACAATGTAAATTAGCAAGTTTGGACAAGTAAGAAAATATTTCAGCTCTAAGCATCAAATATCCTGAATCGACTTGAAAGTTGACCTGACTTGCTATTTTTGTTAGTAGTGTAGCATCTACTCTCAACCTCACATTCATTTCTCGATCAATGTTTTACTTTAATGTTAAATTTGAAGTCAATTTCTCCTTAACTTCCTCAGTTTGAAATTTGGTTTGTAAGCCTTAAGTAAATCAGATGTCCCCCTCTCCCTCATTTTATTCTACTTGACTACTCTGGATCTGTTTTTCTCAAACATAATGAAGATATTAGGTTAAATAATTGCTATTATTTAATACCTACTATGCAACCTTTAACATATGTGAGGCACTGTGTGCTTAAGTATTTTGCATTATCTTCATTGCCACAAACTTCAGAGGTAAATATTGATACTATATTATCCCAATTTCCAGATTGCGATGCTAAGGTATAGAGAGTAACTTGCTCACCGGCCAAAGAGCTCTGTAAAGCAAACTAAGGGGCCCTTTCTCTATCTTGGAAGGCCCAAGAGAAACTTCCCAGAGGGAGAGTTGAAAGTATATCTTGAAGAATGAGTTGGATTGAGCTAGGAGAAGATTCAGGTGAGAGGGTAGGGAGAGCACAGAAGAAAGGGGGAGGACTGAAAAGCTTGGTGATGGTGAGAAAAGGTTTGGCTAAAGTAACCCCAAAGCCAAATCATGAAGAATTTGGATTTCATCCAGAAGAGAATGAACGACCATTGAAAAACTTTAAATGTGAGAGTGCCAAGCTAAGAGCTGTTTTTAGAAACAACATGCTAGGAGACTTGTTGGGGGCATTGTGGTAATCCAGGCAGGAAGTGAAGAGGCCTGAGCTAATTAAGTGAAGCTGATCTAAAAACCTCTTTCTGTTTTGAATTTATTCCATCAAGCATCAGCAAGGAAGACAGGGAAGTAGAGGAAATCACTTTTGCAAAATGCTGAGCATTCCTTTCTTACTGAGCAGAGGATATATATTTTTTTTCATAGCCAAAGCTGACAGAGGAGGCAAGTGTAGTTCTCTGAACCTGCTCCTCCTGCTGAAAAGTTCCAGATAGGACTTTGGTCTCACAGGATAATTATCCCTGTGCACAAACCAGTTTGCGATTCTGTTTTTCTCTTCTCCCAAGAAAATGTTCAAAGAAGTTCAAAAGATGTGACCAGCCAAGAAAAATAGGAAGATTATTCTAGAATCTTTTGGTTCTACCATGAGTATATAAATGGTTTAATAATAATATA
Organism: Mormoops blainvillei; assembly: GCA_004026545.1. Lineage (NCBI taxonomy): Eukaryota > Metazoa > Chordata > Mammalia > Chiroptera > Mormoopidae > Mormoops > Mormoops blainvillei. Next base: position 213,760 of record PVJD01000383.1, on the reverse strand, counting down.
GATGAAGGTAACAGAGTTTTATACCATTTGTATCACTGGCTTTGACATTCATTCATTCACTTAATACCTATGGATATTTAAAATGAACACGCCCCTGTGCTAGGTGCTATGATGATGAGGCAAAATACGCAACAGTGAATCAGAAATAGATCCTACCCCTGAGAAGCTATTAGTTCTCATACAAGAAGACATGCACGAAGTAACTGTAAGTTGTGTTGAAAATGCCTAAAATGGATATAGGTCAAATGTTGTGGAACTGAAAGAAGATGGGGCTATCCCAGGTAATGAGGAAAACAAGGCTAGTGTAGAAAAACTTTGTATTTCAAGTGTATGATAATTGATGTGCAAGATTTGGACTTGCAGAGATTTGGGGAAGAGCAATTTCAGGTCACTATTTCCTAAAGTGGAGTTTGAGGACAAGATTCTGAAGAATGTTACTGGGAATTCCACACATAAAAAGCGTTCTTGGTTGTACTGGTAATTTGCCTATTTGTTCTTAGATTAATTTCCTTCCCTCCCTCTGCCCTGTTCTGTATTGAAAGAGGTTGCTCCTTGCAAATGGTATTTCTCAGACTCTGTTATGGTTTGGTTTGTCCAAAGGAAGCAAGAGTAGCAGACAAAGAGGTCTTTTCCTTCCCCCTGTGCTTAAAGTGGTATCTCCAGCAGGGGCCGCATCTTCCTTGTGGCTCCAACTGCAGCTAGACAGCCCCTCCTCTGCTGGGCAATCCTGGCTCTTGGGGTGGTGTATTTGTTATCTGTTGCTGCATAATAAATCACCTTGAAACTTCACAGCTTAAAACAACAAAAATTTTATTATCTCACACTGTTCCTGAGGTTTAGTAATCTGAGGGTGACTTAGCCAGGTGTTTCTGGCTCAGGGTCTCTCATGAGGTTGCAGTCAAGATGTTGACTGGAGCTGCAGTCATCTCAAGGCCAAAGCAGAGCTGAAGAACTCAATTCCAAGTTCACTCACATAGTTGTTGGCAGAATACAATTCCTAGCTGGCTATTTTTCTGAGGCTTGAGTATGAGTATTCTGCCAGGTGGCCTTCTCCTTAGCGGTGCATGCAACATTTTGACTTGCTTGTCCAACAGGGAGTTATCCGAGGGAGAGAGAGAGAGAGAGAGGTAACTAGAATGGAAGCTGTACTCTTTAAACAATCTAATCTCACAAGTAACATGCTGTCACTTCTGCCACGTTGTTGGTCATACAGACCAACTGTGATACAGTGGGGGAGGGGCCTACACAAGGGTGTGAATAGCAGGAGACGAGGACAATTGAGGGCTCTCTTGGAGGCCAGCTACCACAGTCCATCCTCTGGTCCCCCAAAATTCATGTCCCTCCCTAATGCAAAATACACTCACTTCCTCCCAAAGTCACCAAAAGTCTCATCTTATTACAGCATCTGCTTGAAGTTCAGCATCTTATCATCTAAATCAGGTCCAGGTGCAGCTAAGTAAGGCTCCTTGGGTGTTGTTCCTTAAGTATATAGCTCTTTGAGTACAGTTGGTGTCCCCCTGTGAAACTAAAACTTGTCTGCCCCTCCGTGCACCCAACACACAATGGTGAAACAGTACCAGAGTAACTGCCGTAGACAGATGTTCCTGCTCGAAAAGAGGGGAAATGGCAGGCACGAAGAAGTCACTGCGATTCTGAAATCAGCTGAGCAAACATTGAAAGTTCCTTCATTATGTTGCAAGGCCTGGGAATCATTCTCCCTGGTTCTCGGCTTCATGTTCTTGGGTCTTGGTTCTGATTTCTGAATCATCCTCTCTTTTTCACGAAAGATAGCCCATGTTTACAGCCGAGTAGTTTTCTTTCTACTTCTCCCCAATGGGCGTCTGAGGGTCCAAAGGCCTCCTTTCATTTTGTGCTATCTCTATCCCTTTTGGTCCACGGTGGCAATGTTTCTAAATACATACTTGTTTAAAAAATGTTATGTCTTCTCTGAATCTTACTGGGGTCCACTCCATTAGATGAAAGCCACACCTACACGTCTTTCAGAGAAGCTCTTCTCTACCTTCAGCTTCTGATGAGATGGCTGAGGGACAATGCCGTTAAGCTTCCGAGATGCTTCATCACTCTCTTGAGAGGCTATGTGACACCTACCTTTAATCTCCTTAGAGGACCTTTTGTCTAAATAAACAGCGCTCTGATGCACAACCTTAAATCTTCCTGAGGCAGTAACAAAAGATTTTACAGTCGTACCCTTGGCTTCATCTTTGGACCGTGTTTTACTGGCAGTGCCCTGGATTGGATCTTCGCTCAGAAGCTATGTCTTAATTTTAGCACTGTTTGCCATTTGGAGGGGCTGAGAATTTCCAAACCCAGAAAACTGTCTCCTTTTTGTTTCACAGTTCTGCCTTTATTTATTGTTTCCCTCTCTCTTCTCACATTTTACTATAAGCAGGACCACCCAGTTCTTTAGACAAATTTTCTACCTTTCGGTTACTGCAGGCAACGGTGCCGCTGAACTTTCTGTATAATAAGGATCCCCTTTCTTCCAGTTTTCAGTAACATTATCTCATTTTCTTGCAAACTTTCACCTGCATCCACATCAAAGGTCAAGGTGCTTCTACCAACAGATTCTTCCATGTACTTTAGACTTTCACTAACACTGTCCCCAAAGCCCATTACCCAGTTTAGGACTTTTGTTATAGCAGAATCCCACTCCCAAGTACCAACATCTATATCAGTTATCTATTTCTGTGGAATACATTATTCCAAAACTTATTGGTTTGCTAAAACAAATATTTATTACCTCACACAGTTTCTGCGGATCAGGAATCCAAGACCTGGCTTAGCGAGGTGATTCTGGTTCAAGGTTTCTCATGAGGTTGTAGTCAAGATGTCAGCCAGGGCTGCAGTTATCTCAAAGCTTAACTGGGGCTGGAGAATCTGCCAACAAAATCTGTTACTGCATCTGGACAACACTGCCTCCTTTAATCATAGATCCCTAAGGGTAATCTCTCTCCTATTGCTCATGTCTGGGTTGTCCCACCATCCTCTTGTTCACCCGTTCAATTCCTCCAAAATTTAAAAACTAGTTTCTCATATTAGGTTCCCTATATTGTACTCCCTAGTGTAAGTGTCATTTTCTGTTCTGGATCCTGACTGATGTAAGTCTTGTGTTGAAAAAAAAAATTCATTTGAGTTGAACAGATGCCTTTCCATAGGACTTGTCAGAGCTTTTAGTACACTACTGCACATTGTGAACTCCCCCGAGGAATCTGCAGCGCGCAGCATTCCCAAAACTCTTTTGACCACAGACCTGTATTTGTTGTTTTTACATGCACCTAATGGCAAGGATGCACGAACTGTGCATTAGAAACTATGAGTATGTGAAGGAAAGCAGTGGAAAATATGGTTAAAAACGGGGTAGACCAATTCATATAGGTCCTATCCTATATTATAGGGCAAGCTGCTTGAACTTGACCCTGTAGGCATTGAGGAGTCATTGAAGGTTGCCTCCTGCTGGGTGAAAAGTCAGAACTGTTGAGCTAAACTGTTTAATCATAGCAATACACATTTTAATTAATAAAAAGACTTACAGTCTTCTCACAAGAGTGACCTCAACCTTTATATAGTTCTCCTCTATGAGACTATTCCAAAGGTATACTACTGCCCTTTTCCTCAGTGATTTGCCAAAAACAGGTAGTGTGGTACATAAGCTTTGGAATTAAAGATTTATATCCTGAATTTGCTAGCTGTGTGACCTTGGGCAAGTTACCTAACTTCTCCAAGCCTCTGTTTACAAATCTGTAAAATGGGGGTAATAACACCAAACTGTCATGAGAATTAGATAATATGATTCAGTTATAGTGATTGACACAATGGCTCTTAGAGCAAGGGCTCTGTAAATGATAGTAATTCTTAATAATTTGAGCTAGCAATGCACCCATGAGAAGTTCACCTTCCATTCTTCAGTTCTCATCTACCCCTAGTTCTGCGTAGCACCATTAGTGATCTTCAAGTGTCGAAGCGAAGGAACTGCCAAATAACAATGATTAAAGACCTCAATTTATGGGTGTGTTATCCTTTACTTTTATGTTTTCTCTGGATGCAAAGCAGTCCAGAGGAATTCCCAATTCATATACGAACTAGAAATATATATTTTTTAAATCTGCCTTTTCCCCCCTGTAATAATGACTTTCAAAAAATATAAGAAAATGCAACACCACAAAATGATCATTAGATTATCAGTTTGGGCTTAGTTTTCCTGACTTTGGAAAATAAAATGCCATGAATCATGACACATTTTGAGAAGTATTGAAGGAACTTTGGAGGTATTCACCTTTGTAACACTCTTTCCCTATTTTCCAGATGGAAGGAGAGGGATAATACTTTCAAAAGCCTCTTTGTATATTCAAATGCAGAAGAGCCATTATCAAAGAGATGAATTACAAAGAATAATCAGAAATCTAAATATGTACAAATTTTGAATCAGTAGTAAGAGGATTGACAGTTTTTGATGCAAAACTATTTCATCTTTGTATATATTTATACCTTAAGAATAACACTTCCAAAACACACAAAATGAGTAGGTCCACTTTTAGAAAAGGAAATATGAATAAACCAGATTAAGAATATATGACTTTTAAAACATAATTTCCAAAGCAGCTGCTGTTAACACAAAGCATTCGTGTTGGCTTGTTTTCTTTGTGCAACTCAAAATGATGATTCTTAAAAGACCATAGCCTGTGTGACAGAGTGCCATGTAGCTACCAAAAATGACAGGAACCTGGCTTATGTCCATGGAAATGTGCATAGAGAGGAATGTAAGCAGAAAAGAAGAAACACAAAATAGCATGTATACTCAGATTAAACTGTGTAAAAATGGATGTGTGTACACAACATAGCACAATGGAAAGAACACTGGGAATCAGAAGAGCTGAGTTCTGGTTGTGACAGAGCCTTCACTTGGTTGGGTATCAATATCTGAGCCATTTATCTGCTTGCTCTGTTTCCTCATTTGTGAAATGAAGGAGTTGACTGAGACTGATTCCAAGGACCTTCTTAGTGCTAAAGTTTACTGATTCCATAGTTCAAAAATTTGGAGTGACATAAATACAGTTTACTGTTTATTATTTTCTTTCCCATATTATTGTTTAGGTTAATAACAATGTTAAAAGGACACCGCATGCCTTCAATAAGACATAGGAGAGAGACTATATCAATAAATAAGGTTTAGTGACAAATAAGCGTACTATTTTCTTTAAACTTTGCTTACAAAAGAAAAAGGCAATTAGAAGTCACTGAAGATTGTGGAGCAGAAAAGGGACATGATAAAAGCAGTATTTTAAACAAGTCAGTGGTACTCATCATTGCTGAAAAAACGAGAGAATGAACTCAGAATGACCCATTAAAGGGTGATTGACAGTAAACTAGGCGGTAGTAGTGAGGGCTTGAACTTGGGAGGGGGCAGTCATTTCCTCATTTACTTATTTGTTTTTTATGACCCTCACTGTGTTAAGTGCAGGGGGGGAAGATACTGTGAGTACACACAACCGTTCTCTATCCCCTTTCCCATTTTAATTTTCTTCATAGAACTTATCATTACCTGAAATTTATTTATCTTTATTTATTTATTGTTGTATTACGCCTCACCCTCCAGAATATAAGTTCCATGAGGGTAGAAATTACCATGTACATAAGTACTCAAACAACACTTGATGGATGAAAGAATAAATGAAAATCATATTGAATCTTACAGAGTCAAACATCTTTTCTGATACGTTTTTATGGCTTTGTAGCTTCAGGCTAATTTAACGCCAAAAGCCTCTATAGATACTCCTGCTGCGTTCATGAGAAAATTAACTTAAGAAATTATTCCTACGACTGCCATTCTTGCAGCCTACTACTGAAGTGTTTCCCCATCCATTTTGCTCCCCTTCTGTTCAGAAATCTTTCTGTCTCTGATATAAATCAAGCTAGAAGGGAGAGATGATTATCTGTGCTTTACTCCTCGCTCCCCTTTCTGAGTGACCTATATCTAGATATTTGTTTGTTAATTTAATACAATGATTCAAAACTTATTAGCTCTTTCCTTATAGCTTCGGTTCACAAATTTGGTTTGAAGGTAAATGATACCAAACAGCTTCCCTGTCAGACCTGCTGGGAAAGGGGGGAGAGGTGTGGGCCAGAGCCGCAGCACAGAGCTCAAAGGACAGCGATTAGCTTTAGAACCGCTCAACTCAGCCATGGGGCTCTAATCCCCCCACTCCCTGAGCAACGCTTGAATCTGCTTTCTTCTTCTTTTTTAAAAGATTGTATGTATTTACTTTTAGAGAGAGGGGAAGAGAGGGAGAAAGAGAGGGAGAAACATAGATCAGTCACCTCTTGTACATGCCCCAACCGGAACCGAACCTGCAACCCAGGCATGTGCCCTGACTGGGAATGGAACCAGCGACCTTTCGCTTCGCAGGATGATGCCCAACCAACTGAGCCACACCGGTCAGAGCTTTGAATCTGCTTACTTTAAAAATAATAGCATTTCACATTTGTTGAGCACTTAAAAGTTTACAAAATGCTTTGACCCCTATGATCTTACTTAAATCTTACTTAATCTCTTTATTCTCAAAGAGATTATGACTTTTTTTTTTCCCTAGGAGAACTAAGAGGGAAACTAGAGTAGCAGCTGTGGGAAAAGAAAGTTTATAGACAGTGAGCTATAAACTGACTAAATGCTAACACCATAATCATGATGAGACCAATGCTGTTTTGACTGGTTCGGTTTCTTCACTCCAGATAGAGTTGATGTATTACCTTCCAAGGGCGTTTTCCCCCCTTTCTCTCCTGCCGGCTGGATCATCCATAATTAGCTGTGCTGGAAGGTTCATACTACTCCAAAGGGAACGGAGGTCCCACCTGTCCCTCAGTATAGTTGGTACCTGACTCTGTCTTTCTTGCAAGCTGAAAACTGGCAGCTCCTCATCCCAGTACCCCCTCTCCAGGTAATCGCTCTGTTGGCTTGACCTTATTGCCAGTTAGGGCCCTTTTGCTGACTAAGAAATAAGTGACTTCCTTTTGTTCTAATATCACTCCTCTAAATTCTTTCTCTTATTCACCTGACCTCAGACTGTTTCTATTTTTTCTCCTTGTTGTTGCTGTTTTTCTGATACTTCCTGCAATTGCACTTGTTGATTCTCTTTTCAGCCTGTGAATGTGGGCAGCTGATAATCTGTTCTTTTCCCATTACCTTGGGTTAACTATTCCACCCGCTTTCTCGGATATTAATTACTCAGGTACCCAGGGGAACTGTAACTTCCCCAAGTCACCTCATTACATTTTTATTTTTTTACCAAGACCAGCCCAATACTTTAGGGCCCCTGGTAATAATAAAATAATAACAATTGTCATTATTGAGTATTTACTAACATGTAATACCAGGCAATTTACATGAGTGATTTTATTTAATCCTCCACACAAGCCAGTGAGGTCAAATTTGAGCAGGTGGATCAACAGAGGCTTTATTTGCATGATTATAAATTAAACCACATACAAAAGATCATTACTGGGTATGTTGGGGTATATGACTAGCCCTACGCACTGAAATCCCCAAGCTCTCAGGAAACACTTTATAGGGATTGTACCACATGTAGAAAACACTTACCCTGGGTAGGGAGAGAGGTAAATCCTGGCGTACATTTACTAAATCTAGAGATCGCAATAAAATTCATAGACCTCCAATCAACCATTGCTCCTGGCATTTTACACCCATATGTAGTCCCTCCCCTGGAATCTTGGCTGGGCCTATGACTTGTTTTGAGACTAGAATGTGGCAGAAGCAACACTGTGTCTGTTCTAGGCCTAAGTCATAAGAATGTTTGGCAGCTTCCACTTTGATGCTTTTAGGAGGCCTGATCCACCATTTGGTAAGTCCACATGGGGAAGGGAAAGCCCTGGGACTGCACGGCGAGAAAGAGGGATCCTGTTTTGCCAGCCTCCCAGCTGGGTCTGGCCTTCCAGACATCCCTGGCAAATTGTCATACACAGAAGTGAAGTCATCCTGGAGGTTCCATCCCCAGCTGCCATCTGACTACAGCCATGTGAAAAACCCAAATGAGACCAGCAAAAACGGCCAGGAGAGCACCAACCACTCAACCCACACACACATGGGAAAATTTTTTAAAACTCAAAACATTGTTTTAAGCCAGTTAATTTTAGAGTGGTTTATTAAGCAGTAATAGATAACCAAAACACTACTAATATTAATAAGGTACAAGGTTACAGTTGGTTCGGAGTGCCATTAGGTAATATTACTTCAAGAGGATTAAGAATACCAGAATCCTGCCTTAAACCATAGCCATACCCCAGCTTCAAGGTCTAGAGGGAGAAATATACACAGGAGACAGTGTCAAAGGAAAACAAATAACACTTGAACTTTGCCTAGGCTTGTACTCTCTGATAAGGTGGTCTGAAGTCACATGCCCAGAGCTGGAGGTTTACAGGGCCTTTTCCAGGGGTAAAATTAAAAATATTTAACCACCATGACAGCCATGACTCTGCCTAATCATAATGGACACTGACTGAACCAGGCTGTATCTTCATAGTGCAACTACACCTGGCTGTTCCCTCTCTCTGAGCCTGACAGCTCACCTGAACTGGAGTGTCACTCAGTCCCACGGGGACAAAGAGAGACGCACCTGGTGGGATCCATACCCATGTGCATGATCCAAGTACAGTGTGTGCGATCCTGGCTGCCAGGAAAAATGGCCTGGTCACTGTCTTGGAATCTAACCAACCACATTAGCCATTTTCTCATGGCTGGTAGGGAAAACACGAAGAGTGATAAGGAGAAGCTGCGATGTGTCCCTTTCCCTAGACCCTTTACATACTATCTCATTTAATCCTCCCAGAAACTCTGAAAGGTTTTTCTTCCCATATTACCCACGAGAAATTAAATGTTAGGTTGAGAAACTTGTCTGAGGTCACACAGTCAGCGACTATTAGGGATTACAGGAATGTGCTGGGAGAGGTCAATAAGGAGAGCTGATTTTTTAGTGCGGCACACTGCGAAGTCACTCAGATTGTCATCTGAGTTGTTTTTTGTTCAAGTAAAAACAAAGTCAAATGAAAGTGCTGTACCGTTAGAGGCACCCAAGGCAACAGGGCCCAAAGTCACTCTTTTTTGTGGCTTGATTATGGAACAGGTGGGAGGAAGGCATCTCTCTCCAGTTCAGCAGAGAAGAGGCTGCACGCCAGCTGTGGTTGGTGATATGAGTCAGAAACTAGCCAGCCAGAAATGCACGTGCGACCTCCCTGCCCCCAAACACCCTTGAGATACACAGAAGGGGCCTGCGGCGCCCATGACCTTGTGGAGGCTGCTTCTGTCCGTATTACACTGTCAGACCAAAGAGGCCTGGAGAAGTGCGTTACACACACATTACATCTCTGACAGAAAAGTATGTGTTCCACCCCCACAGTCTCCATTCAAGTTCCCAGAAGTTTGCAATTATCCACGAAAGATGTTTCCAGACAAGACTTACTCAGCATTGTTTTTCAGTAGGGTGTGATTAATTTGCTTTGTTTTGTTTTTCATTCCTTTAAACTTGGGTGACCACTTTCATTCCACCCCAGGCTGGTGTATAAAGGCCAGTCATGAACCACACGCCTGTTTCCATTCGCTCTCCACCTGCTGCTTCTTTCTCTCAGCATCCTGGATTCTCGGCTTTATATGCCACTTTGATATCTGCGTCTCCTTTCTTCCTTGTGTCAACCACACTTCTTTCTCCACTGGCCTCCACTTTCTCATTCAGGCTGTTTGGATTTTGACCTCTCGCCCAATTTTCAGTTGTACTAAGTCCTCTGGTTTGGTATCTTGACTTATCTGAGAATCTTCATACTAAGCACCAGTTTTGCAGAATTCTACCAGCCAACTGCATCTGGGTGGCATGTATTGTCCAAAACTTGGTGCTTTGGGAAAGAAAACTATCTGACAAAAACAATGGCCTAGGAGAGGAAGAGTTGCTTTTAACCTGCACTCACTTGCTGGCATTGCCAGTCAAATTTCTACCTGCCCACCTCTGCACCACTTTCCTTCTGGCTCCCAGAGATTTAAGAAAGATAAAAAAAAATCCATGGTTACAACAACATCAGAAAATTGTTTGGCAGTATCTACTAAAACTGAACATATGCATATACTTTTACTGAACAATTCAACTCGTAGATACATACCCAACAGAATGCATACATATGTTCACCAAAAGACATATACAAGAATGTTCATAGCAGGAACATTCATAATAGCTAAAAACTGGAAGCAATCCAAATGTCCAACAGCAGTAGAACAGACAAAGATCAGTATACTCATACAATACACTATCTAACAATGAAAAACAGACTACTGCTATGCACAACAACATGGATAAATCTTACAAATACAATGTTGTCCCCCCAAAGTGCCCCACACAAAAGAATATATAATATATATTCCATTTATATGAAACTCTAAAATAGGCAAAACTAATCAATGTTGTTAAAAGTCAGAATAGTGGTTACCATATGGGGAGTGGTAACCAGGTGGGGGACATAAGAGGATTGGACACCGATAATGTTTTATTAATCTGGATATGGATTAAACTAGTGCATTCACTTTGCAGAAATGCATCCAGCTGCACACTTGTGATTCACATATTTTCCTATGGTATATGTGAGTAAAGTGGATAATAGAAAGAAAAATTTCCTTGCTTTCTCCTGAATATGTGATGATAAAGGACATTCAAGGTTAATGGCTGGTTACATAGGTCACTTTGGAAAACCTAGCAATTCCTATTAAACTATAAAACCTATAGATTCCTCTGCTATAATGGAGACACCTCCCCTTGGCCCCCCGTCATGGTACTTGGCAGGACATGATCAGCAGTATGGCACACAGCCAACACAATACAGGTCTCCATCTCTTGGTTTCCAGGCGGAATGGCCCACTGTGGGCCTAGCTCTGAGAAGGACTCAGGGGGTGTCTGGGGCAAGTTAACCAGAATGGCAGGATGAGGCAGCTTGCAGGCTGCAGAGCAGGGTCCATAGCAAATCTGGACACTCAAGGGTTAAGGCTGTAATAGAGGACCGAGGAGATTATCTCAGTGAATTACCCAGCCAAGGAGACCAGGCAGGGCAGCAGAGGCCAGGCACAGGTCAACGGGACATACATGGAGACCATCAGGATGGAGCCAGTGGCTTTGGAGGAAAACTGGGCATGAGAAGGAGCAGCCACAGGCTTCCTGTGGGGCCTGTACAGTTCGATAGATCAGGAAAAAACTACGGAAGGGCTGAGCTGTTTCAGAAAATAATTCTGTACTCTTTCCACTGCTCCACCCAGTCTTCCTCAGGGGCTCTCTGTTTTGGTGATATTTCCCACTCACAGCCTACTTCCAGGCTCTCCGCTAAATTCCAGGATTTTGGCTTCTATCGTTTGGGCATGTCCCATTGTCTTAAAGTGTGGAGAAGTTCCACACTTTAGCCAACAACCCCCTGACAACATCTGACTCTCCCAGCCCCACATGGGTCAACCATACCCTCTCGCTCAGTTACCATCACCTGCAAGAGTGGGGATCCCAGAGAGAAAGGCCAAGAGCACCTGGAACCCAACAAGCCTATGTCACCTTAGAACTTGGACATTTCTTTGTCACTAGAGCCACTACCCCTTCTCTGATACTGTGTCCCTGCTCTGGTCTGTTCCCTTTCAGACTGTGTTATTGTACTTGGCAAACCCATGCAAGTTGGCATGGAAATCTTAATAATGAGGTCCACCAGTGTCTGTCTTCCATGTTAGGAATTCCTCCAGGCTGTAGTCCTTTATGTCCCGTTTGCCTCTATGTATTCATTGGCTCCCCTTGTTTTCCTATCCACATTCGTTCTGTACCTTGGCTCCACTCAACTTGGCCACCTTTGTCCCATTTTATCCTATCAGGAGCAAGTAATCAAAGTATTTTTTGCTGTTTACCTGGCTATTTGATATTTTCTTCCCTAAAATGTTGCCAACAGCAGCAATAAAGGATAGGGGAAGTCTGCATTTTAGGAACTGCTAAAATGGGGTTGAATTTCTGGATCTATCACCTTAGACAAGTTACCTGACCTTTCTAAACCTCAGTTTCCTCATCTGTAAAACAGTAATCTAGTCTTGGATAGTTGTTGGAATGATTAAGTGATATTATGTGAGGATAACATTTTGCTTATATGAACAACTTAATACATGTTGGTTGTTATTGTTAGAAGATTTATTCTAAAAACAGTTATTATCCACCTTCCTAGTTACTGGACGATGTGAAGGAGTCCAGATGATCTGAAAAAGAAAATGCAAAGGAAGCATAAACAATAACCTCTGCAAATAAGCACATTCTGAGGAACAAAAGAATGCAATTCGAGAGTATGAATTAAGCACCAAAATCACATTATGCATAAAAAACACAAATATTAAAAGCCACAGTCCTAAGATATTGCCAATCTCAATAAATAGCTTTTGACTGTGGAAGTGCCTAAGGGAAACTGGTTCCAAAGTGGTCTACCCATACAGAATTCTAGAAAGAAATGCCATTCATGGTGAATGTGGCAGCAGGCTGAGAGTACAAGGCCACGACAAGAATTGCATGGGTTTGGGCAGTAATAAGACAAAGGCCAATTAATAAACAGAAATCGAGGGTGAGTAAATAAATATCAGAGGGCAGAACAAGACAGAATGACCAAAGTACATGCAAACAGTCTGCAGGGAGGAGAGCTGCCAATCGAACAGTTGGCCTCTGAGAGTCACAGGGATTTTGCAAGGGGCAGAGGTGGAGGGAAACAGACAGTACTGAGACCCACCAGTGAAAGGCTCTCCACACAGGAGGAACATGCTCTCTTGGTTTCAGAAGCCATTATAGTTCCCTCATCCTGGTGAGGAGGCATCTGTAGTGAGCCTGGTCTGTAAGCTTGCTGGTGGTAGTAACTGAACGGTTAGGAGTGGGGGTGAAACTTAACAAGTTTCTCTGGAAAAGTATTTCAGGGCAGTCCGTGCTGGCTTTTCGGATGCAGGTTTATCTGCGTGTCATTGGTGGAAACAGAGGACTTGATTGGAGCCTGAATCTGCTCAGTAAATCCCCATGGGCCATCCTCAGGTCCACAGTATTCCCAGCTAATAAAAAGGCAGGATTATCCATGGTCTCTTTCTGAGAAAAATATTTACTGTCTAGCAGCCTTCCTGGTTATACACCATGGTGGGAAAATGGAAGCCTTCTATCCTGGGAACATGTTTTCCTTTCAAATATGTAATGCCAAGAACATCTTTAAAGAGCCCAAGAAAGACAATCTTAAGACCTCCGAAGGAAACTTTTGTCTGGTGCTGTATCAATTTTTATATAGATGAACTAAGTTCCATAGAAAATTTGGAAGGCCGTGGGACATAGTGAGAAACACATGGGTTTTAGTCCCTGACAAATTAGGTCTGAATTCCAGCCCCATCACTTATTAGCTACGTGGCTTTACACAAATTATTTAACCACTCCGAGTCTTCATTTCCCCAGCTATAAAATGGAGATAATATCTATTGGAAAGAGTTATTGCGAAACAGAAACAAACTCATAGATACAGAGAACAAACTGATGGTTGCCTGGTGGGAGAGGGATTGGAATACTAGGTAAAAAAGGTGAAGGGGCTGGGAAGCACAGATCGGTAGTTACAAAATAGTCATGGGATGAAAAGTACAGCACAGGAAACACAGTCAATAATATTGGAATAACTGTGTGGTGCCAGGTGGGTGCTGGAAACATCAGGGGGGACACTTTGCGAAGTATGCGATTGTCTGACCACGATGCTGTACACCCAAAGCTAATATAAAATAATATTGAATGTCAACTGTAATTGAAAAAATTTAAAAACTTTAAGAAAAAGAAAAAAATAAGTACAAATAGCAGTTACAAAATAGTCATGGGGCTATAAAGTACAGCACAGGGAATAGAGTCAATAATATTGTAATAACTATGTGTGATGTCAGGGGGGTACTAGACTTATCGGGGGGATCACTTAGCAAGATAAATTAATATCTAAGAACTATGCTGTACACCTGAAACTAATATAATATTGAATGTCAACTGTAATTAATACTTTTTAATTTAAAAAACTTTTTAAAAAGAGTTATTGTGAAGGTTAACTGAGACAAATGTATGTATCTCATTATGCCTGACACACTGAGGATAGTGGCCCTCAATAAATGGTAATTCTCTTCCCTTTCTGCTGATATTTAATGCACAAAGGCCTACCTTATTTCTAATTTCAATGTTCTCTCCATCCAGCAACCTACTTGGACTTTTAGACACACTTGACTACTATCTTGATCCTAGATGTTCTTATGAGAACATAAAAGGATTTATAACTGCAGTGTGTAACTACAGAATAATTGCTCCCCCTAAAATGTCCATGTCCTAGTCCCTGTAGCCTGTGAATATATTACCTTACTTGGCAAAAGGGAAGATGTGATTAAGGTTAGGAACCTTGAAATGAGATTATTCCGGATTATCCAGGTGGCTCCAACATAATCACATGAGTCCCTAAAGGCAGCAGACTTTTTCCAGCTGAGGTCAATCAGAAGGAGATGCGATGTCAAGAGGTCTACATTTGCCATCGTTGGCTCTGAAAATGGAAGAAGGGTACCATGAGCCAAGGAATACCGGCACCCTACAGAAGCTGGAAAAGGCTAGGAAAGAGAGTCTCACCCAGAGCCTCCAGGAGGGAGTAAAGACCTGCTGATATTTTGAATTTAGCCTAGTGAGGCCCTTGTTGAACTTCGAACCCACAGAGCTTTAAGATAATAAATTTGTGTCATTTAAGCCACTACAGTAGCAATGCAAAACCAATATAGACAAACACCAAAAAGGGCTCAGGGCCATAGGGGTGATTGACAGTACAGATGTCCAATTAACCAACTGATAATTCATAATAATTAAGCAGTAATTATTGATGATATGATAAAAATGATTTTTATAACTCTTCATTAATTTTATTAGAAAATAATAATTTTTTTAATGTTCGATTTTAAAATGCAGGTGTAGCCAAGCAAATTTGGTTGCCCTTGATCTAGTGTGCTAACAAAAATGTTTAAAATATAAGGGGAAAAGCTATGTATGGCAGTTCTAGATTGAGCCTATGCTGTGTCTCCACTCTGAATTCAAGCATGTCAGGACAACTCCATATGTGCTGGCCATCATTCTATACAAAGGAACAGTGTGCTTCATGGGAAGAATAAAAACTGGATTTCTTGGAAGTTCATGTGCTGTCCTCAGGCTCCCCAAAGCTGAGACTCCCATGAAGTGGCAATTCATTCAAGTTAGTAAGAAATGGTTTATTTTCAAGACAGTTATTTTTGGAAACTCAGAGAAGGATGAGCAATCAGGGTCAGGAAGAACAAGAATAGGAGGGTGGCTATGGATTCAAGGCAGTTCTAAGACCTCAGCCACAGACTTTGTGAATTTTTACTTGTAAGTGACTCAGCTACTCCCCGTGTGTCTGCCATTCCCTCTCCACGCGCTACTGCCTGGTTTTCTCACCGTCCACTCTGCGTGTCTTTTCTGCATCACAGGTTCTGCTGACTCATAACTTGGCGTACTCCTAACTTGACTCAATCAAACCTTTGACTCATTCAAGTCCCCTCCTGACTTCCCCAACCTTATTCATGCATTTACTTATTAATTTTTAAAAATACCTATTGAGCACCTACTATGTACTTCCATACAGTTTATTGTCTAGTTAGAGAGAGAAACATTAATCATATAACTACACAGGTGCTTCAGATGCATTCTGGCTGCCTTAGTTTATATGTTCAAATCAGGCCTTGGGATCAGTTGCTGGACACTCCATGAACTGGCTCCCTTCTGGAGCAGCAACAGTAGACCGTCATGTTTGACACTAAATGACCCTCCCTCTCCCGCAATGTCCAGGCAGAACTGATTGGACTAATGGTTGGCATTCGACCAAGGACAATTAATACACTGGCTGGCAATTTAATGCAAATTAACTTGCTTCCTTTTGAAGGAACAAATACAGGATAACAGACATTATATAGCATTGACATGTTTACCGTAAGAGGATAAACCTTACACTCCAGAGCAGTAATCTATATGTGGGAGAGGGGGTTAGAGGGTGGGTGAAAGTGGGGAAGGGAGTCAATTGTATGGTGATGGATCATAACTAAATTTTTGGCAGTGACCACTTTGTAGCATAAACAGATGTCGAATTGTGTTGTATACTTGAAATTTACATAATAACAAATTAAGGTGGAAGGACTTCATTCATAGGGAACTTTCTCATTCGTGAGATGGAAAGTGAGAGGGCACCTGTTTGACTCAAGGATTCTGACTAGGGAGCAGGACACAGAGCAAGGGTGGTTTTGAACACAGCATAGGGCTGTGTTCAGCACTCAAATGATGATCAGAGTGAGGCTCAGTGAAGCTCTGCCATTCCTGGCAGGAAGATATTATAGCCTTAGACACGGGTAAATCAGTTATAGTTTCCAAGAAGTTTGCTTCCCAGGGCTGGCTGGGAGAAAGTGGCGAGAGCGAGAGCAAGAGCGAGAGGATTCTCTGGGACAATCCGTGGTCTGGGCTTAAGTGCCACAGGCTTCAACATGGCACAGGCTTGTATGCCGGACTCAGGGCCACTGTGTTCACCTCAGGCAGTTCTCAATGAAGAATTTTAAACAAGCCATGGTATGCAAAGGCATTGTGGCGCAAATATGGCACCTGACCTTGAGTTTTCCTGCCGCATCCCGCAGTGAAAGACAGCCTTCTACAATGCTGATGCTGGGTTGGGAATAAAGCTGGCAGGGCTCAGCTGGCTGTGGGTGGTGTGCTGTGTCACTAGTGTGGCTGGAAGGGAGTTAAGGCCCCAGGGATGTTAAATAGTAACAGCGTTCTCTAGGAGGCAGATTGACTAAAGGGCTGGTAGTTCCTGGAGTTTGTGTATTTTGGTTTGTGGAACAGGATATTGGCACATTTGTTCGGTTGTCTGAAGATAGGCATTATTTCGAAATAAAAACACACAGAGAACCATGTTCTTTCTGGGGCCATCTGGTAGTATGTCCGAAACCTGACTTGGAGAGAAGTATCTGGTGTTGGTCCAGAGTTACTTAGGGTTACAGTGATTCATGCAGGCCCTCGTCAAGGCCCTAGAACACAGAAGCAGGACTCCAGGAACTATGGCTCTCTGCCTGGAGCAGAACACTGACCAACAAATTGGATGTGCTGGCATTCCCTGTGAAAGCCTGAGGGTTGGGAAGGTACAGGCATGAAAAATATCTGGAAGACTCCCCACTTTGTACTACCCTTTAGAGGCCACCTGGTTCAGCTTTCTCATATTGCTGGTGTAAATACAGGGGCCCAGAAAAGCCAAGCGACCTTGTCTACTTCAATGAGAGGCTGAAGCAAGAATAGGACTCCCTGTCAAGCAAGGTCCGGCCTGGGATGATCGTGGTCAGGGCCAAAGAGTAGGCAATAAAATGTCTCTTGTGTGAGCATTACATTTACATGCATGCCAAGAATGTGTGCGTTCAGTGGTATCTTGGCATGTAGTGATGATATCAATAAAACTGTCCTAGATCCTCTGCACCAACTGTTGAGTGATCTAATTTAATCATCAAGTAGGACAAACCAAAAACCTCAGTGGCCCTTGGTTCTCCAACCCATACCTAATCCATCACCAAGTCTTGTCAATACCACTTTCTACCCACTTCTTCTTTTTCTCCATAACCACTCTGGTCTGAGCTACCATCTTCTCTTGCCTGGACTTCTGAGACAGGTCCCTAAGGGTTTGCCCATATTCCTCTGCCTCCAATCTACTCTGCTCACAGCAGCTAGTGATCTTAACCCTCCCTCCTTTTGTATTAACGAGGGGGCTATTTTTTAGAGCAGTTTTAGGTGTACAAAAAATTGAGCATAAAGTACAGAGTTTCCCTATATCCCCTCTCTACTTTACTCCCAGTGTCCCCAATTAGTAATATGTTGCATTAGTGTGGTCCATTTGTTACAACTGTTGCAGTGATGTTAATATATTATTATTAACTAGAGCACACAGTTCATATTGGTGTTCACTCTTGGCGTTTTTACACGGTTTTATGGGTTTTGACAAATGCATATTGTCATGTATCCGCCATTACCGTGTCAGGCTGAGCGGCTTCATTGCCCTGAAAAAGCCTCTGGCCTCCATCTACTCACCCCTTGCCGATGGCTTTTTCCAGATGCAGATCTTACCCTGTCACTCCCCTCACTCAGCCCCACCTTGCTCTACTTTCTTTCTAGTTTTCTGTCTTCAACCATATAGCTCTTTTTGTTTCATTTCCTCAAACCACAGTCCATTCTGCCTCGGTGTTTTGCTCATGCTGTTCTGCCTGAAATGCCCCTTTCTACCTCCCGGCCCCACTCCCAGGTCTTATCATGGTTTGTAATTATGTTTATATGTGTGATTACTGAATTTACCTCCTCCTTGACTGTGAGATCCTCACTGGCATAGCTGTGCCAATAAATCCACAGTACCTGGCACACAGTAGGTACTGTGCAATAAATATTTGTTGAATAATAAGAATGAATAACTTAGCAACTGAACTGAGAGTTTCACCTGATTGTGTGGAGCTTGGCAAGAGCAGTGGAGGTTGCCAGTGACTTCGGAGGATGCAAGGGAGAGCTGATGGGAGATGAGTGTGAAGGTCTACCCGAGGGGCCGACAACGCTGCTGAAAGTTTGTATAGGGTAGTTATAGTGGTAGGGAATTTATGTTCCCAGGGCGGAACTGTTCTGGTGATGACAAGGTACAGGGTGTGGCCACAGGAGGACACTGAAGTGGACTGGAAGAGAAGGTGATGAATTTGAAAGGTTAGGAACTGAGAAGCTGGGCCATTGAGTGGGTGGTCCTCAGCAAAATCCCCACAGGATGAAGAAATAAGACAAGTGTTTAATAAATGTGAGGGTACAACTAGGTTAGTAGATGACAGGAGAAAAGGTGACTAGTTTAATGGCGTGGACCTCAGTGGGGCAGAGGTTTTTCATGCTAGAATAAAGGAGACATTGCTTAGAAGGGAGCGAAAGAATGTTGCTAGTGCCTCTCTGTATGTGGGGCAGGGAGGAATAAATAGCTTCTACTTAAAAGGACTGCAGGGGAAGTGGTAACCTCAGGGGAAAGCCAGGTTTCAGTTCAGTACACAGCGGTGGGAGATTAGCTCTGTCTCTGGTTGCATGTAACAGAAATCAGCTCTAGCTTTCTGTGGCCAGCAGGGAGTTGGAGGGTTGGGGGAGTATTCAAGAGTAGCTTGGGCACATTAAACAAGATAGTAGCCACAACCCCACCATTATGGGAGAGGAGAGGTGCTATGAAGGTCTTTGTGAGCTGGGAAGTTACCCCAAAAGGTGTCTACTACACATAGTCCTATAAAGAAGTCAAGGAAGTAGGGGAATTTGTTCACCAACAGACAGGTTCATTCCATAGGACACAAAGAGAAATGTCTGGTGGGATAAAGAGAAGCAGAAGTGCAAAGAAGTATGGGAATTAGATTGGCTTGTGGGTTCTAAATGGTGATGTCAGGAAGGTAGTATCTAGAATGGTATCTATAGGAAGAACTAAAAGCACATAGTGACAATTGGTCCATCTGTCCACTGCCTGTCCATTTCAGATATCTTTCTGCTCCCACTGAATTTGAATTGCTGAACTTCCCCACCTCATCCCCTCCCTTTGCCCCAGAACATACCTTAGACCCTCACTGTGTTGACAGACCTTCGGCTACCTCCCTTGGAAGCTGCATGCTGGATTGTTAAGCTAGCACCAGCGTGTAGGGCTGATGCTAACCCCACCTGCATCCTGAGCCTTGTCAAGCTCCTGTATCCTCTGACTTACCACATTATATTGTAAGTATTTTTACATGTCGTCCCCTCTTCTGAGATTCTTCAAAACAGGGATCTGGTTTTGTTCTGGTTTCTATTCCTCCCTTCTAATGCTTAACACATTGCCCGTGCCCCAATTTGTTGGGTGAATGACCAAGTGAATAACTGACTGAATAAATGGACTTATTTCCCTGTTCCTATAGCCTAGAAATGTTGGACTCAGAGAGATGGCCTCTCTGACAAGACTTTTCCATTCTCGCCACCCTTTTCTATGATTATCGATTTCCTGGCCTTTATTCCACGCTTGCCAGGCACAGACCATCTGCCAGGCTAGACGTATGCAGCTCACAAAACGCCCTGCCCTGAATTTTTCCTGGCCTGCCTTCCCACATCTTTCCAGAATATGGGCCTGATGCACACTGTTTTCTCCATTCCCTAAAATGAAATTTCTTCAGCATGGGTTGAGTCCCACCCGAAACACTTGGTCAGGATCATCCAGTCCATATTCCTCAGACGGAGTCTTTTTCCACCCCCTACATCGCTACCATTCCAGCACAGGGGAAGCCGAGGGAAGTGTATAGCATGGCCCAGCATTTACATGGCCACGATAATCACCATCTTTAGGAAATGTGATTATTTCTGGAAGAGGAGGGACATAGGAGGAGATCATGGATGGCTATGGGTGCTTCAAGTACAGGTGATATTTCATTTCTGATGAGCACACAAACATTCATTATTGTTTATACCTTTTTGTAATTTGGAAGTGTTCCTATTAAAACATTTAAAATTAGAGGTATTCAGCTTGTACCTTAGTGGAATGCCTGCAGGTGGACCTGGGGATGGAGACAGCACTGATGGACTCTCCAGGCTGAGGAGGCAGGAGGGTTTCTGGGCTCAGAGCCAATATCATAGACCATAGGCTGTAGATCCATTTGACTGACTATGAAAGCCTATGAATCTATTGTGTTTACTGGTGAAAAGCCTCAAAATAGGTAGTTTCCAGCTTATAAATTTATTTCTTGGTCTGTTGTCTAGGACTGGCAACACATTTTCCTATAGAAGCAATATTACAAATGGTGGCTCTGCCCAAAGGCCAGCCCTCAAAAGATTATAGAACCCTAATGTAGCTAAAATATTGTACTAATAATACTAAATACCCTGACCACTGTCTATAACAGTATTTCTGTGGGAAAGTGCATTTAGAGTTTTAATGGCAGTAACACATATTCCTCAGCCCCATGAATACCATAAACTCCTGACCTTATTCCCACAGCAGCTGATTCTTATCAGAATGACTCCATATGTGGGGGAGGGCAGAATAGTTGCTTACTTTTGCTACAGGATTCAAGCTGGAGCTCTAAGCAATTCATCTCCACTGGGATGATCTCAACCCCCACCTGTACCCTGGCCTGTGATCTAAGTTTAGCCTCCCAAGCACAATACCTCTTATTTGTATGTGTTTTCCACGCCCTATCACAAGCCAACACTTAAACTCTGTCACATTAGGGACCTCAGTTGCATGTTTCTGGGACATCAGGGGATACCTCATTTCATAAGAGAAATGGTGTGGGAGACTTTGGGACTAATACAATCCTGAAACACTGGGAAGGGAGCTAAGCCTGGGACAGTTTTTGAATGGGAGATAGCATGATCAAGAAGAGGATTCACCCTGATCTGGGTCAGAATAATATGAAAAATGTGCCTCAGGTTAGGACACTGGTGACTACAGAAGGGAGACACATTCCTGAGTGTGATACAGAGGAATGCACTCAAATGCTCTCAACTCACAGAACTCATTTGTAGAACTGAAAACTGAAAAATCCACATGGCATTTTGGGAGCCTAAAAGCAAAACGATCATTTCTCCATAGGCAAAATGTCTTGCTCATTGGCTATAAACGTTGTCATTGTAGGAAACCTTCTCATTACATCTAGAGTCCCAGCCACAGTGATGGTGGACAATGACATGTGGTGGTCCTAATGACATGGAGAAGTGGTGAGGATTCACATTTTGACCTTAGGAGAGCTGCAGAAGCCATTGAAGGAGAGTGGGAGTCCCTGGAACGCCTGGCACTAGAGCAACTTCAGACAGTTGGGGATCAGAGCCCTGGAACCAACCACACTAGGCTTGTTTTGGAAATAGCGCTGTAATTGCGAAACAGCCTTTCCCCACAGTGTATAGACTAGATGGGAGCATAAACCAAACTGCCTCATTCTCCCATAGTCAAGGATCGAGGCAAACAGACTTTCCTGGGATATGATTCTTAAGTGACGTGACCTAAACCCCAAAAACCTGGTTGGCACCCATTGTCCCAGCAGCTATGCTCTCAGACTGTCAAGGGCTTCCTACCACCTGAACCTCTACTGATGTCCTGGTTCCTGTCCTTATCTAGGAAGATTCCCAAGCTTTCCCATTAGTTCCATCAGCTACCTGTTATCCTTCTAAAATATTTTTCTACTCAAACTTTCCAGAGTCTGTCTAGTTGTGTACAATTGAGGAATTCCAAAGTAACTCAAAAGCATAAGTCAAGAGAAGGCATAGTTATAGCATGTCACCCCCGCATACAAAAATGATTTTTTATACCGTTGAGATGTAATAGGCTCCACTTTGACCTGAGAAAGTAAAGGTGGGTGAGTAGAGGGAAGGTTAATATAAACATCACCCTGGGAGCAGGCTACCCATTACTAGCCCTGTACTGTTATTTACCATAATGACATAATAAATATGATAGTTGTAGTTCATTGTCACCATGGTTTTGCCTTTTATTTAAAAAAATAAATATATTTATTTATATTAATAGAAAGATCCTTAGTAAAATAGGCACATTGCAATACCATTCCTTTGTCATCATTTGAAAGGACTGAATTAAGATTCATTGTTATGTTAAAAAAACAACTGAGACAAACGTGTCTGCTTAATTAAACAAAACAGTTGGCCATATAAAGTGAGGTATGGTTCAACTCAACCCACTGGCATTTTTTTATGATGTCCATGATTAGTAGGCTGGGTGGCGGGGCTTCTCTGAGAAAAAGCAGGGTACCTTACCCATCGATGCCTGGTCCAACGAAGTCCGATTTGCCCCTGCCACACAGTCTGCTGGACCTCAGCCCCTGGAGCAGCCTGCTCTCTACACCCAAGAAGGAGTGCTGCACATCCCAGGGGAGCACAGGTTTGCACTTCAGGCTGCTGTCTTTGGTCTCGCTGGTCACTCTCCCATCTGACATGAGGCCACTGCATTTAAATAAATTCACAATAAAAACACTGTGATCCAAATTTAGAAGAATAGGTAGAAGACAATTCACAACAGATGAAATATGAATGGCTAAAAATATGAAAAATATATAGTTTCATTAGTATTATTTATCGAAGATGTTAATATTAACTTAAGAGGATGTTCTACACTGCTGAGAATGCAGAGAGAAATGTAGATCTGACTTGAGTTTTCTAGAAAACAATTTGACCTTATATATCAAGAGTCTTAAAACACTAAGACTCTTTGAACCAATAACTTTATTTTCAGGAACAGCTTCTAAGGAAATAATCAGAAATGTGAACACAATTTTACATACAAAAGATATTTATCATAGTATAATTTATGATAAAAAATAACCTAAATATTCAATAGTAGTGAAAGTGTTAACATAATTTATGGTACCTCCACACAAAATTCATGGCTCTCATATGCAGTCATTAAAAATAATTTTGTTATATCTCTATGTAATCATTAAGAAATGATGGTAGGTGTAAAAGACAGAATACCAAAGCAATTATACTCACAATCTATATATTTAAAATAAGATTAAAAGAGCAATTAAAACTGTGAGAATACAAATAATTTTTTGTTTTATTCTTTATATATTTTTCTATTTTCCATATTTTTGAAGCCCAAAAAATGTTGTTTTTTAAACTGACTCTGGGCTTCTAACCAGGGTGCTTTCATTTTTTTTCCTACAATTTTATGCCTTAATGAAATTTCTGGTGGTAAACAAAGAATTGCAGTTTATATAATAACTGGCAAAAACATTTTACATATTAGATAATTCCACATTAAGTAATTTTGAGCTTTAATATTTATCATCAGTAGAGTTTACTTTAAGACTGAAATGATCAGTTTACAGCTTATAAGAACTGGTTTGATACTTTCAGGAGGCCCCCCTGCTAGATGGCAGCCTAGATGCTCCGGCAAAGACTCCTGCCCTCTGCTCATTTTGCCTTGGGTCATAGCTCTAGGCTTCGTCTTCGTCTTGCTCACTTGGCCTTGCCGGACTTCTGCACAGGTTCTTCAACTCAAACCTGATTCTTAATCTCTCCTAACCCTCTTGTCTTGATGTTTTAACAGTTCGTGCTTCTCCTGCCAGATCTCTCTGAGACATGTTTAAGATTTCAAGCCAGACCAAGCACAGACATCTCCTAAGGGTCTGTCTCTGGGTTTTCTTGTCCTAGGGTTCCAGGGTCCACATATAAGCCACTAAGGCACACATTACTGTACTGGCTCTCTTTCCTTTACCTTTCTCCGCTAATTCTCCATGAACAGTTCCCTCAGCCAGTTAAATTGCACGGGTCAGCTCCCCATCCTGTCCATCTGGCACCCTCTGGTGGCCATGAATGGATGTACCTTGGCTAGCAATGTGTTTCAGAGCTATGCCCTACACCCCAGGCCTGTTGTCGCCCTCCAGTGACATTAATAGGAGCTGCTATCACAGTCGACCAGTATTCTCACATCTTTTTCTTTTTTTTAATTGATTTTTTTTTTAGAGAGAGAGGAAGAGAGAGAGAAACATTGATCGATTTATCGTTCCACTTATTTGAACCTGCAGCCTTGACGTATCAGGACGATGCTCTAACCAACTGAGCTTCCCTGCCAGGGCTACGATCAGATCTTGGCAAGCCCTACTTCTGTCTGGTTCTTTGCAATTCACCTCCTGTAACTTGCTGATGGAGAAATTCACCAAAACACCTATTCCCCCCACCTATTTTTGTAAATGTATTTGTATCAATATATGCGAAGATCTATATTCTCAAAGAAAAAGTCTTTTCTGGTTTTGCTTTTGGCAGGGAAGTAATAATAAGTACTAACTTAATGGAGTGCCAGATGCTGAGCTAAATGCTTTACATACATTATCACATATAATCTTCACAGCACTAGGAGGTAGGCACCTATTTTTAATCTCCATTTTACAGGGGAGGAAACTGGCTTAAACTCAAGGTTAAACTTAAAGGTCAAGATCTCTCTGCTAGTTGATAGCTAAATTTAGATTCGAAACCAGCCCACCTGCCTTGGGATCCATGCTTCCTAGTCACTAAGTCATACAGTCTCTGCGGAAAACTGGGATACCCAGAGGCCATGTTTTCTATCATGTAGTAGTTAGTTTTTAGCAGAAGGAATAAAAATATATAGAGAGAAGCAGAGACAAAACATGGAGTTCTAAGAGGGCTTGAGTCCTTGGTTCCAGTTGTTTCTGAAGCCCAGAGCATTCTTGTGCTTTCCCAGATATGGTTGTTTCATCAGATACTTAAGTCCTTCTAATAAACTCCTTCTTTCGGGTCAGTGTGACGTGGCTCTCAGCCACTTGCAATTCAGGAGTCCTACTAAAACAGGAAATGAGTAGGGCACATTTGAAGGTAGTCTAAGTATTAACACCCAGAGCAGCATTAGAATAGTCATGAATTATGTGATCCTGTTGGGTTATTTTTGTTAAAAGAAACAGAGAGTGAGTCAAGTTACTCATTACTCAGAGACAAATCAAAAGGAGGTTTTATAGGAAAAAACACATGTGCACTAGAACCTGAGTAAGCTGAACTGCAAAGCCTCGGGAAGAGCTGGAAGTGCAGCAGTAGCGCCAGGGAACAGTCACGCCAGGGAACAGTCACGACCTCATCTCCCTCAGGGCTTTCTGACCTTCAGTGAATCAGCACCTCTCTCAGGACCAGCCTCCTCCGCTTACTCATCTGGCACCTGGCTGCAAAAGTGGCCACTCTCACCCCCCTGCCCCTCCATGGCCTTCCAGTTCCAACACATACCAAAGTTGTAGCTTCCCTTTGTGTTTCTTATTACAGGTTCCCAAGAGAGGAGGTTTGACTTCTTCTGCTTTTCTTTTTAAACCAGAACACATGAGACATAGGTCACAGGGTATATAGTTTATGGCCAGTCCCTTGGACCAGGTGTAACTTAGTTGTAGTCATGTTCATGTGGTCTACTAACAACTCAGTCAGGTCAGTGGGTAAGGATTTTACTAGAGCAGGCCAGTAATAATTGGTATCTCTAATCAAGCCCACTTAAATGTAATTTGAACTCTTGCCAATAACAAAAATTAAACATGTTGCAAACATGGGCAACCCATTTCCCAAAGACCTTCTCTAATTATCTCAAGTTGGCAAGAGAGTTCACCTTCCGGTGCCTGCAGGCTTGTGTGCTGTCCTCTGCCTCAACGTGCTGCACCTTCTTCAGGCTTCCGGCCCTGCCTGCACCTGCCCTAAGCACTGCAGTGGGCCAGACCGCCCCACTCACGTGGGAGTCTATTAATTTCTTCTCTCCTTAACCACACTAAAGACTCTGCTTAGTAAAGCATTTTGAAGATTTAGAAAGTGACTGCTCAGTCTGCTTAGGATTTATATCCCAAACAGATGTGCCAAGAAGTCATAGGAATCAAACTGCTGTTCTGTGAGTAGAATAATATATTAACATGCCTTTTAGTAGTTTCGATTATACAGCTGTAGAAATTGCAATGGAGTCTTCATAGCTAAAGTTTCTTTTATCAAAAGCACATCACTTTCTCAGGGTAGAGGTTTTAACATAAGCAGGTATTTTGAAGGCATACAGCCTTGTAAATACAATACTTCTTATTAGTGGAGAGAAAATCATCCAGGTAATTGAGATATTGTAGTACTTAGCTACCCTTGAGGAACCCTCTGCCCTTTATCATAATAACTGAACTGGGTCATTTCATGATGAAAATAAGGAGCTCCTAAATAACAGTACCATCATCTTAAACTTTTAGTCTCCATGAGACTCAGTTTCTTCAACTGTTAAATAAAATATTAATACACATCTTATAGTGTTGTTGTAAGGAGCCGATCAGTTTTATGAAAGGCTTAGCAAACTGCCAAATATGGTAAGGGCTCAATAAATGTTAGTTACTATAATTATCATTACATTATGTTTCTCACCTTACTATTTTTCAAGGTATGTTTTAGACTGTTTCTCATTTTATCCTTATGACTTGTGGGTAGGTATGGTGATAAGTACATCCTGATTTTATAGCACAACAAACAGAAACAGAGTGGTTAGGTAACTTATCTGGGATAAGCGACTTTTCCAAGGTAACACAGGTAATAATTCACATCTCCAACTCCCAACTGAGTGTTCTTTCTGCACAGAACTTAAGTTCTGTGACAGGGACTTTAATGAAAGGAGTAACTTAATATTATACTAAAGGAAGAATCTTCCACATCTTTCACCCAAGAATTGTTATTCAGTTAGAAATGCTGTGTGGACATCCACTTTTTGGCATCATCTAAAGCTATATAACCTGAAGAGCCCATTAGCTATGAGACAATTAAATTCTGATTTGAATCAGAACTAACATGCATTTAAAAGTGTTGTTGTGGTTTCATGAGAGGGACAAAAAGGGGGGAAAAGCGAGCTCAAATAAAAACAGGGAGCAGTGAGCGCACAGAAAAGCCAGCGCCACCTGGGCCAAGCGTGGAGGCACACGCTCCAAGGCATGGGACTTACACCTGAGACTCCTGCTTTGAGTCTGGTTCTGAAAAAGAAGAAAATCGCTTCAGAGATCCCCGATCAGTTAGTTGCATCCCATACCTCCCCTCAGAGCCAAATGCAAATATTCTCTGGAAGAAAGCAATTCCCCATTTGGGTCCTTGGGATTTCCATAAATTAAGTTAAATAAAATATCAGCTCACAATTTTTAAAAATCATCAACACATAAGCTACCATGAGTTAGATCAACAGAAATGACAAATAATAAATTTATAAGAACTAAAGAACTGGAATTGGAACTGTCATTTATAGATTATTAAATAACCTATTATGAACCTTGTAAAGAAATCAAATATGGAATGAATTAGATTTAAACAACAAAAAACTATTAAAATAACTAAAACGAGTAGTAAAAGAACCAAAGAGAACTTCTTGACCCAATAGGTATAGATTTTAAAATTAATAACTCAATGAATGTGTTAAAAACAGAATAAAAACAGCCTAAGACAGGATTAGTGTCCTGGAAGTTATATATGAGGAAGTTACCCACAATGTGTGTGCAGAAGATGAAAAATATGAAAGGGGTGTTAACAAACATGGAGGGTAGGACAATGTTTAAGGTTTAACATCTAATCAGAATAATAGAATAGAAGAAAGGCAACATTGAAAAAGATAATAGCCAAGAATTTTCTTGAACTGATTAAAGACAAATCCACAGAGAAAGAAGGCACAGCATATATCAACCATAATAAACAAAGAAACATATTGTGATGGAACGGCACAACACTAAAAGCAAAGGCCTTAAAAATCCCAGAGAGAAAAGGAGAACACCCATAAGGACAAACAGTAAGCTACCAGAAGACTTTTTAAAAAATAAAGTATAACCCTGGCCAGGTAACTCGGTTGGTTAAAGTGCTGTCCCCAACCCAAGGTTGTGGGTTCAATCCCTGATCAGGGCACATATAAGAATCAACCAATGAATGCATAAGTAAGTGGAATGACAAATGGATGTCTCTTTTTCTCTTTCTCCTTCTTTATTTCTTTCTCTCTCTCTCATCAGTAAAACAGAAAGTATTGTAACAATAATTTATTCATGCTCACAACAACCCTATATAGTAGTTACTATTATTATATCTGTTTTAAGGTAAGAAAATTCTGGCTGAGCAGAAAAGCCCAAGGTCCTACAGATACACAGCAACAAGGATGGTAGCTTAAAAACAGAAGAATGAGGAGAAAAAGTAGGTCATGGAACACTGCTTCAGCCATATGCAAAACAACACATGAATCTTAGAACATAACCTTAGGGTAAAGCTTAGAAACACAACACAGTGAAAAAAGCAGATAGCAGAAAAACATATACAGAAGATCATTTGTATAAAGTTAACAAATAAAACCCAATAATGCTCTGCTTAGAAATATATACTGCATGATTAAATTGTTTTTATTTATTTAATAGTTCATTTTAATTGCATTTTTCCATTATGATTAAATTATTTTAAAAGATTTTTTAAAAAGATTATTTATTTTTAGAGAGGGGAAGGGAAGAAGAGAGGGAGAGAAACATCAATATGTGTTTGCCTCTTGCGTGTTCCCTACTGGGGACCCGGCCTGCAACCCAGGCATGTGCCCTGGCTGGGAATTGTACCAGTGACCCTTTGGTTCACAGGCCGGCACTCAATCCACTGAGCCACACCAGCCAGGGCTCATTAAATTGTTTTTTAAAAGCAAGAGATTAATTGCTATAGGCTGAATGTTTGTGTCTCCCTGAATTCCTATGTGGAAATGTAATGTCCAATGTGATGGTACGAGATAGAAAGTGGAGCCCGTGGGCCCTCACGAATGGGATTAGTACCTTCATAAAATAACCCTGAGAGAGCTCCCTCGACCCCACCATCATGTGAGGTTACTGTGAAGGGACAGCTATAACTGGGAGGCAGGTTCTCACCAGACATGGGAGCTGACCATGCAGGCATCCGGAATGAAACAAACAGTCTATTCACACAGCTCTATTAAGAGGTGTGCTATTTACATCATTTGTATGGGTATTTTTAACCTGTTCCAGATGGTAAAGAAAAATTTCTACACATGAAAAATATGTTTATAGGATGACCATATTAGAAAAAAACTAATTTCATTTTGTGTTTGATGTCAGATAATTAAGTTGGTAACAAATGAAAAAACAATTGATGTCTTTTTGGGGGAGTAGTAGGAACATAAAATTAAATTCACTCTCAACATAGAGCTTCAAGTGACTGCAGGGGCCTCTTCAGGAGTCAGCAAAATGGTAGAAGACATTAAAATCAAAACCAAGAACTTCAAGACCGCCCCTTTTGACAGCTGCTTCCCCAACCAGAACCAGCCCAGGAACTGCTGCCAGAATGGCCTGGGCTCCCACCACTGTGAGAAGGTGATGACCACTAAAGGTGGCAACGTCTCCATGTGTGAATGGTACCGGGACACGTATAGGTCCTTTTGTACCACATCCTGGGTGTTGGCCTGGGGTGACTGCCGGGCAGAAGGCACATTTCCTGGGAAGATCTGAACTGGCTGTACCCCACCTGTCTTCTGTCCTGCATCTTTCCCCCAGGGAGGTGAAGGTTACCTGGGTACATCCCACCCTAGGGCCCTGAATCACGGCTTCACTAATAAATGCTTGTTGGAAAGCTGTAAGACTGCATATGTGTAAAAGAGCTGGATGAGTGGTCAAGAAGCTGGGTTGGGAATAGTACCTAGACCAGTAAGGGGGGCTTCAGAGTGAGTATTTTTTTATTTTGTTTTTAATTTTTGTTTTATCAAAATTTGACCACCTCCTCTGAGTTAAACAGTAGAGCGAATGATTATATGAAATAGCCTCAACCCCTGTATGTGCTAAAATTTATCTGTATGATCCCTTAGTTATCTGTATAATTTTTTAAACTTAGGTAATGAAAATAGTATCATAAAAACACATATATACCTCAAAAACAAATAAATAAATCACTCATACCAAAAATTTTATAAACCAATTAGTTCAATTTTAAAGTAAATAAATACACCTGATTTTCTGTTACAGCAAGGGAGATTTACTCAATAAACTCTATATAGATATATTTGTACTGGACTAAATTTACATATTAATCAAGTTCTAATTGCTTTTTTTTTTAGCCAATTTCATGCAAATGTACTTACTGTTATTTAAACATTGTTCAGAATATTTAGAAAGTGCCCAATCCAAAATTGCTAATTAACAATTAGAAAGCAAAACATCCTGGCTGGTGTAGCTCAGTGGAATGAGCATCAGCCTGAAAACCAAAGTGTCACGGGTTCGATTCCCCAGTCAGGGCACATGCCTGGGTTGCGGGCCAGGTGCCCAGTGGGGGCGCATGAGAGGCAACCACACATTGATGTTTCTCTCCCTTTCTCCCTCCCTTCCCTGTCTAAAAAATAAATAAATAAAATCTTTAAAAAAGGAAAGCAAAATCAAAATTGTTTGATATTTCCATGCTACAGTTTACGAGCCAGAACACTTTGAAATGGTATTGTCTTATGTTTCAATTGCTGCAATTAATTTAAAATCACTAGACCAACTTAAAATGATTTCTCTTGTTCTCTGTATTTCCTGCATACCTTAATAGTTCGTAATTATCATTAAAACATCTTTCAGTTGGATGAGTTACCTGGCACCAACATTGAGTTTTACCTGTTTTGTGCGCGCGCACGCGCGCGTGTGTGTGTGTATAATGTGATGATAGAGGTCTATACTAACTTCCCCTAATAAAAGTCTATAAACTTGATGTTCCCTCAAGAATTCACAAAAAAATCTCAACATCTCATACTCTTTTAGTATGGTAGAGTGTTTACTAGACATAATACATGCAACTTTCCCTTCGTGAAAAATGAAGATTAATTTATTTTCATAGGGGAAAACCAGCTTAGCGGTTTATTAGGTTTGATGCATTATGATTGGAAGACATGATTTAAAAGATTTATGTATAATTTTTCATTCTTTTTATTAGTTATATAATCTAAAATTAATACTGTAACTTCCTGGAAAAGCAAAAAGGATTTTCCCATAGGTAATTAAGATTAGCTCTCAAAATGCATCCTCACTGAATCTATATTTACTAATGTGTTAGGTCTCATACTCTTCTACAGTGGTTTTTTTTTTTTTTTAGTTTTAAAAAATGATACTTATTAGTTTAAATATGTTTGTGAAAGTAGAGTAGACTTTGGCATTCACAAACCACTTGTCCAGACGTCTTTATGCTTCCTCAAATTTAAAACAAACAAATAATAGTAACAACAAAAATAAAACTTTATAGCATAAAACTTGATCTACGGAGAGAAAAATCAAGTTGCAAAGAGAAAAGAATATAAGAGAGCCAAGAATATGGACAATTCCCCTGTACTCGATGTCATTTGCTTCTTGAAACCTGGTTGCCTCTCAGCCTGAAATAACCCTTTACCCCTGTAATAAATTCTCTCTTTTGCTTCAGGCTACTTCAAGTTAGTTAGTTTCTGTTACCATTATCAAGAGTCCGAGTACCTGTATTTATGCTGAGCTATATGGTAATATATATAATTTATTCCATTGCATGGACCCAGTGACTTTCAGCTAATGTTTTTGATATCTTACTGATGTCATGGAGTTAAGAATCCTTTTGTTCAAGAAAGGCACCTGAACCAGTTGGATTCAATCTTACTTTTGCAAACAAGGTTTCAGGGCTCAGTGAACACACCAAGTAGAAGCATCCTTTATGGAAGGCTGCCCCTTTTTACTTGAGTGATCCACAGATTATGCTGTGCAACTAGATTTGAGTGATACAGGAAAAGAGTAAAAGGATTTCAGTATACCAGCTCGCTGCAGTATAGGTAGTATCTCTTTCTTTGAAGCCTAATACTAAAACCAGATGCTTAGCTTTATGACTTCCTTCTCTCAGTAAGATAAGAAGAAAAACATACATAAGTCAGTTAGTGTTATAAGGATTATTAGTTTTGCTGAAAATATAATGCCTTTGAGGCTTTGAATGAAAGTACTAATTTAAACCATTCCTAGAATGAATAAATATTCAAAAAGACTGCTATATAAACTTTGCTTGCCGCAGGCTACCAAGTATTTATGACTCTATCATGTATATTCTTCTTTGGAATTTTTCTTTCATCTGAAAAGTGATTCTTTCACCTGGATACCTTTTAGAAATCAAACTTAGATACAAAGCAGTGACAGCTTAGATCGTGCCCTATGTATAATAAATCAATTCCTGTAACTCCTTTCCATTAAGAACAGCTCACTAATAGCCAAGTGGGCATGCTTTAAATTAATCTGACATACAAGAGTCCAGGCAAGTTAAGTCTATGGATTATAGTCTTACCATCTAATTCTATGTTTTGTGAGTCCAGGTATATACTTTGTAGTTAACATTTTAGTAACATCAGTATTGTGTCTCAAAATAATCTGTAAACTCCTCAAAGTTGTTTAGTAGAGTGTGGAGTTGGATTAATAACAGCAATGGGAGAACTGGGCCAGAAGAGGAGAGATGAAAAAATATGGAAAGAATGTGGTACCAGACATGGCAAATGGTCAGAGGCCAAGGGTAAGGAAAAACATGGAAGGGAAATGAGAACAAGTAAGAACCAAAATTTTGTTCTCATGAAAAATAATACAGTAATTAATAAATAATAATGCAAGAGTACACTCTGTGTTTCATGTACAACTGTAAACCTTTTTGCCCCACCATGTATGTATGTATGTGTGTGTATGTGTATATATATATATATATATATATATATATATATATATATATATATATATAATCACATATGATTTAATGGACACTTAAGTTGCTTCCATATCTTGGCTAGTGTGAATAATGTTGCAATGAAAATGGGAGTGCAGACCTTTCTTTGAGACACTGGTATGTCCTTTGAAGATACACCCAGAAGTATGATTGCTGGATCATACAGGAACCTCCACACTGTTTTCAGTAATGGCTGTACCAATTTACATTCCCACCAACAGTGTATAAGGGTCCCTTTTTTCTGTATCCTCAGAAACTTTTTAGTCTGATATAGTCCCACTTGTTTATTTGCTCTTTTTTTTGCCTGTGCTTTTGGTGTCTTATCAAGGAAATCTTGTAATTAAGTCCACCAGATTTATTACAAAGGGACAACTGGTGCAATCGTTCTGTCCGCCTCTGTCTCTGTCTCCACCTCTTCGCCTGTGTTCTCTAATTTACTCCATCATCTCCAGCTGCACCTGCAGCCTCCATATCTAGGAAAAAAGGTTACAGAGTAGAGTGTCCATTAGTGTCCTTATGATGAGGTCAGTAATTGGGGATGGCAAAGTCGAGGTGTGTTAGAGAAATTAGGAGAAGTAGAAACTCTAGACTGAGGGAGAGAGCGGATGTTTTCCTGGTTCTTCCTTCAGAGGCTATTCCCTAGAACAGATTCTACATTTTGAGGTCCTATGTGCCCAATTATGCTCTGTAGGACAATTAAATTTCATCATCCTGCCATGCCTCTTAGCTCCAACCTCTTCAGAGGTACCCTGTGTTTCTTAAGACCCATCTGCCTCCCTCCCCACTGCCCAAAACTCTTATTCTTCTTACCCTTAGGACACTCACCGCCCTTTCTCAGCCTTCACAATCCAACTCAAAGTACATGTTCACAAACCTCCTACAGTCCTGTCTCCCTGCCTCACCTTAACTTCACCATTCCTGCAGCTGCACCATCCTCCTCCCCTGAATTTCTGGAACATCCTATTACCCTTCTTTAACAGCATCAATCACCATAAAACTTGTGACATATATTTAAGCCCATGCTTTACCTTCATTGATAGTTTGGTGACCCTTGGCACGCTTTGGGCAGGGTTCATGTTGGTTTAAATCTGTGTCCCCTGTGTTACCTAGCACAGTGCCTTCGACAGAGCAGGTGCTCAAGTAACATTCATCGAATCAACCATTTGGCCCTTACTCTACCACAATAGCCATTCCCTGAAGCGTGGGACCCTGTATGTGCTCACTGCAGCTCCCCTGACTACTCAGGAACCTCCCTCTGGCCCTTTCCTCCCTTTCTCTACTCTTTCCTGCTACAACAATTCTCATCTCTCACAGTTGCCTCCCTGTCCTGTCTCCTAGTTCAACCCAGACGATGCTCCTTTAGAGACATGCCCTTTTGACAGCTGCTCATCTCCCTTTCTACCTCTTGCTCTTCCAGATGTTTATGTACTTAGCTCTGCTGATACAGACAGCCCTGGAGGCTCACTCTAATCAGATTTCACCTGTTCAAGAATGATAGGTGGGAAGGCCTCAAAGTACAACTTGCTCCCAGTTTCGCCCAGCCTTAGGGAGGGTTTTTCTTGGAACTGTGCCCAACATTATAACATAGTGAAAAGAGGAGACAACAGCAGCACCTGTTTTAGAATCACAGTGTATTGGCCTTTTTATTAAGTAGTTTTTTCTTGTGGGAAACAAGACCTAACTTGTTCTAGGTATAAATCCATATAATAAGCCAGGTTCTAGTATAACATATACCCATTTGCTGATTTCAAAATACTAAACTTGAAAGAAGAAAATATACCTATTATTATAATATTAACATTATCAGTTTGGATTTTTCTAGCCAACTCCTAACAGACACACACACACACACAGCTTTTTAGAGAAGTTTTTCTATCATGACTTGCTGTAATTAGAGGGGAGGTATAGCTGCTACAACTTACCAGTGAGATTCTTGGGCTTAGAGGGGTTTGCTGACTGGTCCCACGCCTACAGCAAGAAGCTGGATCTAGCTAATCCCTTTGTATAGTAAGTGACCTTTTATTGAACTCTTATCTCCCACTTTGTTATACATGACATCTTTCTTTGAAATCTCACCATTCAGTTCCTTATATATGACACCAAACTTCCTTTTTTTCCCTTCCTAGGAAGAAAATTTCATTAGACAATGTGAAGCATGGTAAGCAATTATAGTAAAAGGCAACATAACCACAGCAAACCCTACCAGTTGCTTACCCCAAATACATTCTCTTCTTTTTCCTTACTAACAGGCAAGAAGGGGCTGGAAAGAAGTAGTCAAAGTCATGAGAGATAAGGGCCTACACCAGAGATAACTCTATCCAGCAAAGCTGTCATTTAGAATGGAAGGGCAGATAAAGCGCTTCCCAGGTAAAGTAAAGTTAAAGGAGTTCATCATCACCAAGCCATTATAAGAAATGTTAAAGGGACTTATCTAAGAAAAAGAAGATCAAAACTATGAACAGTAAAATGACAACAAACTCACAACTATCAACAACTGAACCTAAAAACAAAAACAAAAACAAACTAAGCAAACAACTAGAACAGGAACAGAATCACAGAGATGGAGATCACATGGAGGGCTATCAGAGGGGAGCAGGAGGCAGGAGAATGAGGGAAAAGGTACAGGGAATAAGAAGCATAATTGGTTGGTACAAAATAGACAGAGGGAGGTTAAGAATAGCATAGGAAATGGAGAAGCCAAAGAACTTATATGTAAGACCCATGGACATGAACTACGGTGGGGAGAATGCTGGAGGGAATGGGGGTACTGGGCAGAAGGGGAGAGAGGGGAGAAAAAGAAAGGGACAACTGTAATAGTATAATCAATAAAATACACTTAAAAAAAAAAGAACTCCTACATCATTGGGAAGATCAGTGTACTGAGCTAGAAGACCAGCTTCCCTTAAAAACCCTATGGCCTCATGACTAAATTCTGAACAAGTAGATAAAAGCAGAAATGTTATGAGAGACTTGAGGACAGACTCCTTAGAAGTAAACTTAATCAGCTGGGAGGTCAAGTCCTTTTGCCCTTCCTTCTTTTTCCTGCCTGGTATATGCAGCTGATGGACAGATTTCCAGTGGCCATCCTGGACCATCGCTAGTTATGCCCTAGAATGGTTGTTCTATAAAATAGAAAGAAATTGGGTATCTGGTAACTGTGGAGCTGCCAAATCAGCCCCAAATATCTCTTTCTAAACTTCTTTCATGTGAAAGAGAAATAAACTGCCTTACTTAAGCCATTGTTATTTTGAATTTTCATTTATGTACAGCTAAATCTAATCATAACTAAAAACAAGGCTGGTAACACATTTTATTGAGTCCTAAATGGACAACTTAGGATTTACTTAAATGTCTTTCTTTGTCTCTAATACACGGCTGCTAGTCAGCCTATTTTAATTTACAAATAATATCCTTTACCTTTGAGGGTGATGTATCGTGAAAGGCATGAGGAAATCTCTGGGACTCTGGTAAAGTCTGTTTCTTGATCAGGTGTGTTCAGTCTGTGTATACGTATGGAGCTGGACTTGATATACGCATATGTGTCTGTATATATTTTATATCGTACATCAATAAAAAGTTTAAAAATATATCCATTGTAAATTTGTCTTTGTTAGTGGAATTACTAACCACCTCAGTTAGGATTAGAGGTTGTAAAAGGTTAAGTCCTCAGAGGAGTGTGAAGAATAAATGAAATAATAAACATAAATTACTCATTATTAACCTATTGAGTCATGCATCCTAGGAATATTTTGGGAGAACCTACTATGCACCAGGCACCCAGGATCAGCTATTGCTACTAGCCCTAATGTAATTGTTTAGCTACTTGTGATCCTTCTAAAGACTATGAGCTTCAGGGGGACAGAGACTATGTCTGTTTTGTTCATGTTGTAAACACAGTTGTTTAACACATTGCCAGTCAAATAGTGGCTCTTCATGGAATAGCTAAGTGAACATATTAAAAGTTAAATAACCTTTTGTGCACCACTAGGAGAATGAATTTCAGCTTCAAGCAACTGACTTAGAAGTGACCTTCTGGAATTCATTTGTAAATTAAGGGCAATCTAGGGCTCTTATTATGCTATTAAATTTGTCCCATTTTTTCCCCTTTGTCCTCCTTTGCCTGGTACCCCCATTCCCTCCAGCAACCCCCACCTTAGTTCATGTCAACGGGTCGTACATATGATTTCTTTGGCTTCTCCATTTTCTGTATTATTTTTAACTTCCCCCTGTCTATTTTGTGCCTACCAATTATTCTTCTTATTCCCTGTACCTTTGCCCCCATTCTCCCCCTTCTCGTCCCCACTGATAGCCTCCATGTGATCTCCATTTCTATGTTTCTGTTCCTGTGCTAGTTGCCTGGTAAATACCTAAGCCTCTGCCCCTTACAACATAACAGGTGTGCTGACATGGGGAGTCAGAGCAGCTCTACCTAATACACAGAAACATAGGGAGGCTGCCACACTGAGGAGACAAAGAAATATGGCTCAAATGAAAGAACAGACCAAAACTCAAAAAAAAAGGACTGTGACATAGAGATAGACAAACTATCAGATGCAGAATTCAAAACACTGGTATCAGTATGCTCAGAGAAATGACTGAGTAGAGCCACAAAATAAAGGAAGAAGTGAAGGCTATGCAAAGTGAAATAAAAAAATATATACATGGAACCAACAGTGAAGGGAAGAAAGTCAGGCAATTCTCTGAACACTCCAGAAATTATGTAGTCCAAGACATAGAAGGGTGAAAATCATAATGCAATTATCACAAGAAACTATCAAAAGCCCTTAACTACACTAGTTAAAAAGAGTGGAACAGATTAACTTCTTGGTATCATAATGAAAATGCAAACACTATGACTAACACATACCATATCAAAATAGAACATTTCATTGCAAGGCAAGAAAGAAAAGATGTCTGTGTTTTAAGCAATCAAGGAACAAATTGAAAATGCAAGCAACTGGAAAATGACAGTCCATAGAAACTCCCTGTTAAAATACAGAAAATGTATGACTATAAATTTTCTATGTAATTTAGAATACACTCCTTGGTGGCTTTAAAAAACTGTCTAGATTTCAAAAGGAGAGAAACATTAGTTTGACATCTGTAGGAGACTTATTTTGGGGGGTGCATACCCAGCTCATAATCCTTTCTGTGAAAGCTGCCTCCTTGACAAAAGAGCAAGGCTACACAGCCATTTCTGTCACATAACACTCCAGCCACAGCTTATTGGACAACTGGAGAACTCTTGACCTAAGCTGAACCAGTCAGAGTCCTGCTCCTGAAAACCTCAATTAGCAGGCACTGAGTCTATAGGTAGTGATGAGCTCCAGAACAGGAAGGTTAACTAAACTTGGCACTAGGCTTTCCAGAGTTTCACAAAAGCCAAAATTATAGGGAGCAGAAGCTATAAGTAAGCAAAGAAGCCTGTTTGAAAAAAAAAAAAAGGAATATTTATGCAAAAAAAGTGCAGAAGCAAGATATCATGAGTAGAATGCAGGATAGGGGAACAAGCTCTGTTCCTGAGTTTTAAGTTCCTGTGAAGTCTGACTGACTTTTTTTCTTGCTTCTTTTCCTTCAAGGATCTCTGAATTTTTTATTGGTCCCTGCAAGGGGTTTCCTGTTTCTGTGCCTTAACGCCTTAGGGCTTTGGTGTCACTGACCTCAGACACCACTTTGTCAGCCACAATCCTGTGAGTGGTGGTCTTGTGGGTGGATTGCATGGAGTTGCTGTAGTCCAAGGCATCACTAAGATCAAAGTCCTTCCCTTCTTCCAGCAGGTGGAGGTAGGTGGTGATCTCAGCCTCCAGCTTGACCTTGATGTCCAGCAGGGCCTCGTACTATTGGGCCTGGCCCTGCCCCTCTGCCCAGACCAGCTCTCACTCCAGGTGCAGCAGGATCCCATTGAGCTGTTTCATCTGCATGGCACAGTGTGTCTCTACCTCCTGCAGGCTGTTCTCCAAATGACCTTCAAAATTGTGTCCAAGTCAATCTCCAACAATTGGACCATACATCTCAGCTCTGCGTCAAGTCAACAGCTCCTATCTCAGTGGTCTGTGAGGTGACCACTGTGGTGTTCTCCTCAGTCTGCTGGGACCAGTACTTGTCTAGATCCTCTTCGTTCTTGCGAGCCAGGTCATCGTAATGGGACTGGATACCCTGAGGTCCTGAGACTTGGGGGCATTCAACTACACAATAAACCCAGAATTGTCAGTCTGACTGTAGACCTTGTACTTTCTCCTGTGGTTCTTAATGAAGACGAGCTCTTACTTGAGAGCCTCAATCTCTGTGTCCAGCTGCAGTCGAGTAATATTGGTGTCATCAATGACAGTTTGGAGCCCACTGGTGTCATTCTCCACAGACAGCAGCATGGCCAGCTCCCTCTCATGCTTGTCTCTGAAGTCATCAGCAGCAATTTGGGGCACTATCAATCTGCAGAATGAGGCAGTCACTATCCACAGAATTTCCAAGGATCTGAGCCTTCAGGTCCTTGATGGTCTCAATATAATGACCCCAGCTCTGACCTGGGGTCCCTTCTCCAGGTGTTCCTGAATATTGCTCTCTAGTCTCCAATTATCAGCCTCCAGGCTCCTTGCTCTCTCCAGGCAGGGCACCAGGCTGCCACTCAGGCATTGCCTAGTCTCCTTTTCGCTCTGGGTGCCCATTATACCCACCAGACCCCCATCAATCCCCACAGCCAAGTCCCAGAACCCCAGCTGCCTGCATGCTAGTGGAGTGGGACACAGAGATCCGGGGCACCAACCCCCTAGGGCCTGTATAGATGCTGGCTGTGCTGCTGGCCAGTCATCCCAGTGGCTGGCCAGTAGCAGAGCCCAAGGGCTGGTAGCTGGTGGAGAAGGTGGTGTGGACGCTGCATCTCATGTTGTTTGGAGAGGAATGCAAGAGGCCAAGAGCCAGGTTCCACATGCTCTTAGTTTTTTGTTTTTTGTTTTTGCTTTTATTCTTTTAATTTGACTTATATTTTCTTG
The DNA here is from genome assembly GCA_004026545.1 of Mormoops blainvillei. NCBI lineage: Eukaryota > Metazoa > Chordata > Mammalia > Chiroptera > Mormoopidae > Mormoops > Mormoops blainvillei. The sequence goes on along the minus strand of PVJD01000383.1, from coordinate 173,448 downwards.
ACTATGTTATTACAGTTGTCCTGATTTTCTCCCCTCTTCCCCCCTCCACTCAGCACCCCCCACCTCCTCAGGCATCCCCCCGCCCTTGTTCATGTCCATGGGTCATGCGTACAAGTTCTTTGGCTCCTCCATTTCCTATACTGTACTTTACATCCCCATAGCTGTGCCCTTACTTTTTTTAATCATTAAAGTAATTGACTAACATCCCTGTCTCTGTCCAGTGTCCCCAACCTTATTTTTTATTTGAACAAATATTTCTTCAGCACCTACCATTTGTCAGACACTTTTCTTGGCATCAAGGATATAGTAGTAAATAAAAGAGAAAAAAGTCATTAAGTAATTGGTGTCAAGTGGGATAATTATAATGAACACATAAACGGATCATTACAACACACGGTGGCAAATGCGATAGTCAATGCAATGACAGAGATAAGTATAAGCTATTACATGAGAAAAATACCTTAACTGGCTTATGGTGAGCCTCACCCAACATTTTATTTGAAATAGTTTGAGTGTGTTTTTGTATCTTGCAACCAAAAGAACAAAAGAACCCCTGCCTGAACATCTTATTTAAATATATTCACATTGTTCCCCCTTGTCTCCCACCCTCAAGGAGCTAATTATGCCAACAGCCTACCAAGGTTAGAATTGAGGCTCCACTACTCATTAGCATATGACCTACCACATATTACAGAACCTCTAGTGCATCAGTTTTCACTTTTACCTCATGGGTTTGCTGTGAAGACTCAGAGACTAGCTCATGTGTAAAGCTTTAGAAGTATGCCTGACATTTGATAAGAGCTGAACAATTGTTAGTTGCTATTATTGCTGCCGTGGCTGTTATGTTTGCTGTAATCTGAGGAAGTATCAGCTGGGAAAGGCTGGGTGGCAGTGCTTGTTTGTATGCGATTCATGCTTAAGATCTGGTCCTCAGCTTTGCTAAACTAAATTGTGTCAGTGCGCTCAGAGGCTAGCTCATGTTAGCTATACATATCGTCAGAAAGTTCTGCTGAAGGTACTGGCACCACGGACTCAACTCTGTCATCAGAGAACCAAGCTGATGGCTCTCTCCATTCACAGAGTCTCTTCAGAAACAGAGTAAAAGACTTTTTCCTTAGTAATTACCTCGAGTCAGGCCTGCTCCCTGAGGTATTCGCAGGCCACCTGGATTGGATTTGGGTTATTCCCAACTCTTCTTCAGTCTTACTTTAACAGCAGATTTCTTGGATCTGTTTTTCCTGCTGATGGATGATCTCATTCATTGAAGGAACTTTTGAGGCTTTTCTAATTTTATTTCTCAGGGGGAAACCTTAACTTCAGCTTTAGGGGTGTATTGCAGTCATCCCCAGTATGAAAGATCATGTCAACCATTTAAACATAACATTATTCTATTTAAAATTATCATGTGCTTTTGGCCCTAGTAAAATAAACCAGTATTCCTCAAGATGAGTTGAGTCTAAAATTGTCTTCCTCCTATCTTCTTGGAACCCCTGCTATTTAGATATCTCCAGAGAGGCCGCTGCTTAAAAGTTTGACTTGTCTATGTGAGAGACAGAGCTTGGCACTTAACTATGCTTTCACAGTTGTAACTTGACAGAACAGATGTTTGTGTGTTTCACGGGCATCGTAAATATTAAGAATGATGTTATACGGTTTGGAAAGCACTTCCCAATGATTGTTAATGCTCACAATTGGATAAGAGTGATTCCTTGGGGGGAAATCAAGACACATTTTTATATTGCTGTATTTCAATTTCAGGGCTGAGGCTGGGGAGAATTAGTCTCTGATTTCTTGACTATCATATGAAAATTCTAATTAATATAATGCTTGAGTGTTCCTTGTTCCTTATAGCTCCATAGTGAGAGATGTAATGTGTAACCATAACAGGAGACACGGTGGAAGGTGAAGGCAGAGGTGCACTCAAAGGCCAGTTTCACCTCTGCCTGGCTCAGTGATCATGGACTTACTTAGCCTTTACGAATTTAGTTATTTAACCTATAAAATAGAGACTAATGACACCTATGACATAGGGCTGTTATAATTAAATAAGAAAGAGGTGTAAAGATCTTAAGTCAGTACCTGTTTTTCCTGCTTTGCATCAAATTAGAGATGGTGAGTGCTTGGTGTGAATGATACATGCACAAAAAGAAAACAGCCAATGTATTATTAAAATCTTTGAATTTTTGGCAACTTAAGACTGCTTGGGGTTTCTGCTCACCATATAGAAGCTTTGCCCAGTGAGATTCCAGATTCTTCTTTGATGTCCCACATGCAGGCCTAGTGCTGGGTGCTCTTTCCTAGCCGTCCATGGCATTTATGCACTCATTTACTGAAGGCCCACTAGGCTTCATGAAGACAATATGGTCTCTGACCTAAGCAAGTTCATAGTTTAGTAGAGGACACAGACACAAAAACAATTACAGTATGATCTCCAGCACAGTGCTATAGAAGACCAGAGGGAGTACACAGTTCTGTTTATTTGAGGGACATAGCTATATTAAGGAATGATAAATCCAGGTACCTGTCCCAGACACCAAACCAGAAATGTGCTAGTCAACTAAGGTTTCTATACAAAACCCGTCACTTCCTGGTGAAGATAATTTCGTTTTGCTTCTGCCAAAGAAGACAATGCTTCCACATGGAAATTTCAAAAAACAAAGAATCAGAAACCTCCTCTTTAGAGCTGACCTATGTCTGTTGATCAGTTTTGCCATGAACAGCTGCAGATGAAGTCAACTGAAATTCTGAAATCTAATCATGCATAGAGCCAAGCTGTTTTTTCTGGAATGAATTTGAAACTGTTGAACAAAGCCTAAATTTTATATTCTTTGGTATATCTCCCAAGTAGTCTGATTCAGTAAATTGCAAAAGAAAATAGAAATGAGAACAAGAATTACAGAAAAAGGAGATTTCTCTTTTTCAGAACACTGACTCTACTTCAGCCAGCGGGAGTGGTTGAACCCCCTTTTTAATATAATAATAAAAATATTGTTTTTTCCTTAACCCCACCTAAAATGTTGAATAAATAGTTTAAGTGTATTGTTTTGGGGAAGCTAATCAAATTACTAGTCTGTCTGGGATACTTTCATGTGTCAACCTTTCACTGGAAGAGGAATGAGATGAAAAGGGCATCAGGGAGGAGGAGACTTGTAGCTAAATCCAAGGATGAAGTCTGTCTGAGAGGAGAAAAAAAGGAGAAAAAGTAATGCTTCCTCTTCCCCCAGATTCATCGTAACAAAGTCTGTGATTCTTGCATGTTTTTTTTTCCTCTGGAATGGCCTCTCCTACATCTGCCCATTTCACCACCATGCTGGTGAGGCATAACCACTTGGTTTGTAAGCATTTCTTAGAGACTTTCCCAAATTGGCAGGCCCACTCAAATAACTACAAAGATATTTCTTGACACACTTGATATAAGGTTATTGGTTAGGATTCCTATGAGGTATTAGATATTTATTAGGCTCAGGCATGTGTGGCTTTAGAATATCTGCATCCAGTGGACCAATGTAAGTGAAGAAGGGAATAGAGCCACTGGCACAGGAGTTTACCTACTCACTCCTTTAGGTACCAGGAAGTAGAGTCCAGGATCGTCTTCCTTTTAATCCTGAAGTGGGGAAAGGACCTTCAGGTAGTAGTGGCTCTAAGTCCTTTGCTCCATGGGCAGGGCTTATGGTCTGAGTGGGGTTCCCCGGTATGAGGCTCTGTCTCCCCCAAGCTCAGATAAAAAGTGATGTAAATGCAAAGCCTAAAATTTGACTGAATTATTTGGCTTCAAGGTGAGGGCAGGAGGGGTAGCTTTCTCCCAGATGGAAGTGCTACAGAGGCCATTGTTTCTTTGCTGAGTCCACCCCCACCATCAGAGCCAACAGGCAAGCACCATATCTGAGACTCCATCAACCTGGCTCACACTGTTCACCCTGCCCTAGTGATTTCCTGAGATCCTGCCTCACTCAACTTGTGGGCCCGCCCAAGCCCTTTCAGTGGTTTTTCCATACAAATGGCCTCTCTTGGCTCATGCTTCTCAGTTTCCTAAGATCTCTCAAACAAATAGCATCTGGTTTCTGTGTGCCCCATAACTCTTGCTAAGTGGTCCCAGGCCTGGCACTAGTGGCAGCCAGCCGTGGTTCACAGCTTGGCCTCTCTGGGCACCTCCAAGCCCAGCACAATGAGTAGCAGCCATCTGCAGATCACTCTGTAGCTCATGCTAGGGGGCTCCAGGCCGGGCACAGGCAGTGGCTGACTTTGGCCTGCATCTTCTGGGAGGCACAGAGACAGTGCACGCAGTGGACAGCTTCAGACCACACTGGATTACACCCAACCACCTCCACAACCAGTACCCAAGGGGCACACTTGGCAGGCACCAAAGCCCCACTGAAGTGAGTCCTGCTCCATGGGGTCAGCCCCTGCACAGCGGCTCCTCCACTGTAGTTCACTGTACTCACAGCTGGTCCTCACAGCTGAATGGCCTGCGCAGGGGGAGGTTAACTCCTCCTAGTGGCATGCCAACAGCAATTAAGGCTCAACTACAACAGGAGGGTGCATGCACACAGTCCACATGGCTCTGGTGACTGAAGAGGCTGTGCCACAGGGCCCCATGGGACATCTACTATATAAGGCCATTTTACCAAGGCTGGGAGATGATGCAGCTACCTAATATATAAAAACACAGGGAGGCAGCCAAAATGAGCAGACAGGAAACAAGTCCCAAATGAAAGAACAGGAGAAATCTCCAGAAACAGAACTAAATGAAATGGAGGTAAGCAAACTACCAGATACAGAGTTCAAAAGAATGGTTATAAGGATGCTCAATGAAGTTAGTGAGAACTTCGACAGCATAAAAAAGGACATGGGAACCATAAAAAAGAACCAGTCAGAAATGAAGAATACGCTAATGGAAAAGAAGAATACATTACAGGGAATCAACAGTGGAGTTGATGAAGTGGGGGATCAAAACAGTGATTTGGAAGATAAGGAAGCTGAAAACACCCAATCAGAAAACCAAAAAGAAAAAAGAATTTTAAAAAATGAGGATAGTGTTAGAAGCTTCTGGGACAACTTCAAGTGTACCAACATTTGCATCATGGGGATGCTGGAAAGAAAAAAAAGAGAGCAAAGAATTGAAAACCTATTTGAAAAAATAAAGATGGAAAATTTCCCTAACTTGGCGAAGGAAAGAGATGTCCAAGTCTAGGAAATACAGAGAATCCCAAACAAGATAAACCCCCAAAGACCCATATCAAGACACATCATAGTTACAATGCCAAAAGTTAAAGAGAAAGAAAACCTTAAAAGTGCCAAGAGGAAAGCAGTTAGTTACCTGGAAGTGAGCTCCCATAAGACTATCAACTGATTTCTCAACAGAAACTTTGCAGGCCAGAGGGACTGGCATAAAATATTCAAAGTGATGGAAAGCAAGGACCTACAACCAAGATTATTCTACCCAACAAAGCTGTCATGTAGAATTGAAGGACAGATAAAGAGCTTCCCAGACAAGAAAAAGCTAAAGGAGTTCATCACCACCAAACCAGTATTATAAGAAATATTAAAGGGTCTTGAAGAAGGAGGAGGAAGAGGAGGAGGAGGAGAAGAAATAATATGAATATAAAATATGAATAATAAAAATAGCATGTTGGTGGGAATACAAAACAGTGCAGCTGTTATGAAAAATGGTATGGAGTTTTCTTAAAAAATTAAAAATAGAATTACCTTATAATCTAGCAATTCCATTCCTGGGCATATATCAAAAGAATTCAAACAGGGCCTCAAAGACATATCTGTATACCAGTATATGTTTATATGGTATAGTGTGTGTGTGTGTGTGTGTGTGTGTGTGTATGTTTATACCAGTACTATTCACAATAGCTATTATGTAAAGCAATCCAAGTGTCTATCGATGGATGAATTCATAAGCAAAATGTGCCACATGTGTACAGTATTATATCATTTAGCTTTAAAATGGGAGAAGATTCTGACACATACTACAACATGAGTGAACCTTGAGGACATTATGTTAAGTGAAATATGCCAGTCACAAAAAGACAAGTTTTGTATGACTCTGTTTATATGAGGTACTTAGAGTAGTCAAATCATAGAGACAGAAAGTGGTGTAGTAGTTGTCAGCAGCTGAGGGGAGGAGGAGATGGGGAATTATTATTTAGGGGAATTATTATTTAAGGGACTTAGAGTTGCAGTTTTGCATGATAAAACTCTGGAGATGGATGGTGGCGATGGCTGCACAACAATATCAATGTACTTCATGCCTCTGCGCTACATACGTTTCTTACCGTTATAAAAAAAATGGGTAAAATAGTAGAAATCAATGTTTTGTGTTCATGACATGTAACACAAATAATATCCAGGTGGTCTGAAATCTCACTGTTACTTTGGATTTATGTAATTGAGGATTAGTGTCCTCTGTGTGAGGTACTTAATGAATATTTGTTAACGAATGTTTCATCTCTCACGGGGATGTTCCCCTGGAGTAAGGAGAGGAGAGATGTCATGATAACGGGAGTGTCACATTTCTAAAATCAAGCAAAGATATTTGCGAAAACATAAAATATCTATTTGGGTTTTTGAAAACAATATATAAATTGTACCTTTTCTCAATTTAATCATTGCTTTCCTTTTTTTTGAGCATTTTGGATTGCAACTACATGATAGAAATTTAAAATTTAGAAAAATTGGTTTTCATATTCTATATAGCCATCCTTCCTTTTTCTTAAAATGAAGGCACACCTGTCCTTTGAAACAAACTATCCTCGACAGGTAATATACTCCTTATTGATTCTATAATTTACTGTCCAGTTGGACTTTGTATTAGATAGATCAATGTAATAAATAGGATTTTTGAAAAAGTGGCTTATATAATTTCTTTTTCATATATGCTGTATAGATTCTTTAATGAAGTTTTTTCAGTTTAAAACTCTGCTTTTAAAAATACACAGACATGTATGGAATAAAAGCCAAAGTTATAATTTATTCTATACTATGTGCCATAAGCAATACTAATAGAGAAATTTTGACACAGTTTCTTCTCAAAGCATTTGAAAGTTCATACAAATTTATGCATAAAAACATATGAAAGGGCATCTATTAATATACTAGCAGTAATTTTCTCTGGGTGGTAGTGAAATTACAGGCAATTTTTTCTTTCTTTTTCCCTGCCCATACTTTCTGATTTTTCTCAAGTAAAAATATTAAAATGTATAAATAACTCTTGGGAAAAGTAAGCTACTACATGAAAAATGATCTTTGGGATATTAAACTTGACATTTGGAAGTCTGAGTTTTCACTTAGAATATTTGATCATCACTAATGGATTGGAACTACAGCTCAAATGCCTTGTCATCTCTTTAATGGGAATGAAAGAAACACCTTCACACAGTCACGGTCAGAACAGTAGAGAGCATATCTAAAGCACCTTGCATAGTGCCTGGAACACTGAATGTGCTTAATAAACTAAAGCTGCTGTTATTATTAGTATATACTAAGATTGTAAAAATAAACTCCCTAGGTACCTTTTAAGCCTTATTTAACAATGTTCTCAAATCAGCAGGAGATAAACACTTGGGTCCTTTAGAAAAGCAATCAGAGAATTAAGCTGCTTACTGTCTTCTTTGCTTTCAGATTTTCAATTAATGAAATATTTCAAACATACAGAAAATTAGAGAAGCCCATCCTCTTTCTTACTCTTTTCAAAAGTAAAATATTACAGATACAACTAAAGTCCTAGATTCTTCTTTCTCCTTTTCTCTCTCCCCACAGATAATCACTACCCTGAAGCTGACTTCCAGGAACACTTTTGTGCTTCTTTACTTATATCCATACTATCTATACTCACATCTATATTTTATGTTCATAAATAATATATACAATTGTTTATGTGTGGGAAAACATGAAGCCTAATCAGAAATTCCTTCCACTTGGGATGCTTTTCTTCCCCATTTCTCCATCTTAAATAATAAGTCTACATATATTTTTAAATAAGACTTTGCTTTATCAATATGAAATTGTTCCAATTATAAACCTTGCATTCCACATTAATATATGTTTAGCTTTAAACCAGATAAAATAATAGAAAGAGAAGCCAAACCTTCCTAAAGGCTCCATGTAGAATAGTCTATAACCCACATTCTAATTATTACTTTTAAAGCAAGAACCTAGAAAAGTAATTACATCTTAATAAGTTTGTTCATTTACTAAATTGGGTTTTACTCTAAAATATTTATGTTCTTATGTAAATGGAACAGATCTAATTAAGCAAGTCAACAAGGAAAAGCACTTACACACAGAAATAAAATATTTTTCTTTATTTAAATTTAAAGTGCTAAATCATTGTTGGAAAAGAACTGCTAATTCTCCAAATTGTTAATGTTAACCCCATCCCCTCAAATATTGCTTTTCAACCTGAAAATATAATTTATGGAGAGATGGTACTGCAAACTACTAAATGTTATAAGCACATATACAGATAGAGGATTCCTAGCAAACTGATGTCAACTTCAACGGTGAACTCATTCTATTTCCTACTGCTCACCCCTTCTCTTCCTAAATAATCACAAACCATCCACTTTAAGAGCCATTCTAGGATTTGGTCTGTACTGGCTACCAAACTCTCTTCTAGGATTGACAGAATCGAACCCCTGATTCATTTTGAAAACTAGCAAGTCTTCAGTCTTCTAGCATTTCTGTTGCCTACATTTAAATAAAAACAATGGCAACAACTGAGTTATCTCATCTGTAAGGTTTTTTCATTCTTAGCTATAATCCCTCTGGGCCAAGAGCTTTAAATTCAGTGAGGTTTTATTATAGTATTCTCTAAGCATCATCGCTCCTATCAAGATCTTTGCTTGCTTCTTAACCATCTTATCACCTTTTCTGGTCATAATACCATTCTTCTTGATAGCAACAAAATAGAATTTGAGTAAATTCCCTATCCTTTGCTTTTGTTTTTAACTTAACCTTATGCCACCCATACCAGGGAGTCTGGTCACTGCCATTGGTATTAAAAGCAAAGGAGAAAAAGAAAAGAGCTGGGGGTTACCTCCTTCTAGCTCTTCTTTCTGGCAAGCAATTAACATTGAACTTCCTTCTCTCCACACTTCACTTTTCTTCTCAATCATTCCTTTAGAATTGTGTAAGGGTTAAATAAGGTAACAGATGTAAAAGCCTTGGAACAGTGCTTAGTACATGCATAGTGCTCAAAAATTTTTAGATATTGTTAATATTTACCTCCAAAAGATAAATAAGTCTTTCAATAAATGGTGCTGGAACAACTGAATATCAAGATATAAAAGAATCAAGTTAGACCACTTCTTCACATCACACACAAAAATAAACTCAGGTGGACTACAGACCTAAATGTAAGTGTTAAAACTATAACACTCTTTGAAGAAAACATAGGAATAAATCTTTGTGATTTGGGGATAAGCAAACCCTTCAAAGACATGACACCACCAGTACAACTGACAAAAGAAAAAATAGGTAAGTTGCACTTTACAAAAATTAAAAACTTTTGTGCTTCGAAGTATATCATTAAGAAAGAGAAAAGACAACCTACAGAATGGGAGAAAATATTTGCAAATCACATATCTGATAATGGAACGGTATCCAGCATACACATATATTTAAAAACTCATAGGGCTTGGCAAAAAAATACCAATAATCCAATTAGAAATGGACAAGGGATCTGAAGAGACACTTCTCCGAAGATATACAAATGACCAAGGGCTAATGAAATGATGCTCAACATTATGTAGGCATACTCATAATGTAGAGATGTTCAACATTTATCATTAGGGAAATGCAAATCAAAACCACAGTGAGCTACCACCTCACAACCATGAGGATGTGTTAAGAAAACAGATAATAACAAGTGTTGATGAGGATGTGAGGAAATGTGGAACCCCTTTATGCTACTGGTGAGAATGTAAAATGGTGTATCCACCTTAAAACTGTCTGTCAGTTTGTCAAAAGATTAAACATGGCATTACTACATGACCCAGCAATTCTGGACAAGAGAGATAAAAACATATGTCCACGAAAAGAAATTTAGACATTATAAATAATGCTGTTATAAATGCTGTTTATAACAGCATTAGTTATAATAGCCAAAAAGTGGAAACAACTGCAATGTCCATTAACTATTGAATAAATAAATAAAATGTGTATATCCTTACAATGGAATAGTATTCAACAATAAAAAAAGGATGAAGAATTGATACATGTTACGATGTGGATGAATCTTAAAAACATTGTGTTAAGTAAAAAAAAAGTCAAAAGACTACATGATTCCATTTATATGAAATGTCCAGAGTAGGTAATTCTACAGAGATAGAAAGTAGATTAGTGGCTGCCGAGAGTTGCTGGGAGAGCTGGGATAAATGGAGAGTGCTCTCCGGGTTAAATGGCTGTGAGGTTTCCTTCGGGGGTGATAAAATGTCCTAAAACTGATTGTGAGGATAGCTGCACAAATCTGTGACTGTACTTAAAAACCACTGAACTGTACACTTTAAGTGGGTGAATTATATAGTATGTGAAATATATCTTGATGAAGTGATAGATAGGTAGATAGATAGATAGATACTAGGAATTTAGAAAATTCCCAATGTTTAGGAAATTTAGGAAAGTTAGATTTCAGCTCCCTGTTTACAACATAAGAAAAAAATGAGTAAAAATAGTCTGTGCACATGAGTGGAAAATCTCTTCTTCATGTGTTTCTCCTTTACTACTCATATAGAACACTTTACTTCTGACACTTCTGGTCACCAAATGTATAGGTGTTTTTTCCCAAAAAGCAATTCTCTATGATATCAGCTGGGTGTCCTATAATTCAACTCACATCTGACACTGTCTGCCTGCAGTTAGCATCAGAGCTCACAAGTTAAGTGTTCAGTCCCACCAGACTGTCCCCCGTATCCCTACTCCAGATGCCAATCACAACTCCCAGGTTGTCACCTGTACTTCTGACAGCTATAAATACGGGTTCCCATGATCCCCTTCTTGGGTTTGGTAATTTGCTAGAATGGCTCATGGAACTCAGGGAAACTCTTATGTTTACCAGCTTACTACATAATAAAAGATATAATAAAGGACACAGAGGAACAGCCAGATGAAGAGAAACATAAGAAGTCCAGGAAAATCCTGAGCACAGAAGGTTCTGTCCCTGTGGAACTGGGGTGCATCACCCTCCTGGTACGTGAATGTGTTCACCAACCTGGAAGCTCTCCAAATCCCATACTATTGTCATTTTTACAGAGGCTTCATCACGGAGGCATGATCAAGTAATAACTTCATATCCAACTCCTCTCCCCTTCATGGAGAATGTGAGTTGGAACTAAAAATTCCAAGCTTTTAATCATGGCTACCCCTCATCCAGGAGCCACCCTGGAACCCACCCAGAGCCACTCAGGAAATTCCAAGGAATTTAGGAGTACTGTGTCAGAAACTCCGGTCAAAGACCAAATATTAGAATAAACAATGTTCCTAGTACTCCTATCACTTAGGAAATTACAAGGGTTTAGGAGCTCTGTGCCAGGAACTGAGGTCAAAGGCTAGATATTAGAACAAAAGGGTCTCCTAGCACCTCTATTTAAAAGGGTTTTAGGAACTCTGTGTCCAGAACCAGGGGGGCAAAGACCAGTACATGTATTTCTGATTGTTTCATGGGATGATATTCAACCCTGTCTCTTCCCTAACTAAGAACTTCTCTCTGCTTTCTAATACAGAAGTCTTATCATGAGTTTGTGTTTTCTGGAAAACACAGGAGTAATCTTTGTTTCATCTCCTGGTGCCTGTCTGTCTCTCTCCTTCCATTCATGTACAAGCATATCTTGTTTTATTGTACTGTGCTTTATTGTGCTTCACGTTGTGTTTTTACAAATCGAAGGCAAGACCCTCCACCAGCAAAAAGATTACTACTCACTTTATTGAGATACTCGCTTTATTGCCATGGTTTGGAAACAAACCCTCAGTATCTCTGGCATGCCTGAATATAGGGAACCCTTTGTTTTATGATTTATTTAGAAAACCAAGGCCCTAAGAGGATGGATCTAAACAGTGAATTTGTTAAGACCATATCCTTGGAGCCATCATATTTAGTAGGTAGGATTTATACAAATATAAGGTAAAGTCTTTTTTCCCAAAGATTTTATTATTTTTAGAGAGAGGGGAAGGAAGAGAGAAAGAGAGGGAGAGAAACATCAATTGGTTGCCTCTCACGTGCCCCCAACCAGGGACCTGGCACACAACCCAGGCATGTGCCCTGACTGGGAATCGAACCAGCAACCTTTCAATTCTCAGGCCGGCGTTCAATCCGCATGCCACACCAGCCAGTAAAGTCTTGACTGAAGGCTCAAGCCATGGTATAGATAATTTAGATACAATAATATTGTGTTCAAAAGAAGTTTAAGCTATAATGTATCTCAACTTTTTAAAAAAATGTAAACTCTGAGTTCCAGAGGGCAGAGTCCTTGTTTTATTCATCTTTGTCTTACAACCACCTCTGACACATAGCAGATGTCCTACGAACATCTGAGTAAAGGAAGGAAATGATTAAATAAAATTACTTTTAGTGGGGTTATGTTCTTGGCCCTGATTCAGATATGTCCAGTTTTTCTGTCTGATAAAATCTTTTTGAATGCTGCCCAATGTCTTTATTTCCATCATATCACATCTAATTCTAATATGTATTTTTTACATGATGCGTCTCTTATGGTTAATTTATTTGGATAATTCAGTAATTTTTCCTGAAAAAAAAAAACCACTGTGAAATCAATGGTGCATCTTCAATCACTGACATCTCAGAGTTGAGGAAATAGTCTTGCCAATAATAACTTGCTATTAACATTTTGTGTCATCATAAAACTTGAAAGGTATACATGTAAGTCACTTTAAATTGTTAAACTAGTAACGGAAAAACAGAACATTCTAACAGGGATAACTATAAAATCCTAAATTTGGGTCCAAAAAAATCAGCCGCACAGGTTCAGGATGAGGAATATGAGGCTCGGGAGCATTCCAAGGACAACAGAGTTAGGAGTTTCAATTAACCGCAAACTTGGTAAAAATCAATCGTGTAACTTGAGCAGGCAAAAAGCAATCCATGTGAATAGAGTTTCTAGTTCAGGTTAGCCCTGTCTCCTCCATTTCTTCCTGCTCTCTAACAAATTACTGGGCTACTTCTGCCCATACACTTGTAAAGTAAACCATGCCCAGCAGCAAGCGATCAGAATGAAAAGCATACTGAAACCTTTATCATACAAAAAAGTAGTCAAAGGAATTTGAGTTGCTTGTCCCTCCAATGACTGAAAGGGTAGCATGTCTCCACACAGTTGAAGATTTTGTGGAAAATCATTTTGGGACTGAACTAGAACTGATGAGTGGAAGTTATCAGAGATACTAACTCCATATAAGTTAAACCATGCTGCTCCTCAAAAATGGATTGAGCTGCCTCTCAAACTAGCTACTCATCCCCTGAGGTGCTTATGCGAAAATTAGTTGACATCTTGGAAGGAATTGTAGCCAGCCTCCTAGATGGCCTCCAAATCCACACCTTCTGGTATTCATGCCTTTGTGTCATTCTCTCCTTGATGGAGGGCTGGACCTGATGACTTATAAGGAACAGAATTAGGCAGTATGCTGGTGTATGACTTAGGGCAAGGTCATAAAAAGCAACAAGTGGCACCATTCTCTTTTTCTTGTATCATTTGCTCTTGGGGAAGTCAGCTGTCACGCACTAAGCAGCCCTATAGAGAAGCCCACCTGATGAACTGAAGGTTTCTTGTCAATAGCCACATGACTGAAGAGAGTCATCTAGACTTAGTCAAACCTGAAGCGGACTGCATCCCCAGTCAACAGTCTGACCGCAGCCTCATGAGAGATCCTGAGTTGGGACCACCCACTTAAGCCTCTCAAGGGTTCCTGACCCTCTGAAACTGTGTGAGATAATAATTGTTTTAAGTGGTTAAATCTGGGGGTAATTTGTTGTGCAGCCATGGACAACAAATACAGAGATGTTATAGATGGTTCAGGAATCTTGAACTATTTCGTTGTTTATGGTCCCTTTGGCTTTGGGAATCTATGATCAGGTATGAGATTATATATTTGCCTATAAGATATAAATTATTCCCCTATGGGGACTTAATGCCAAAGAGATGAAAAGAAACTACCACTGATATGCATTATTTTGGGGCTGCAGAAATAGCTTTGTTCTCTAGAACCTTACCTTAGTTAACTCATGAGAGGTAACACTCATACCTCTATAGAGATGGTGGTAGCAGGAAGGTGTGGCAGGAAAGGCTCCAGTCTCAAAGGGCTCTGAGATTCTAGAAGTGAGGAGGAGCATGGATTAGAAAACTTGAACACATGAAAACCACTCAAAGAATCCTGGGCATCACTCCAGTTACCTGCTTGCTTCTTCTATGCTCCTAGTTCTATCTGAATCCACTTGTTGGTGACCTGGTCCTGAGGTTCCCCCCCACCCCAGGCATTATTTCAACATAATATTTTCAACAATCTATTGTGGTAGGCCTTATAATTATCACCCTTTTATGAAGGGGTAACTGATCCTGACTTTGTCTTTGTTTATCTATCCCAATTCTCCTCCCATTTCTGGCTAGCAGGTCTCTGCTCTTAGAATCCTTCTTACAGGTAGACTCATCATCCAAATCAACTCTATAATTTCTTAACTCTTGGTTCTACCATTGCACCTCCAACTACCTGGGCCTCACTGACTCCTCTAGGTTTGCTTAGGTGTAGTCTTTGTTCCACGTAGCACAAGATTTTCCATATTTGAGGGTCATTATCCACTCCTGACCATGTTCTAGGCCTAGGAAGCTTCCCATTCAGCCGATGTCCCAGCCCATCCTCTCCCTCCTTGCTGCCCTGGTCAGTTAGTCCTAGCACATGGCCTCAGAAAGGCACAAATGTAACAGTGAATTTTGAAGTCTTTTTTGGCAGGTTTCAGAGCCATGTCTTACTTTGAACACTCTCAGGTGGGGCACCCATCAAGGCTCATTCTATCCTGGAAACCTAGATTTGCATGATTTTCTACTCTATACCTTGTTGTATACATTGGATCTTTCTTTTATTTATCATTTTAAGTGATTATCCAAGGTCTCCTCTCTGACAGGAAAACATTGAAATGATCTCTGAAGACTCATTTTAACCATTCATTTATAAAATTTTACAGATGGTCTTTGAGATATGGCACTAGGGATTGCCCCTAAAGCTTTAAATACAACTTTAATAAAGTAGCGGGTTTTTTGTTGTTGTTGTTTTTTTTAGAGTACAGAGATAGGGCAGAATAGAATTTGAAGAAAGAGTACTGTTATAAACATATTAATCATGATATACTTGAAAGTAATGAATCATGAATCTACCTTAGCAACATCTACAGGATTCATGATCTCACACCTGACATTTTTCTTTCGCACTCCAGTATGGAGGTAAACCAGATAAATGCCTACCTGTTTTCCTAAGACTCTTGAACAAACTTTGGTACAAACCAGTGACAACAGCTACATCAAAAGTGGATTAGAAACAGTTCTTTTGGGTGAGTTTGGCACCTATAAAATACTCAAGTAAACTGTGACTGGCACTTCCCTGGCTGGTGTGGCTGGTGTGGCTGGTGTGGCTAGGCTGGTTGGCGCATCATCCCATAACCAAAGGCCATGGGATTCCTTGTTCTGATACCTGCTTCCTGGTAATACTTTATGGAGCTCACTGATGCATCTCAGCATCCACATTGGAGCTCACTGGTGCATCTCAGCATCCACATTAGCATTTAATTCTTGCTCATACCACTGTCCCAAATCATAAGGAATGTAAAGAAAGAAAACATTGTACTTAATAAACACAATGACAATGTGAGAAATAAAGGCCGAATTTTAAAAAGTTTTTCATTCATTTAGTCAACATAAATACATCTTCATCATATAAGATTTTGAAAATGTCAAAAAACATTTGATTCCTGGTCAGGGGCACATACCTGTATTGTGGGTTCAATCCAGATCTGAGTGTGTACGACCCCCAGTCTGGGCGCATATGGGATGCAACCAATCAATGCTTCTCTCTTGTATAGACGTTTCTCTCTATTCCCTCTTCTCTCTCTAAAAGCAATGAAAAAATGTCCTCGGGTGAGGATAAAAAAAAAATTGTGACTAGTTCTTTCAGTCAGATAGATGATCAAAGACATCTTCTCTCCTTTTGATCCTGGTTGTTCAGATTCTATTGCCTTCCTCGTCAGTACAGTTCACTGGGTTTGTAGATAAAATCTGCAGAAACCTCACCAATCAACAGGCAACTCCACGGCCTTTTAATTATATTGCTCCACCTTATTTTAGCACCTTATATTTCTCTACCACTTTACACCATGACATTTCTACACTGAATTCATTATGCAAAACAAACTGTGGTGAAGGAAAGCAGTTGTCAAACTTAGAAAGATCTGAGCATTTACACACCTGGCTCTTTCCAGTGGGCAGTTCAAAGGCAAAACAATCTAGTCACAGAGGGAGGAGAGTTAAACTGAAATTATGACTATTCAGTGTCTTTATTACTTTGAAGACCAAAGTGCGTTTGATCCTTGTTCTGATACCTGCTTCCTGGTAATACTTTATGTAGCTCGCTGATGCATCTCAGGATCTACTTTAGCTTTTAATTCTTGCTCACATCACTTTCCCAAACAATCATGAAGAGCATAAAGAAAATATTGTACTTAATAAACACAATGACAATGAGGGAAATAAAGGCTTACTTTTAAAAATAGTTTTTAATTCATTTGGTCAACATAAAAGAAATACATCCACATTATATAAGATTTTGAAAATTTCAAAAAATTCAAAATCATCTTTATACCTCCAATCCAAAAGATAACCATTAATAATACTTCAGTGCATTTCCTGTGGGGCTTTTAGTCATGCACATTAAAAAAAAAAAAAAAAGATTGTGTCCTGGCTGGTGTGGTTCAGTGGATTGAGCACTGGCCTGCAAACTGAAAGGATGCGGGTTCCCTGTGAGGGCACGTGCCTGGGTTGTGGGCCTGGTCCCCAGTCAGTGGTTGTGCGAGACGCAACTGATTGATGTTTCTCTCACATATCAATGTTTCCCTCCCTCTCTTTCTCCCTCCCCTCCCCTCTCTCTAACAAAATAAATAAATAAAATCCTTAAAATAAATTAAAAAAAGATTGCTGTGATCATCCTATATATATATAGGATATATATATACTTTTGTGCCCTATTTTCACTTCCAATTATAACACAAGCAAAAATGCACACTTTGAAAGTTGATGTGAGTACAGGGTTTAGTAAAAATATGAGTTTCATTTAAATTGGAAGTCAAGATTATATTACTTTGAACATCATAAAACATATTTCTTCATCATTTTACCACTCCCTTTTGCATTATTTAAGTTGAATGCTATATTTTTTCTAGATTTTGGAGAGTTTTATCTTTTTGGACAGTAAATATGATTTCTAGCAGTTACTATATTTTATTTATATTTCATGGCAAATTAAAAATGTTGTTTTAAGCCTGTTAGCTTTCACCGGGTCTGATATTTATATCATGGAATATTTTATTCAATTCATTAACATATTATCAAGGACTTAGCATTACCTTTTAAATCAAATAATTCTATTTTTTATTATAATAGCCTTCTGCGAATCAATGATTTAAAAACTCCAAAGTACAAATATTTATTAAACTCTTCAATGTTACAACAGTTTTCCTACCATTCACCCATACTGCAGTCCTGATATGACACCATAAGGAGTAGTAATCCCAAATTTTTTTTTAAAAACTGACAAAGGCTTGCTACAGCCGCATCAGCGACAGGAGGAGAAATGTCTCCAGTCTACTACACTCCCCTCTAAGCCAGGTTTTAATTTGTTGAGAAGGGGGAGGGGGAAGCCTATAAAAATCTTGGCAAAATACAGAGCTGCTAATTTAATCAATTTTAGTAGTTAAGGCAGTGATTTCAAGTGCTAACACAATCTGTTGAAAACTAATTTCCAAGGTAGGGGAGATTCATTTATTTCTACTTTTTCTTCCTGGTTTTCCAATCTAAGGGAATGAGTGTAGCCATCATGCAACCACTGAGAGACCCCCACACCCACCCCTCACACAAAAATTTAGGAAGTTTAGGTTCTAACTCAAACCCTAAAGTAGCAGAGAAATATACCCTCCTTTTCTCTGGAGAGGGTTTTCGAGATGCAAATAAAGTCGACCTCAACGGATGGAGAAATATACACCTGCCTGAAAGTGCCCTGAGAACTAAAGCTGTGTTGAACCACAAGGAAGAGCCAAGTGCCTTTACACAGGAGAAGGGGGAGGTCGGGGAAAGGAGAAGAGAAGGGATGCTCTGCCTCTCATTTGTGACTGAAATCTTCCAGCTCTCATTGCCTCTTGTCATTAAATTTATTTTATAATAGTATAGTGGCACCATATTTTGACATAGTAACAAGTATGTTTCTAATTCCTGGTAGTTCCTTTATACCCTATTTAAAAATAATACTATGAAGCTTCGATTACCTTGGGGAAGGGCTGTTACAGTAGAAAAGGCTTTTTGAGTATGAGGAGCCCAAACCCTGAGGCTCTCCGAGCATAGACAATTTGGGAGATCTGTAGGTGTCACATCTGGGACTAAGTATAGTTTACCTGGACTGTAAGATGAAGAGAGAAAATCAGGAGGAAAAGCAGGCATGAATGTGTTCCTAGGAGAGAGTTCAGGGTCCTCCCCCAATTCATACCACCTGGTATGAAGAATCCAGGCGTAGAGGAAACCTGTGTGCATCCCAGATAGAGCCCAGGGAGGTTTCAAGATACCACAGTCCTCCTTATCCATCATGGTGAGAGCGCAGAAGAAATATCTGTGCCCTGGAAGGTGCGACAGAGGCAGTGTCAAAGCATCGCTTGGGCTTCAGTGTAGTGTTGGGAGAAGCAAAATGCTTTCCACACACCTAAGAGTAACACAGACTTGGGGCAGGGCTTAGACACTCCACCTGCTTCTTTGTAGTTTAGGAATGGAGAGGGGGCATGAAAGTAGGGGAAAAGAGTGTATCCAGAGAGGCTCTGCAGTCAGGAGGAGAGTCAACAGAACAGCCACCTGGGCCAAAGAGAGATGAATAAGACAGGATGTGGAACATTTCAGCAGAGGCCAGCATGAGCTGATGAACAAGGACAAGACACTACCCAACCCCACCCTGACGCTGTGGTACTACATAAGTCCCCATATCTCAAATGAATAGAGCAGTGGGAACCCTAAACTAAGATTTAGTACCTGTCACTTGGCAGAATGATGAGAGAGGGAGAGATAGATAGAGATAGATATTAAGCTGTAGAAAAATGAAGAAAGGTACATTTCTTACAAAACTGATTTGTATTTATTGAGATTTATGCCAGTTACATGTATACTATAGAATTTCAAATAAATGCATCTCATAGACCAAATCCTTTTAAAAAAATATTCTATGTATTAGACTTTAAATTAGAGTTGGACATCACGTAGAAGTACAAAGAAACAGACAACTTTGTTGAGTTCTGATCAATATCATCTTCAGATTGGAGTCACAGCTTTACCGTACTTCTTTGGGGGTGGGGGTAACAATTTTCCTTTGTTCAAAAACAGAGTGACTGATTCATCAAGATTTTAGAAATCACTGAGGATTATGCTGGACTGCCTGCTTACATTAACTGCTTAGTTGGTGGACTGACAGAGCACTGTAATCATTTCTTCTCAATTCTTGTGGTGAAGTAACCCCAAATGTCACTACCATTGCCTGCCTTTCATCAGCTTCTACATCGCTGCTATGCCATGGTGACCTGGGAACGGGGGTCAGAAATCACAGATTAGACAAACTGGAGGGGAACTCAGGGGAACATTTATTTCAGCTCTTGCTTCCAAGCAGGTCTGCAGCTAAATCATTCAAGAAGAATGATTGTCTATTCTATTTTTAAAGATCCCCAAGGAAGGCAATCTCTAATAACCTGTTTCAGTATATAATCTATATTTTGAGAAGGTTCTTCCTTTTAGAAAACCCTAACCTAAACCCATCTCCTTTTGTTCTCTTTTGTAGCAAATTGTGATAAAAATGCATTAAATAATTCTGTTTTAAAATCATGATTGAGGCTCAAATATTGGATTTTAGCTTAAAGATAGCATTTATTCTGCTAGAGATGTTGATCCTTTTAGAAACTTTCTGGCTTAAACGAAGATTTTATAAATTGCTTCTCAGAGGCAAGTTACTGACTGCTGAAGTGGTGACCCAATGCTGAATGAGAAATAGTGGGGGTAGCTGGACTGCTTTGTGAAGAGCTCTCTTTTTTTCAGAAGCTGTTTGTGTGGAGGTGCTTTTATAGGAGCAGAGAGATTTCTTCAGTTATGTCAGCTGAGGGAAACGAAGGAAGAAACATGAAGCCAAACCTAAGGCAGGACATCCCGTTACTTAGCCCATCCCCCAAACAGGGGCAACTGATGAGTACTGACTGATGGAACAAGTCAGAGTAAAGGTTTTGGTGGCAAAATATCTTCAAGTCCTGGAGTCTCTACATGAACCTTAGATAGGACATTACTCTAAGACAAGGATTTAAGATGAGCTAGAAAGCAGTATTCCATGCAAGCCTAGAAAGAAAACCGGGACAAGATTGTTAAGTGATAAATAAAGGCTAAAGGTTAGTGGATAATGTAGTAAAGTGTAGTGAGGTACTTTTGGGTTTTGTTTTGCCCAATATTTCTAATTCTGAGTGATATTGCAATACATTATTTTTGTAAAAAAGCAAGTGTTAGAATTATGGCTAAAGTTTTCTTTGTTCACCCCTCTCCCTATCCTATTAGTCTCCCTACAGCAGTATCACTCCTGTTTTAAGGAGGTGACTTTCTGCTTTTCTGACCATCACAGCCTCTTCATCCTGGGGTAAGGCCAGATGACGAAGCAGATGGTAGGGTGAGTCAGTATTTCCTTTATTCTTAGACACTTAAGGATTCAAAAGGAATCATTCAGTTTCTCAGGCCCACAAAATCATGATGAAATTATTCTTTTTAAAAAGATTTTTATTTTTAGGCAGAGGGGAAGGGAGGAAGAGGGAGAGAAACATCAGTGTGTGGTCACCTCTCATGCACCCCCTACTGGGGACCTGGTCCACAACCCAGGCATGTGCCCTGACTGGGCAATCAAACCAGAGGCCCCTTGGTTCGCAGGCCGACGCTCAATCCACTGAGCCACACCAGCCAGGGTCATGATGTAATTAGAAGAAAGAACTATGATTTTGGCATATAGACTTTCAGTTTTTAAAGCACATTCTCATTGACACAACATTTTGTGTATCTTTACAAAATTTTTGTTTGTTTGTTTGCGTATTTTCAAAAGAAGTTCAGAAAAAACATATCAAGACCAACTAATCTGCCATTAACCTGGAAGGTTTTCATTCCATTTCCTGTGCCATTAATCTTCTCTGGAATACTGTAGTAATTTCAAAGTGGTTTCCCTATCTCTTTATATCATCTTTCTTCTCTCAACTCCCTTCCCTCCAATTCATCCAAATATAGTGATAAAATGTCATTGTCATTTTGTCAGTCTTCACTGCCTTCCCACTGCCTACAATATAAAGTCCCAATCCCTTCGGCTGGCAGTCCACGACAGTATCTCAATATGTGAATCTACACTTACACCCTCACTACTCAAGCTGCATAACTATTGTGCTTGGACATTCTATGAATTACACTTATCTCAATATCATTACCCCAGCCTATATCCGATCTGAAGTTTTTCCCTTCATTTATCTGAATTCCATCTGTCCTTTAGAGCAGTGTGTTAGCTTTGTGTGTTATAAGAAATGAATTTGCTACAAAGAAATTCTCTACTCTTTTGGACTTACAATTTGAGTATACATTTCAATAACCACAGATATGTTCAAACCCTTGGGTTTAGTAATGCCACTACTGAGAATTTATTCTGTACTAAACAGAGAAAAAATGTTAAGTCAATTGTGGCACATATACTTAATAAAATAAAATACAGGTATTGAAAATTATAATTAAAGGCACTATATAGCTTATGGAAATGCTGATGTATTTATCATAAAAAAGGAGAGAACAAAATTGTGATTAAATATGAAACCTTGGAAAGGAAACTAGAGAAAGAATTTGTGAGGGGGTGGGATAGTGAGAAGGTAAATGGTTCTTTTTCTTTTATTTTAATTCCATCGTTGCCATCTTAATGTTGTTTTTATAATATACAGTTGTTCTGAAGAGTAATCTGAAGTTCAGATTCAAGGTATCTGATCCAGCCCATGAGCTGAATCTTTCTTCTATTAAGATTCCTTAAAATGATAGTAAAGGAATTTTTAAAAGGCATTAAAAACACAACAATAAAGAGGTTGAAGTGGGGAGAGCTCCAAAAAGTAGGATTAAGTTCATTTTGAATAGCAGAAAATCTAAAATAATAGTATTTTAAATAAGACAGAATTTTTATTTTTCTCTTATGTTCCAGAAGTCCAGAGGTGTCAGCCCAGTATCAGGGACCTCGGCCTCCTCATTTTTTGCTCAACCTTGTTTCTATTCCCAAGTACATTTCACATGCAAGATGGCTGCTGGGATTATAAATTACTCGTTTTGTGGTCAGAAGAGGAAATGGGAATCAATCCTATGGGGGTGGGGAGGCATGAATTGCCCTGCAAGGCATGATCACCAGCATCGTCATCTTCAAGAAAGTGGAGAGTATTAGCCTTTCTGGCCCAAAGGATTCAGAGGAACTTTCAGTGCATAGACCCAGAGGATTTTCAATTCATTGATCCAGAGGTCCTTATCCCAAATCCCAGGGTCCCACTCCCTCCCAATTAGGACCAGACCTTGGTATAGCAGACCTGACATGACAGAGTATCCAGTTTTCACTGGAACTCTGCTACTGTTGTAATTAAGTCCCACTCCTACTCCTCAGTATTTTCTGTCCTCCAACTACGGGCAGTGAGAGACTCTTTACGTGCTGTCAAGGAGGGCCTCTGGTTTCACACTTCACCTTATATAGGTGAAGCAGCTCTCTTTGACCCTCCGCCTTTCGTTGTCTTTCTCTAATGCATTAATAGCCAGGAGAAACAGTCATCCAATTCCAAAGCCGTTACATAACTATGTCCCTTGAAACTTTCAAATGACCCTCCGGTGCTTCCCTTTCCCCAGCCTTCTATTCCAGGTCCCGACTGGTGGATTTTTGACAATTACCTCACAACCACTTGCCTATATTCAACACTTACACCAGTGATTAGGTCTTTTCTGGAAGCCAGCTGTTGGGTGAAACAGCTCCAAAATCCCACTTTAGAATCTGCTTCTCATGATATCTGGTACCAACTGTCATAAATTGGGTTCTCTGGGAAACAGGTGGAGATTTACTGTAGGCCATGGATTTGAGAGTGCTATGGGGATAGGGCTCCCAGGTGAAACACTGAATGCCCAGTTAAATTTGAATTTCAAATAAACAACAGATAATGCAATATCTGGGACATGCTTTTATTAAAAATTACTCTCATTTATCTGAAATTCAAATTTAACTGGGGTGTTCTGTTAACTCTATTTGCTAAATCTGGCAATTCTGTTTAGGGAACACCACTGTGGAGAGGTAAGGGGAGCAGGCTTGTGAAGGGAAAGACGTCAACTAGGAAGCAGTTCCAAGTGGGGCTTCAGGGGACTCTGCAGGGAGGTCTAGAGATCAGAGATCCACTTGAGGGCTCTCTGCCTTGTGGAAGTGAGGATGGACTTGACTTCTCCACATCAAGCAGCCACTGGATGCAGGCTGCCCCATGGTAGGGGGCATGATCTTGGGTGAGGTAGCTCTCTTTGGCAGAAGGTAATTACACCTCTAGCAGATGGGAGAATGAGTGCCTCAGTCCTGAAGGGGAGATCCGGGTTTAACCATTGCATCACTGCACCTGCTGAATCAAAATCGGTGTTTTAACAAGATCTCCAGAGATGTTTATGCACATTAAAGTTTGAAAAGCATTAATGTTAGGTTCTCAAACTTCTATGTGTATTAGAATTACATGAAGGGCTTGTTAAACCACAGCTTGCTGGGCCCACACCTGGGGTTTCTGATTCTTTACATTTAGAGTGGAACCTAAAAATTTGCATTTTTAACAAGTTCCCAGTGATACTGAGCTGCTGCTGGTTTAAAGATGACACTTGAAGAACCACTGGTTTAAAAAATAGAGAGATCTAATATCTTATATACCTAGAGACAGGCAGATATTAAAGCTGGTTCAGTTCCTCTGAGATGTCACCAAGGATATAGGTTTTCTTTCCGTTTTGCCATCATTAGCTTATTGGCCCTTTTGTCTATGCTGATCACTTTCCAGCTTCAAGTTGTCTGCTGTTCCTCTTGTTATCACATCCATGGTCAAGACATGATGGAAGGGAATAGGGGAATCCAACTGTGATGTTTCTTTTATGAGAAAACAAAGTGGTTTTGTTTGTTTTTTTAGAGTTACTCACTCACGCAGACTTCTTTCTAAAATTTTCATAAATCCCTATTGTTTTAATTACTTCAGCGACATATGTGATATATCTGTGGAGGAGCAAATTGATATAGTAGGCAAAATTATTCCAAGTCTTCACTAAGAATATTACAAAAAACCAACAAAGATAAAAATACTCTTCAAAACTGTCATTCATTCCTAGGAAATTAAATAAATCCAGTTCCAAGCAGATAATATTTATCTATTTCAGTAAGGGTGTCAAAATCTGATTAATCTCTTCATAATGGTATTTATTTGAAAAGAAACAAACAGCCCTGCTGGTATAGCTCAGTGGATTGAGCGTCAGCCTGCGAACCAAAGGGTCGCTGGTTCGATTCCCCAGTCAGGGCACATGCCTGGATTGCAGGCCAGGTCCCCAGTAGGGGGTGTGTGAGAGGCACACACTGATGTTTCTCTCCCTCTCTTTCTCCCTACCTTCCCCTCTGTCTAAAAAAAATAAATAAAAAAAAATAAAAAAAAAAGAAACAGACTCATAGTTTGGGGGCTTGGTGAAAAAGGTGAAGAAACACCTTTAAATTGGTAATAACAATTAGTCAAGAGAATGTAAAATACAGCATAGAGAACACAGTCAATATTGTAATAACTACATATGGTGCCAGGTGGGTGCTTGAAATATTGAAGGGACTACACTATAAAGTATATGGTTGTCTAACTACTATGCTGTACACCTGAAACTATTACAAAATAACACTGAATGTAAACCATAATTAAAAAATAAATTTTTAGAAGTGTAAATATAAAGAAAATATTAATTCTGAAATAATCAGAAACAAAAGCAAGACTAATTTTTTCTTTTAAGTTTTAGGTTCACAACAAAAATGGGAGGAAGGTGCAGAGATTTCCCTTTTGCACACGCACAGCCTCCCCTAACATCAACATCATCCACCAGAGTGCATTCTTGTTACCACTGACAAACCTGCACTGATGCATGGTCACCCAAAGTCTACAGTTTACCTTAGCGTTCACTGCTGGTGGTGTACATTCAGTGGGTTTGGATAAGTGTGAAATAACATGTACCCATTGTAATTTCACATGGAGTATTTTCACTGCTCTAAAAATCCTCTGTGCTCTGCTTCAATGCCTTTTTAAAAAATGTATTTGTTTAGAATTTTTCCCCCTAGTTCTTGTCTTTTTTTTTTGCCTTTGAGAGAACCACCTTTGCAGACTTTTTACATTTCACGTTCCAGACGGTACATGACCAACCTACTTGAGAAGGAGGCTGGGAAGGTGATTCTAGTCTTCTAAACTTTATTGTAGAAGGTGGTAGATGAGAACTGACAATGGTTGCAGAGTTAACCATAAACAGTTTATCTTGAGCAATGGAGGCGATCAAAACCAGAAATTATTAAAAGGAAGTTAGCTGTGGGGAGTGAGAGTGGGAAACTGACTTCATAGCAAGATCATCTTCTACACATGTTTGGTTATTACTTTAATTTTAAAACTCATAGCTCCACTCCTTTTCTTATAATCCACTTCAGCAAAGCTTGTTGGCTTAACCCCCAAAAGATTTCTACAATCCACGCCACCTCATCATTTCCGCCGCCACCATCACAGCCTCTTCCATCCCTGCCCCGCTGGGATTCAAGCTCAACACAACAGTCCATGCTCCTTTGCACATCTCTCTCCTGTGTACAGCATGATGACTATAGCTAACAACATACTGTTTTATATCTTTGAAAACTGCCAAGAGTAGATATTAAAAGTTCTCATCACAAGGAAAAAGATTATAACTGTGAGTTGATGGATATTAACTGAACTTACTGTGGTAATCATTTTGCAATATATACATATATGAAATCATTATGTTGTTCACCTTAAACATAGACAAATTTAAATGTCACTTATATCTCAATACAAATGGAAATAAAATTAAAATGTTAATCCAATAGAAAAATGGATTAAGACTATGTAAATAACCAAGACATACATGAAAAGATGCTCCGCTGAATTCACAATTAAAGAAATGTAGTATCAAAGAGAAGAAATGTGTCTCTATCTCTTGTGTTCAAAATGCTTCGATTGCTTCCCATATCACTTAATGTAAATATCAAAATCTTTGTAGTGGTCTACAAGCTTCTACATGATATTCTGACTTCATCTTCTTCTCTCCCTTGTTCATTAAACTACAGTCACACTGGACACCTTAATATTTCTTAAATGCATAAAGCATGTTCCAACCTGAGAGTCTTGCAATTTGCTATACTCTCTGCCTAGAGCATCCTCCCCTCCTCCAGATAACCACCTATGTCTCCTGATCCCTCATTTCTTGCCTGTCTTTATTCAGATGATACCTTCTCAATAAAGGCTTCCTTATCTCTCCATTTATACAACATGCTGCTTCCACGTGTGGTGCTCTCCCTGCCCTTCCACTGCTCTGTTTTTAACATCATGTACCACAATCTTACATGCTATGTATTTTATGTATTTGTATTTGTCTCTATTTCTAGTATATAAGCTCATGAGTACAGGAATCTTTGTCTGATAAATGCACTATTGTAGCCTTAGGGCCTAAAACAGTGTCTGGTACATAGCAGGCCCTCATTAAATATGTGAGGAAATGCCAAATCCAGAAGGAAAGAGGAGAGATTGAAGTTGATTTATTTTAAGGAATTGGCTCATGTGACTGTGTGGGGCTGGAAGGTCTGAGAATCCGTAGGGCAGGCCAGCAGGCTGGAAACTCAGAGAAGAGGTGATGTTGTAGTCTTCAGTCCAAATTCTGAAGGAGAGCAGACTGGAAACTCAGGCCGTGTTTTACATTGCAGCATTGAGGAGAAATGCCTTCTTTGGGAAACCTCAGTTTCCCAAAACTTCTGCTAAGGTCTTCAGCTGATTAGGTGAGCCCCACACCCATTAGGAAGGGTAATCTGCTTCATCAAGTGTCTACTGGTTGTAAACATTAATCACAACTAAAAAATACCTTCATGGCAACATTGAGACTGGTGTTTGACTAAACAAGTGAGTCATAGCCTAGCCAGGTAGACACGTAAAATTAACCATAACAGTGCACACACACATACACACACACACAAATTGAAAGCTACACAATCCATATTCTTGAGGGGTGGTGGGAAAGACAGATAGGAAATACAGAAGAAAGGTGTTATACTATAGAGTCATGAAGAAAGTTCTTGGAGAGGTAGAGGTTTTGCTGGGGGCCAAATGGGAAGACTTCATTAGGAAGTGGTCTTTGAGTTGAGTCTTATGGGATAAGTAGATTTGATAAGAGGAAAGGGTATTTCAAGGCTAAGGAAACATAGAGGCCTGAAAACGCTTGGTAAATAGCCAAGAGTCTTCAGGAAGCCAACCCTTGCTACCATGGCATCTATCTACAGTGCCCTCAATTCAATGCTGACACTATGCAGCTGTAATTTGTTCATTATATTTATTTTCACATGTATAAGTCTTGTTTCCTCACTCTTGAAAGTTGATTTTTTTATCCCTATAATTCTCACTAAGGAGGACTTGCCTGTCTACCTTAGAAGCGTCCTGTCTCCTGATAATTATTCTTTGAGAAACCACCCTTCCTCTTGCTAAGAATGTGTAGTTTAAAGTGGTTCCTTCTCTCAGGACCAGAAGGGAGTACATGATGTAGCCTTGGCCAATTTCTCTTGGGAACATCCAAAGCTTGAATGTTCAGCTTTTCTTATGAATATATAAGCTTCCCCACATCTTTCCAATAAATTTCTTCCTTGCTTAATTTAGCCAGAGAACGCTAACTAGTACATCCTTGTGATTCAGATCACATCACATAACAAAACACAATTGTATACATCGTAGCAACTAAATGCATGTAGAGACAAGTGTCCAAGAAGAAATAAGCAGGTTAATCTTAGCTTTGTCAACTGAGGCACAGTATACAAAGTTACTCACTCATACAACATATTATTGGGCTTCTATTATGCAATTGATTGCCATTGTGCTGGTGAGATACAAATTTGAAAAAGGCACAATCTTTGCCAGCATGAGCTTGTATTGTATATATACAATAATATTAATTGTATATATAGGGGCAGGCTCTTTTGTAGTCAAGCACTTTCTGTTTCAAGTAGCAGCAACTAACACTGGCTTAAGCAATAAAGGGGATTTATTGGTCCATGTAACTGGGAAGAATGAAGTAGACTGAGGGACTGGAAATTGTTGGCTACACCCCCCAAACACACACACACATACACACTAAGGCGCCTCTTAATACCATGTTAGTTTTTGACCCAGATGATAGTGAGGATGTCTTTTTTCTCACTTCTGTAAATCTTGATCCCAGAAAAAGATTGGTCTGTTTTGATCACATGTCCTGAACCCCCACTGATCTCTGAAGCCAAAGCAATAGAGTATTATAATGCTGGGTATGTTACCCCATGCCCAGTATAATGGGGTACTGCGATTGACATCTACACCTGAATTAAATGGCTGGCATGGAAAGAGAAAGAGGTGGAGGTAGATAGATCCTGTTACTGGAGACAGTGGAAAGGGATGCTTTGCAGACAAAACAAATGCCCAGAAAGGGCCAGGGAAGTGACTTAAAACACTTAAGAGTTTAGAGCAGGAAGAGAGAGCTCCTTCTATGGTGCTCAATACAGGATTCCTGGGAGAGAAATCTTGTGCCTGCACATTAAGAATAGGATTTTAGGAGGTAGAGGTGGTAAGGAGATTTAGGTGAAGGAAGGGTCATGGAACAACACTGCAAGAAGGCAAGGGCTGGTTTGGAGTACGTTTCCATTTGGTGGATTCCAGGGTTCATATGGGAACTGTGGGGAATAAGCACAGTGGGGCTCAAGTATGCATCTAACTAGAGCTCAACTCGGGAGACTCCTGAGTTGGGACCTGCCAGGAAGCTGTTTATATGAGAGACTGAACAGCTTCCTAGGAAAAAATCACAGAAATTCTGCCTAATAACCATATTATGGGGGGTCAGTAGAGGGAGGATTTGAGTTTTTAAATTTGCTTCTTTTTAACTAGATTTTGTCAACTGAAAAACGACATATACGCCTAACAGTTCAAAGAGGTAGCCAAAGAAAAATGCTTCTCCCTCCCATCCCTGTCCCCTAGTGAGGGAGGGAGGGATTCTAAGTTAATCCTAGTGGCCACTGTTCACATTAGATCTTCCAGCCCAGCTGATGGGCCCATACTTAGATGCCACGTAGAGAGAGGAAGTTCAAAATCAAAAGCAGATCTGTGTTCACTAAAACCTCTAAAAGAATCTGGGAAGACAATATGCTAGACACAGGGACAGTTTGGGTATCCCTGCATCAGAGTAAGCTCAAAGGGTGAGAATGTATTCTGCCTACCTGGGTAGGGACCCCACAAAGTTATGAAACTGGAAAGGTTCCAGTGACGGGGTGACGCTTTGACACATCGAAGCTTCCAGCTCACCAATGACTCAAATGGTGCAGGTCCAGGCCCAAGGCTCTGGTGACAGCAGCACCAATGGCTTTTAAACAGGGAAGGAAACACTATAAGGCAGAAGCACAGAAGGCAGCTCAGGAGCATAGCATCTGTGGAATTCCCCATCCTCAATGGTGCGTGGTGACATCAGAAGGTGTCTTAATAGTGTGGTTGGTGGTTGAGAGACAGATGTTTGGAGTTGGCTTCCAGGGTTTTATCCTAGCCTTGCCACTTACTAGTTCCTATTGATACCTGCTGCACAAGAGATCATGAGGATTTGCTCAGGTAACATATGTGAACAGTGTGACCCAGTGTGTCTGGTTCATAGTAATCTTTAGTTTCACTTTTTTTCCTTGTAAAAAAAATTAAGGTATTAGTTTCAAGTATAGAACATAATGATTTGACATTTGTATACATTGAGAAATGATCGACCTTTAGTGCATTATTCTTACGGGGCTCATCAGGATGTGGATGCCTCAGCAGACAACCCAAGTGAAAAACAACAGAGCCAAAGAAAAAGGAAAGGAGCCTTGGAAACAATAGGGGTCCCTGCAGCAGTGGACATAGGAGAATGATGTTTATTTTCGTGAAGGTGAATCTATTGTTTTTATTCCTATGTCTCTGAGTCCTTGGGAGACATGAGTTATTCAGGCCAGACAGGGAGTAAGGCTAGAATTCACAGTGGATTTTGAATGCTTAGCTGAGAAGCTTGATTTCACTTAAGAGGTTATAAAGAGCAATGGAAAGAACTATATTAAAATTAATCCAGAGATCTATACAAAGAAGTCAGAGATGGGAAAGCTCCAAGATAGAGAGAGACACATTAAAAGATTATTTCCATAGACTGGGGAAGAAGGTATAAGGAACTCAAATAGGTTGGTAGCATTAAGAATGGAAATGAAGGGACAGATGTGAAAGAAACGCTTGGCGACAGAACTATCCCAGGATATATAAAGCATCTGCTTGCCCAAGTTTTCAATGTGTTGCAGTCCAAATCACAGGGTTTTAGAAACTGTGCAAACCAGCACCTTGCCATATGCAATCCAACAATCTATTGGATTTTTTTCTATTGTTTGCATATATTGTTTTAAATAATTAAGTGTTTCTACCAGACCAAATTTTTAATCATTTTATTGGACAACACCTTAAATAATGATTCTCTAGCACAGATATCTTAAATGATTTTCTCTTTCTAGTTCATTTTACTGAACTAGAATTTTAAACTATTATATTTTACCATCTGCTGATCCATTATATATCAAATAAATTATTAATGAAGTTTATAGTAAGTGGCAAATCTGACACTTAATTATTTTGTGCTGTTGCTAACAAATAAGTGTCCATTTCTAGCATCAATGGTTTATTTCCTTTCACACTGATTTAAAATGTTTATTCTCCATTTTAAAAGAAGAAAAATAAGTGAAAAAATCAAAAGGAAAATAAACATGTCAAATAAATTTATTAACAAATTATAACCAGATCACCAGGATTTAAGAAAATATATTGACATTAATGACTTTGTTTATTGTTATTACTTGACACTATCTTCCCAGAAGTAGACTTTTTATATTAAATTCAGAACTAAGAGTTAGAAACATTTAAAAATGATAATAAATCATATAGAAAGAGAATGAAGATTGCCAGAAGGGAGGGTGGTTGGGGGACTGGGTGAAAAAGATGAAGGGATTGAGAAGTACAGATTGATAGTTACAAAATAGTCACAGGATGTAAAGTACAGCATAGGGAATATAGTCAATAACTCTGTAATAACTATGTATGGTGCCAGGTGGGTACTGGAAATATTGACAGGCACACTTGGTAAAGTATATGATTGTCTAACCACTATGTTGAACAATTGAAACCAAGATAAAATAATATTGAGTGGAAGATATATCACAGTAACTAGATTATTATTCATGCTTATGTCTACCCCAACCCTAAATACTGCGCTAGATACTACTAACACTTAAACATTAGTAAAATGACAGATTACTAGAAACCATGGAGATGAAAGTGGATGATCATATTCTCTTCAATAGTTTAAGTCAAGGTAAGTCATCTGTATGAACTCACATTACTATAACCTAGTATAGTCGTAAATTACAGACAAAGACAAGGTCATTTTTCGTTTTCTTGAAAGCAAAAAAAAAAAAGCATATTTTTAAGAATACCACATACAGATATCAACTAAATGGACAATGTAATAGCACATCATTATACTCTAGTAAGAGCAGAAAGAAAATACAGTTAATATATGCAAATAACATTAGTGAGTAATACGAAATTAAACAATATTTTCTCATTAGCATGAATTGGTTAAAATAGATTGATGGAATAAAGACATTATTGCATAAGTTTCTACAATGGAATGAATTGCAGCATGTAATATAAAATCAAATGAAGTGGAATTAAACTGAAAGGCAAATACTTGAATTAGACATCATCAAGAAGCTTTCCATGGGGATGTAAAGTACAGCATTGGGAATACAGTCAATAATACTGTAATAACTATGCATGGTGTCAGATGAGTACTAGACTTACTGGGGTGATCACTCCATAAGGTGTAGAAATGTCTGATCCTTATACTGTACATCTGAAACTAATATTGTATGCTAACTGTGATTGGAAAATAAATTAATTTTTGAAAAGCTTCTGATGGCCCTGGCTGATGTGGCTCAGTGGGTTGAGTGCCGACCTGAAGACCAAAAGGTTGCAGGTTCAATTCCAAGTCAGGGCACTTGCCTGGGTTGTGGGCCAGGTCCCCAGTAGGAGGCATGTGAGGGGCAACCAATTGATGTGTCTCTCTCACATCTATGTTTCTTTCTCCCTCCCTTCTCCTCTCTCTAAAAATAATTAAAATCTTTTTTTTTAAAAGCTTCTGATGAAAAATCATTACAGGAATGGATTACTGAACACATTACAGACTCTCACTGCATGGACAGTTGCCTATCTAAGATAACTTAATTATGGTTCTGCCTAAAGGTATAAGGCTGAGTTGATGACTTCCCACTACAGTGGAATTTTATCTTTCTACTTTAAAAAGCTGCACAGTTTTAAATTTAAATTTATTATGAAGCATATAATGGAATGCATCCATGTAAAGATCAGATTGTTGATTTACAGGTGTGAAATCTATAACCTGGATTTTGTAGAATCCAGATTCTATACAGTTTTTATAGAATATTTATCTATAAAATGCCTGATATTAAAAAATAAATCTGAGAGTTCTTGTAAGTCTAGTACTTCCTTCACTTAAAGGTATACTACATTTTATTAACATAATATCATGCAAATTATTTAGGTTGGT
Organism: Mormoops blainvillei; assembly: GCA_004026545.1. NCBI lineage: Eukaryota > Metazoa > Chordata > Mammalia > Chiroptera > Mormoopidae > Mormoops > Mormoops blainvillei. Next base: position 140,236 of record PVJD01000383.1, on the reverse strand, counting down.
GTTTTACACCCAAATATGAAATTATTCATCTACAAAACTACCCTTTCCAAGGAGGCTATGGGGACACACGGGGTAAAATCAGAATTCTCTGTTACTAATCCACTTAGATGATTGTTGGATGCAGGCAAGTGTATAATCATTTCCAAGTCAGTTTCAAACAAAAAAAAATTCATTAATTATTATATTAAAAATAGCAAAGAGTCAACCAGGTTAAGTTAAAAAATTGTTTTATGGGCACTTATTTATAGGCATTAAAATGCTACCACAAATGAGTCTGTAGAAGAATCACAGAAATGATTTATACACAGTCCATAGACAGAATATACCAAAAACCATTCAAAATCATTCAACTAAGAAATAGCATTGTGGTATATTTCTTCCCAGTCACAGTAAGTGGTTTTACATAATATATATTTTATATTGATAATATATAAATATAATATGTATTTTTATATTCATAATTTGTTCTTAAATATCACACTGAACATTTTATTGTGTTTATTTTTATATAATTTCAGGCTTATAGGAAAGCTGCAAAAATAGTACAAAGAACTCCCTTCTACTCTTCACCCAAATTCCCTAAATGTTAATATTTGACTACAGTTGCTTTATCCTTCCCTTTCCCTTTCTCTCTCATTCATTCTCTCTCTGAACCTTTTGAGAGTAACTTAGAAATACGAAGCCCCTTTACACATCAATAGTTTATTGTGTATTTCCTAAAAACAATGAATTCCCTTGCAATAACCACAGTACAATGATCAAATCAGGATATTAATATTGATATAATACTATATCTAATCTTTTTCATGTTTTTCCAATTTTCCCAACAATGTCTTTTATAACCAATGAAAACCCTGGGCCATGCTTTGTTTTTGGTTATGTCTTTTTAATTTTCAGTCTTTTTCAGTGTTTCATGACATTGTCATTTTTGAATAATAAAGATCAGTTATTTTGTAGAATGTCTCTTAATTTAGGGTTGCCTGATGTTTCCTTGTGATTAGATTCAAGTTATGCTTTCTTGGCAAAAATACTGTATCACTGATGCTATGTTCTTAGTGTATCCTGGTAGGAAGCACATGATGTTAATTAGTCCGATTATTGGCACTGACCATGAACAGTTCTGCATCCTATGTTTTCATTCACAATATAAAATTTTTCATGTCTTTCAAAATTTATGGAAACATCATTTCAGTATGTATACAATATCTTATTTATAGACATGTCATAATTTGTTAGCCGATCATATTTCCGTGTTGTGTCACTCCACTGGTAAGAACTTCTAGAATTATATAACAACGAAGTTAGTAGATGCCTCCTTTTAATGGAAAGATCTTTAGTGTTTTGCCATTAAGTATTTTAAGAAATATGTGTTTGCTCAATTCATTATTTACTCATTCATGACCATATACTTGTCATAACCTGCCCTTCATTCCAATACATACATAGTGCAACATGTGTCCAAGCTATATTTCTTTAGGATGCTTTGTTCTCTTGCCTTCTGGAAATTGTCTCATTTGTTTGGAACTTGCCATTCAAAAACTGCCCCCTCAGCTCACTTCACAACAAATATATTTCATCAGCAATTTCAAGTCCTACCCTCTCCACTCTGAGCTCTGTCTAGCTGCTGACCTTGGCAGAGAGGGGTGAGGAAAGAGGGCTTGGTAGCTGTAGCAGCAAGAAGCTGCTGCAATGGCTAGGAGCTGATGGGATGAACTTGCTACCTGAGCTTAAAGGTTCAGTAGTTTCAAGCACATGCAGGGCAAAAGGACAAAGCTCTTTTATCTTCTTTTGGATAGCTCTAAGAGTTTTTGTCATACAAGACAGTTTTTGACACCCTTAGACTTACATAAATGATAGTTCCACTGGAGTGTCTTTGAGAGCAGGGTTCACTGGAAGACACCAAGCTGTTCTTGCACTCTAATAATTGTTACTAATCACAAACCTGGAAGTGTATGAAAGATTGACTTATATATGCTCAACCAGTTTACTGAACCAATTTATTGAAGAGTTTCAACTCAGGGGGTATAAAAGTGAAACTTTTTTCTTTCATGGGCCCAACTGTGCTATGTTGAATCTCTTCCCTTTAACATTTTAGGCAAATTCTGTAACTCCCTGATTCCTTTTGAATGTTAAAAGTCTAGCCCTAAAAACATTACTGTTACACTCCTCAAACTTAAATGTTACATTTAGAAACATGCAATATTTGGGAAATATTTATACTAAAAAATTATTCATCATTTATCTGAAATTCAAATTTAATTGGGTATTCTGTATTTTTATTTGCTAACTCTGCCAATGCTGATTTTAACTTCATTTCTTCCTTATCCACCTCACTTCCCAGAGTAGGCCTGGCCCAATGCTGGAAGGATGTGGAGTAGGGAAGAGGTTTGGCCCATTTTCTACACGTTCCTCCTCACCTTTCTGGTCCTGCTTCCCTGCTGTTGGTGGTGGCAAGAAAGGGTGGAAAAGGAAAACATCTCTTTCTCCAATTGGGTATGGAAGAAGGTTGTCATTACTTTTCTGATAAATACTAACTGGTCAAGGATGCTGTATCAATATGAGTCCTCCAAGGAGTAGATGCAACAGTTAGGAGTACAAGAGGTTTATTGAGGAGCAATACCTGCAAAAGATAAAGGATAGGTTGGGGGAAACAGAATCTGGCAGGGAGAACCGCAGACTGTAATGCACATCTGACGAAGTCTCACCTAACCAACAGGGAGCTTTGGAGCAAAGACTACACATTAGAGGAGTCTTGCACTGGGCAGAACTGGTCAGGTCTTAGTACCCCTTCTGTGCTCTGTCAGTTACTAGGGGCTACCGAGGGAAAACATAGGCCCCAGAGCAAATGCTGCAGCTGGTCCTGAAGAGGCTGCAGCTGGAGGCTGTCAGATAACTGCACTCGCTGCAGTTGAAAAGCAGTTCTTTCCTGAATGGAGATCTGGACAGCTCACCACCATGAATACCACATGTATCTTCTGTATGGCAGGTGTCCAACTGCTCACTCCCTCCTGAGTTTACTGTGTGGGTTTTTTGGATAGCCTGGTTGGGACTCATTACAGCTCAGCTCCTGGTCTTGAGAGATCTGGTTCCAGCTTCACTTCTGCCATCTCTGTTTCCATCTCCCTCAGCCACCTGCTGCTGGGGAACCTTCAGCTAGGGGCTAGCTTTCTTGGATAGACAGCTGCTTTCTACAACTCCTCAGACCTCAAGAAATGCTCACATCATTGTCTTGATGCAGAGAAATGCAAGCTGCTCCACTGATCCCTGTCTCTGTCTCTCCATTTTTCTCCTATTTACTCTTCCCTTGCTCAGATAGGTACAGGTGACAGATTAGGTGTGCTGTCTAAGCAGGTGTGGGGACATCTGGAATCCCAAAATGCTAGTCACCCCTTCTTGCCAGCACCCTCTTCAAAACACAATTTACAAGTGATCATCTAAGCATCTCTGTTTCACTTGGCTTGCTATGGAGAAGGGAGGGACTTATCCTTCAGCACAAACACTGTGTCCCCATGTGGCCCATGGCTCTGTTTTCCTATGGTGCTCAAGAGACCACAGATGTGCTTTCTTGAGTGAGTGACAAAGAGTAGAGTTGGAGAGCACATTTCAGGATTGTATGTAGCCCACATACAAACTTATATGAAAATCATTCTTTGTGCATATTGTAGCAGGGGAAAAAAAGAACTGAAAACCACTGTTGCAGGGATAGGATATATAAATAGACCAGAGATACTGATAAGATTCAGGATCTTATATAATACTCTCTTAAGCCTTTTTGGGAACAAATAGATAAACAAATACTGTTAATCGGAATAGTGGACATTTGTGATTTGCCTCTCCAGCATTTATTATTCCTTTACCAAGTCACAGCTAGGGTTACTGCATACAGCTATAGAGGTTATGCAAAACTTGAAGGGTGGGGACCAATCAATCACACTACAGGTTGTGTGAATCATGACCCTTGGAGTTGTGCAGGCTTCAACTTCCACAACAATCATAGTAGTCCCGGGCATAGTCTTAATTTTCTTTTGTGACTCACTGCTCATCCTGTCATGGTCAACATGACCTGACAGGATACTACCTCTGGACCCAGAGGTAGAGCAAATGATGAGGCCTAATGCATCCATTCCCCTGGCCCCTGGGTAAGTTGTGGGGGGGCACATGAACTAAACTTAAACTAGTCCAATCAGAGTGGATCTCAGGACTCTTGATGGGAATGCACATCCCTATGACACAATTTCCCAAACAAAAACCCTGACTTTCTTTTTCACAATAACAGTACCTAATAAAGACGGCAACTATCAATTACAGAGTCCAGCTGAAGGACTCAATGTTTTTTCCCAAGCAATGATAATGGTATCTTCATTAACTCAGTGACTTCCTTGTTTGGTCTCGCTTGTGCCTAGTCGATACCACTGAGATTAGGTTGTAAAGGGTCTGGTAAATACGGTCTTAGAAAAAGCATTTTCTCTGACCAAAACGAAGACTGAACTGGCATTGCCACAATCTCTAAGTAACCAGTCAAGGCTAGAACAGATAGGCCATAATGGATCAGAGATTCTAAGTTCCCATCACTGCGGGTGATCAAAGCCAGGTTCGATGACTGCTTATAAAGTTAGTTGAGGGGACTCAAACACCCACTGGGAACATGGTCTATTACGTTGCCAAGGTGATGCTTTCAATGCAGTCTTTTCTATAGTAAAGATATTCAAACTATGCACACGAACAGAAACATGATAATCTAAAAATTAAATTGTGCTGCCAATCTACTTCAAAATTGTTTGGAAGCACAAGAATACGAAGCTGTTTTCCTTTGCAGGGTATCATTCAACTGAATTGTGACACCAGTATGTCAACATTAGGAACCAGATTCTTAGGTGGCTTTCTTCACAATTTTGTTGAGATAGCCTACTTCTTTGTGTGTTGTTATTTTTATATGGTACTAATTTTACATTTTATGAAGCCTCCGCCCATATATTTTCCCCGTGTAGCTATCTAAAAAGCACATACACAACAGATGACTAATTTTTCTTGTCATTTACGTCTTTTTCTTCACCAATTTATTTACAGATTTATGGTTCATTGATTTTCACAGTTTGAAAATTAATGTTAAATCAATACTTTGTATAAATTTATTATGATTTCACTGTAAATTATTTTGCAATACATTGACCAATGTGGTATAAAACTCTTTTGTATATAAATGAAAATATTAAGCAAGTTGAGGGCATAAAATCAGCTAGCAACCTAATATAGCAGCTTACAAGTGAGAAACTATATAGCATTTTTATGTATCATGTGGGAAAACTATGCAGCATGGGGGTTTTGAGTATTAATTTTACACTTGTAGTAAATCTATCGTCAGTCTTTATCTACAATCCAGCCAGATTTAAAGTGCTAAATTGTTGCCGCTGTACTGCATGCTGAATTATCTAAGATGGTAGTGTTCCAAAAAGCCCATCTTTTAAAGCAAATCTAGACCACTTAGCATCTATACATGAAACATGAAACATGTTTCAAAGTATGAAACATCTATATGTAAAATTAAGTCAAATCATAGACCTAAGTGTAAGAGTTAAAACTATAAAATTGACTGAAAAAAATTGATATCGACTTAACATTTGTGTCTCTTCAAAATTCATGTGTTAAATTCCAACACCCAAAGTCAGGGCATTTGGAGGTGGAAACTCTGGGAGGTGATTAGGTCATGAAGGCAGAGCCCTCATCAACGGGATGAGTGCTCTCATAAAAAAGCCCACAGAGCTCCCTTGCCCCTTCTGCCGCATGAGGACATAGTGAGAAACAGCAATCTATGAACCAGAAAACAGGCTCTCATCAGATACTAAATCTGCCAGCACCTTGATCTTGGACTTCCCAGTCTCCATAACTGTGATAAATAAATTTCTGTTGTTTATTAGCCACTCATAAGTATTTATTGTTATTTATGGTATTTCTGTTATAGCATTCCAAACAGATGAAATAAAAAATATAGTAGTAAATCTTTGTGCTCTTGGGTTAGGCAAAGTCTTCTTAGATATGACACTAAAATATAAGTGACAAAAGAAAAAATAAATAAATTGGGCTTTATCAAAATTATAAACTTTTGTGCTTCAAAGAATACTGCTAAGAAAGAGAAAGAGAACTTAAAAATGAAAGAAAATATTTGCAAATAATATATCTACAATGACCTTACTTCTAGAATATATTTTTAAAACCCTCAAAATTCTATTTTAAAAAGAGAAATAACCCAATTTAAAAATCAGACAAAGATCTGAATAGACATTTCTCTAAAAAAGATATACAAATGGCCAATAAGCACATGAAAATATGCTCAACATTACTGACCATCAGGAAAACACAAATCAAAACCACAATTAGATACCACTTCACATTCGCTAGGATGGCGATAATTAAATAGAACAATCCTCAACAAAATGTGGCAGTCCAGATCCAGCAATGCATTCAAAAGATCATATACCACGATCAAGTAGGATTTATTCCAGGGATGGAAGGATGGAACAATACTCACAAATCAATAAATGTAATACATCACATAAGCAAAAATGAAGAACCAAAACCACATGACCATTATCAATAGATGCTAAAAAGGTATTTGATAAAGGCCAGCACCAATTTATGATAAAAACACTCAGAAAAGTGGGAATAGAGAGAGCAAACCTCAACATAATAAAGACCTTATACAAGAAACTTACTGCCAACATCACACTCAATGAAAAAAAACTAAAACCTTTTCCCTTAAGATCAAGAACAACGGTGTCCGCTTTCACCATTCTTATTCAACATAGTACTAGAAGTTCTAGCCACAGTGATCAGATAAGAAAAAGAAATAAAAGGCCTCCAAACTGGGAAGGAGGAAGTAAAACTGTCATTATTTGCAGATGACATCACAGTGTACATAGAAAACCCTATAGTTTCCACCAAAAAACTCACCCCATTAACTGAATTTGGCAAAGTAGTGGGATACAAAGTCAATATTCAGAAATCCATGGCATTTTTGTACACCAACAATGAATTATCAGAAAGAGAAACTAGGGAAAAAATCCCATGTACTATAGCAACAACAACAAAATATATTCAATTTAACCAAGGAGGTAAAAGACCTATGCTTGGAAAACTATAGAATACTAAGGAAAGAAACAGAAAGATACAAATAAATGGAAACATATATACTGTTCATGGATTGGAATAATTAACATCATTAAAATGTCTATACTACCCAAAGCAATCTACAAATTCAAAGCAATCCCTATTGAAATGTTAATGGTATATTTTACTGATCTAGAACAAACACTCCAAAAATGTATATGGAACCAAAAGAGACCCCAAACAGCCACAGCAATCTTGAGAAAGAAGAATAAAGTTGGAGGGATCACAATACCTGATATAAAACTGTACTTACTACAAGGCCACTGTAATCAAAACAGCCTGGTACTCGCATGAGAACAGACACAGATCAATGGAACAGCATAGAGAGCCCAGAAATAAACCTACATCTCTATGGTCAATTAATATTTGACAAAGGGGGTATGAGAGCATACAATGGAGTAAAAGTAGTCTCTTCAATGAACGGTGTTTTGACTTCTGGCCAAGATGGAGGTGTAAGTAAATACACTTTGCCTCCTCGCACAACTAAAAGGAGGACAACAAATTTAACAACAAAAAACAACCAGAACTGCCAGAAAATCGAACTGTATTGAAGTCTGACAACCAAGGAGTTAAAGAAGAAACATTCATCCAGATTGGTAGGAGGGGCAGAGACAGTCAGCTGGGATGGAGAGGACACGCATCAAGGCAAGAGCTAGAGGACCAGGCAGGCAAGAAGGTGGCTGGCAGACTGGGCAGTCCCACATTTGCATGTGGATAAACTGGGAGGAACAACTAAGGAGGAGCGAAACAGACTGCACTGTACCAAGGGTTCCAGCACGGGAAAAGAGAGCCTCAAAACCTCTAGCTGTAAAAACCAGTGGGGGTTGTGGCAGCACTAAAAACTCCCAGCCTCACAGGGGAGTTCATTGGAGAGACCCACAGGATCTTAGAATGTACACAAACCCACTCACCCAGTAATCAGCACCAGAAGGGCCCGATTTGCTTGTAGGTTGTGGGGGAAGCGACTGAAAGCGGGGTGAGAGCTAAGGAAGAGGCATTGTTCCCTCTCAGACTCCTCCCCCAAACACAGCACCACAACGCAGACAAGTTGGTTGCCCCACCTTGGTGAATATGTAAGGTTCGACCCCTTACAATGTCACAGGAACCCTGAGACAAAGAAATATGGCCCAAATGAAAGCACAAATCAAACTCCAGAAAAAATACAACTAAGTGATGAGGAGATAGCCAACCTATCACATGTAGAGTTCGAAACACTGGTAATCAGGATGCTCACAGAAATGGTTGAGTATGGTCGCAAAATAGAGGAAAGAGTGAAAGCTATGCAAAGTGAAATAAGGAAAAATATACAGGGAACCAACAGTGAAAGGAAGGAAACTGGGACTCAAATCCACGATTTGGAGCAGAAGGAAGAAATAAACATTCAACCAAAACACAATGAAGAAACAAGAATTCAAAAAGATGAGAAGAGCTTAGGAACCTTTGGGACAATCTTAAACGTTCCAACATCCAAATCATAGGGGTGCCAGAAGGAGAAGAAGAACAAGAAATTGAAAACTTATTTGAAAAAATAATGAAAGAGAACTTCCCTAATCTGGAAAAGGAAATAGACTTACAGGAAGTCCAGGAAGCTCAGAGTCCCAAAGAAGATGGACCCAAGGAAGCACACACCAAGGTACATCATAATTACATTACTCAAGATTAAAAATAGGGAGAGAATCTTAAAAGCAGCAAGAGAAAAGGAGACAGTTGCCTACAAAGGAGTTCCATAAGACTGTCAGCTCGTTTCTCAAAAGAAACCTTACAGGCAAGATGGGGCTGGAAAGCAGTATTCAAAGTATAAAAGGCAAGGACCTACATCCAAGATTACTCTATCCAGCAAAACCATCATTTAGAATGGAAGGGCAGATAAAGTGCTTCCCAGGTAAGGTCAAGTTAAGGGAGTTCATCATCACCAAGCACTTATTATCTAAGATGTTAAAGGGACTTATCTAAGAAAAAGAAGATCAAAACTATGAACACTAAAATGACAACAAACTTATAACTATCAGCCACTGATCCTAAAAACAAAAACAAACTAAGCAAACAACTAGAACAGGAACAGAACCACAGAAATGGAGATCACATGGAGGGTTATCAGCAGAGAGGCGAGGGTGGAGAATGGGGGAAAGGTACAGGGAATAAGAAGCATAAATGGTAGCTACAAAATAGACAGGGGGAGGTTAAGAATAGTATAGGAAATGGAGAATCCAAAGAACTTACATGTACGACCCATGGACATGAAGTAAGAGGGGGTAATGCTGGTGGGAGGGGAATAAAGGGGAGAAAAAAAATGGGACAACTGTAATAGCATAATCATTAAAATATACTTTAAAAAAATAAATAAATGGTGTGGGGAGAATTGGACTGGTACATGCAAAAAAATGAAACTAGACCACCAACTTACACCATACACCAGAATGAACTCAAAATGGATAAAAGACTTAAATATAAGTCATGATACCATAAAAATCCTACCAGAAAACATAGGTAGTAATATTTAAGATATCCCATGTAGCAATATTTTTGCTGATATGTCTCCTAGGACAAGGGAAATAAAGGAAAAAATAAATAAATGGGACTACATCAAATATAAAAGTTTCTGCATAGCTAAAGAAACCATAAGCAAAATGAAAAGGGAGCTGACTGAATGGGAGAACATACTTGCCAATGATACACCAGATGAGGGTTTAATCTCCAAAATATATAAAGAACACATACAACTCAACCCCAGGAAGACAAACAATCCAATTAAAAAATGGGCAAAGGACCTGAATAGACACTGCTCCAAGGAGGACATACAGATGGCCCATAGACAAATGAAAAGGTTCTCAACATCACTAGCTATCAGAGAGATGCAAATTAAAACCACAACAAGGTATCACCTCACTCCTGTCAGAATGGCTATCATTAATAAATCAACAAACAAGAAGTGCTGGCAAGGATGTGGAGAGAAGGGAACCCTAGGGCACTGTTGGTGGGAATACCAATGGGTGCAGCCATAGTGGAAACCAGTATGGAATCTCCTCCAAATATTAAAAATGGAACTGTTTTTTGACCCAGTGATTCCACTGCTTGGAGTATACCCTAAGAATCCTGAAACACCAATTCAAAAGAACCTATGCACCCCAATGTTCATAGCAGCATTATTTACAATAGCCAAGTGCTGGAAACAGCATAAGTGCCCATCAGTAGATGAGTGGATCAAAGAACTGTGATACATTTACACAATGGAATACTACACAGGGGAAAGAAAGAAGGAATTCCTACCTTTTGTAACAACTGCATGGATGGAACTGGAGAACATTATGCTAAGTGAAATAAGCCAGTTGGTGAAAGACAAATACTATACGATCTCACTTATAAGAGGAATCTAATGAACAAAAAAAAAACTAACAAGCAAAATAGAACCAGAGACATAGAAACATGGAACAAGACTGACAGTGGCCAGAGAAGAGGGGGAAGGGGGGTAATGGTAAAAAGAAGCGGGAAAGGACTAGTCAAAAACATATATGAATGACCCACGTACATAGACGACAGTATGGGAATTGATTGCGGTAGTGGGTGGTGGGTTGGGTGGAGGATGGCAAAGGGGGAAAAACTGGGACAACTCTAATAGAATAACAATAAAAAAATCCTTTAAAAAAAGAAACTCAACTATTAAATATATTTGGTTATTCAATCATTGATAAACTGAAATGGAGTTCTTTTTTCACTGAATATGCTATGAGGAACTCAAAAACAAGAACAGATAATAATAAGATTTGAAGATGATGTAGGGAAATTGGAATCCTCATACACTGCTGGTGGGAATCTGAAATGGTACAAATGCTTTGGAAAACAATCTGACAGTTCCTCAGAAGGTAAAACATAGTTACCATATGACCTAGCAATTCCACTTCTAAGTGTATTTCCAAGAAAAATGAAAACATGTCCATATAAAAACTTGTAAATAAATGTTCACAGCAGTATCATTCATAATAGCCAAAGTGCAAAAACAATTCAAATGCCACTCAACCTATGACTGAATAAATAAAATGTGATATATTCGTAAACAGACTATAAAGCCCTGGCTGGTGTGGCTCAATGGATTGAGCGCCAGCCTGTGAACCAAAAGGTTGCTGGTTCGAATAACAGTAAGGGCACATGCCTGGGTTGCAGGGTGGATCCCCTATTGGGAGAGTGTGAGAGGCAACTGATTGATGTATTTCTTGCATAAAGATGTTTCTCTCCCTTCCTTCCCCTTTCTCTAAAAAATAAAATAAAAAACATTTTAAAAAGGGTTATTATAACAATGAAAATAAAAATATAAATGGAATATGAGCAATAAAAAGGGATGAAGGAGGGAATGCAGACTGGTACAGTCACTGTAAAAAGCAGTATGAAGTTACCTCGAAAAAAAAAAATTGGGCTTGCCTTAAGACCCAGAGATTCCACTTCTGGGAATATATCCAAAGAAACCCAAAACACTAATTTGAAAGCATATATGCACCCCTATATTCGTTACAGCATTATTTACAATAGCCAAGACTTGAAAGTAGCCCAAGTGCCCATGAGTAGATAAGTGGATAAAAAAAGTTGTGGTATGGAATACTGTGAGGCCAAAGAAAAGAAAAAGAAGACAGAAATCTTACCTTTTGCAACAGCATGGGTAGAACTGGAAATTATTATGCTAAGTGAAAAAAGCCAGTCAAGGAAGGAAAAGTACCATATGATATCACTTATATGTGGAATCGAATGAACGAAATAAACTAACAAAATAGACACAGACTCACAGATACAGAGAACAGAGTGACATCTGTCACAGGGGAGGAAGACTGGGGGACTGGGTGAAAAAGGTGAAGGAATTAAGCAAAACAAACAAACTCATAGAGACACACAATATTATGGTGATTACCAGAAGGAAAGGGGAGCTAGAAGAGGGTAAGTGGGTGGAGGATAAATGGTGAAGGAAGGAGACTTGGCTTGGAGTGGTGAACACACAATACAATATATAGATGATATATTATAGAATTATACCCCTGAAACCTATATAATTTTGTTAACTATTGTCACCCCAATACATTCAATAATTTTTAAAAAAGGAATGAAGGAGGTTCTGGTCAAGACGGTGGCATAAGTAAATGTGGTATTTGGAACCTCCCACAATCACTTCAAAATTACAACTAAACTACAGAATAACCACCATTCAGAACCACCAGAAATCTAGTTGAATAGACCACCAGAACTAAGAATAAATAGAAGAAGCCACATAGATAGGTAGGAGGGGCAGAACTGGCTGGACCCACATGTCGCAGTTAAAAATTGAAAGAGACATCTCAGTTGCAGAGGTCTGCCCTGAAGAGTGAGGGGTCCCAGTCCCACACCAGGTCCCCAAGCCCAGGGCTCCAGTGCCAGGAAAAGATGCTCTCATAACTTCTGGAAGAGAGCCCCAAACAAGATGAAGCCAAAGAGGCACACACCGAGGTATATCATAATTAAAATGCCAAAAGTTAAAGACAGAGAATGTTAAAAGCAGCAAAAGAAAAGCAGTTAGTTACCTACAAGGGCGCTCCCATAAGACTGTCAGCTGATTTCTCAACAGAAACTTTGAAGGCCATAAAGAACGGGCATAAAATATTCAAAGTGATGAAAAGCAAGGACTTACAACCAAGGTTACTCTACACAGCAAGGCTATGATTTAGAAGTGAAGGACAGATAAACAGTTTCTCAGACAAGAAAAAGCTAAAAAACCTCATTTATCACCAAACCAATTATTATAAGGAATGTTAAAGGGTCTTCTAGAAGAATGAGTAGGAAGAGGAGGAGAAGAAGAGGCAGAGGGGGGGGGAAGGAGAACAAGAAAGATCAAGAATATAAATAATAAAATGGCAATAAATACATCTCTATCAATAATTACTTAAAATGCAAATGGAGTAAATGCTCCAATGAAAAGATATAGAGTGGCTGAATGGATAACAAAACAAGACCCTTATATATGCTGTCTCAAGACACTCACTTCATACTGAAAGTAAAGTGATGGGAAAGATACTGCATGAAAATGGAAACAAAAAAGGAAGTCAGGTAGCCATACTTATACCAGATAAAATAGGCTTTAAAACAAAGGCTATAGCAAGAGACAAAGAAGGACCTAGCAATTTGACTTCTGGGTATTTATCTGAAGAAACCCAAAACACTAAATCAAAAAAACATCTACATCCACATGTTCACTGCAGCATTACTTACGATAGCCAAAATATGGAAGCAACCTAATTGTCCACCAAGAGATAAATGGATAGCCCTGACTGGTGTGGCTCAGTGGATTGGGTACTGAACTGTAAGCCAAAAGGTCACCAGGTTGATTCCCAGTCAGGGCACATGCCGGCGTTGCAGGCCAGGTTCCCAGTGGGGAGTGTGCAAGAGGCAACCAATCTCACCTCTCTCTAAAAATGAATAAAATCTTTTTAAAAAAATAAATAAATGGGTAGAGAAGAAGTAATACATATATACAATGGACTATAACTCAGCCATAAAAAAAAGATGAAATCTTGCTACTTGTAACAATATGGATGGACTCAGAGGGTATTGTGCTGAGTGAAATAAGTCAGCAAAAGAAAAATAGTATATGAGTTCACTTATATGTGGAATCTAAAAAACAAATTAATGAACAAGCAGCAGAGAAAGAGACTCAAAGACACAGAGAACATTTTGACAGTTGCCAGGCGGGAGGGAGGTTTGGGGTGAAAAAGGCGAAGGGATTAAAAAGTACATATTGGTAGTTACAGAACAGTCATGAGAATGTCAAACACAGCATAGGAAATATAGTCAATAATATTGTAATAAATATTTATGGTGTCAGATGAATACTAGATTTATTGGAGTGATCACTCTGAAAGTTACAAAAAATGTCTAATCACTGTGTTGTGATTGAAACTATTATAGTGTATGTCAATGATACTTTAAAATTTTTTAAAAATTAGAGGAATAGCTGATACATGCTCCAATACAGATAAATGTCAAAAACATGCTAAAGAAAATAAGCCAGTTACAAAACATAACATATCTTAGGATGCCGTTTACATTAAATGTCCAGAATAGGCAAGTCCATAGAGACAGAAAGATGAGTGATTGCCTAAGGCTGGGGGATGGGCAGAACTGGAGTCCCTGCCATTAGGTATGAGGGGTGTTTTTGAGGGACTGATAAAATGTTCCAAAATTGATTGTGATAATGGTCATGCAATTTTCTGAACATACTAAAACTCATTAAGTTACACTTTTTTTTTTTTAGATTTTGTTTATTTTTAGAGAGAGGGGAAGGGAGGGAGAAAGGGAGAGAAACATCACTGTGTGGTTGCCTCTCATGTGGCCTCCACTGGGGACCTGGGCCACAACCCAGGCACATGACCTGACCAGGAGTCAAACCAGTGACCCTTTGGTTCACAGACCAGCACTCAATCCATTGAGCCACACCAGCCAGGGCAAATTATACACTTTAAATAAGTGAATTATATGATATGTGACTTATACTTCGATAATACTGTTACATTTAAAAACCTGTTATGTGCCTGGCAATGTTCTAGGTGCTAGAAATACAATAGTTGACATATGTGTTCTATTTAGCCTTCCAGGTTCACCCTCCACTCTCTACACTGCACCCTGTCCCTAGAGGCTGACCTAACAGACCACATCAAAAGGGTTTTCGTGCTATGGTTAGGTTTGGCCAACAAGGAGCCCAGGAAGGAGATCAGAGTGGATCAGGGTGTATATTCTTTTGGTTTCCTCGCAGAGAGGGCACCTTGGGCCTGCTGTGTCTCTCCACTGAAGATAACATCTTCCAAAGCAGCCAACTTCACATATTGTCTTTTTTAGGTTCTACTAAAAAGACTAGCTATTCTCTAGTCATTTTGGTTCTAAAGATGATAACATCACAGCTGCTGCCAGCTCTAGGACACTTCAGTAGTCTTTGTGGTTTCCCTACATTTCTACCTTTGTAAATAACCTCTTAATAAATAAATAACCATTTTGTGAATAAATTTTCCTAGAATTATTTTCAGTGTACCATCTGTTTTCTATTGAGATCATGCTAAATCAGACAGACAAAACCCTGCCACATCTTAGAGCTTTTATTCCAAAGATCAAAGAAAAAAAATAAATTCATAAATATATTCCAGGCAGAGAGAACAGAAAATGCAATGGTGCTATTTCAAGTTGATGCTTGGCATGTTTCTGTGCAGAATGACCAGTGTGACCAACATGGAATGACTCAATGGGAAGTTATAAGAAATAAAGCATAGTGGTGGGCAGGCCCAGATAATATAGATTCATGTGCATACCGCTAAATTTTTACTTGCTTAATATACTTAACTAAATATAGACAAAACATGCAAACACACAAAACATGACATTTAGTATTTGTAATATAATCTGTTATTTGCATCCTTCATTTAAAAACCCCATGCTTTGTATTATAGAACTATCAAGTACTTTCAAGGACAGGAAAAAGGCTTCATTTCTGATTCATAAAAGACAAATTCAGATAATCAAATGGATAGCCACGTCTTGAACTGAACATGTCATTGTATATGTGTTATTAACAAAGGCACATCCGAAAATGAGATTCATGATATACTTTCTTTCCCACAACCTAGCTCCTTAAAGGAGAGATCTTTTTCATTCAGATCCCTGGGTTTTGTTTCATTTTTTACTTTGTTTTCTTTTTGAAAAAATAAGTTTATTATTTAAGGAGAACAAACTTTCTTGAAAAAGTAGAAAATTGGAGCTGGCCAAGCTGTGTGGAGTGCCTAATGAGGCAAATCTTCCTGTGACAATGGTAGTATTTCAGTTGAAGAAAATTTGCCTATAAAATAAGTACTTCCATATACATACTAATTCTGGGGAGGGGGAGATCTACATTCTCTATTCATATCATAGTATCTATCTAACAATGTCTTTGTGGATGTTTATAGGCCTTCTCTCTGGAAAATCTATAGACAGCCTATGCTCCAAAGAACTAGGAACATAGATGCGGAAAAGAGTTAGGATCATACCCAAAGAAATCAGTTGAAAATCAACTTTAACTATAAATAAAGCACGATTAACATTTTGTGGGGAAAAAATTCATTAAAATATTCTAATAGTTTTTCTTATATCTTACAAATAAATTATATCATGCCATGGGTAAAGATTTTAAACAAAGAGTTGCCAAGATGAAAGTCAAAATTCTTCAGCATAAATTCACTGACAAGGGACTACTGTACAATCTTTTTAAAAATCTTAATGCCCAACTTATTTACTCTAAAGAAAAGGGCATATAGAGTCAAAATCACTTTAGGCCTTATTTTTTCCATCTGTACAAGAACTGTACTGGTTTTGGCTTCTTAAAAGTGTAATTCCTAGCAACAAATGTATATGCACTTGCAGTTTCTGACTGATTAGAGCGCCCTCATGTGTGACTTTATTGTAATGTTTTAGATATCTGAAAAAGTATTAACCTCAGCAGCACTACAATTAATTATGCATTTATTTTCCCATTTATAATAGTTTCAAGTATCATTCAGTAAATTCTAAAGAGTATACCAACCCTACTACATCTTGCTAACAAACTTTTCATATGCCAAATTTTATTCTAAAGCAATGAAGTTATTGTTCTGGTTTAAATTTTAATGAATTAAAGGGTTTTTCCCTTAAAGTAACTAAGATAAGTCTTTCATTATATTATTTTATTATCATGCCTGAAAGAAAATATGTAGCCAATTAATTCATTAATTATATGTGATAGCTTTTAAGTATCTTTTTAGAGGTAGAGAATAACTCAAGGGGCCAATTCTAGCTCAGTTTTTCCAAACAAAAATTTACTTGTCTAAATCATTGCAAAAAGATTTCTTCCTACTCAGAAAGACTATGTTGGAAGGAGCCAAAGAGAATCAAATTTTTTTTGAAAACTATGTAAAATAAAAATCCTCAAATCCAATCATTTTAAATTGCATTTATCCAACAAATATTTATTGAGGGCCCACACTCTAAGTCAAGAATGAGATGTCAAATTGAAGGAAACCAAAGACATTAAAGTAAAGCAAAAAGGCACTGTTTTTTTTCTCTTTCTATAAGATGACTTAGTAACAACTGCCTCACTGAAGAGAGTTGCTATAAAGATCTTAGAACATAACATACGTAACCACATTTTCTAAAGAGAGAGATGTTGTTAAAATGTGTATAAGAGTAACCCTGGTGATTCCAAGGACATATTTTAGGGGTTGCTTTGCATATGGAAAATCCTTGAATGCGAGGCTCTGCTCTAATTTTTTAAAATTAAAAACGTTCTTTAAATTTTCATGACAGAAGTAGAAAGAAAGAATTATATCTCCTAAGAAAAGAAGTCTGAAACTATTCTTCATTGCCTCTTACCCTCTTTTTCTTAGCAAAGCAGGACACTGATTGGTTGGTGATGATACCAGTTAAGCCGAGAGGTCAGACTGGATATACCAGACTAACCAGAATGCAGCAATGATGCTTCCCTGACAGAAGCTAGAGTTTTCACTTTCCAAAAATCCCTGAAACCAAACACCATTCTAGGCTCTGTAGAAAACTGAATATACTGTTTTGGTGTCCTACCACCAAAAGTCTTCTCGATGCCCCAGTTTAAATTTCCATGTGTTCATATAGTCAATTGTTCAATTGTTTCCAACCATTTAAAGTTTGGTGATGTCTTCCCTCTGATTTTTAAACTTATCACGTAAATTATTTAACATTTCAGTTGGGGCCAGTGTGACTCAGTGGATTGAATGTTGGCCTGTGCACCAAAGGGTCGCTGGCTCAATTCCCAGTCAGGGCACATGCCTCGGTTGCAGGCCCAGTAGGGGGCAGGCGACAGGCAACCACACATTGATGTTTCTCTCCCTCTTTTTCTCCCTCCCTTCCCCTCTCTCTAAAAATAAATAAATAAAATATTTTTAAAAATTATTTAACATTGCAAATGCAGCAAAAAGTGTAAAATGAAACCCCAACATACCCATCCATCCAGCTTTAACTATTACCAACATAACGGGGAACTGCAAACAGTTTGACTTGGTTAAAACATAGCATTAGAGTGGGTAGTGATTCGAGAATTAAACAGAATTTCTGAAATAAAAAATATAATATTTGAAAACACATCAATGAGAAAAATAAACAGCTGAATAGCTCAGGGGAATACTTTGTGACCTAAAAGATAGTCCCAAAGAAATTACCTAGAACATAACACAAAGACAAAAAAATAGAAAAGATGAGAAAAGATTATGGGTCACAGATGATAAACTGCAAAGGTCCAATGTGAATCTGGAGTTCCAAAAGGAGAAAATGGAGAAAACAGAGGAAAAGCCATATTTGAAAAATTATAACTGAGAATTTTCCAGAATTAATGAAACTGAAATTATTAGTTTGAAGAAACTAAATTAACCCCAATCTAAATTTAAAAAAAAATAAACCCATATCAAGTCACATCATGGTGAAACTACAGAAAACCAAAGACAAGAAAAAGATCCTAAAACAGTTAGAGAGAAATATAGCATACCTATGAAAGAACAAATGGAAGTGACAGGACATTTTTATTTTGACATATGAAAAGATGCTCAACATCACTAATCATCAAAGAAATGTAAATTAAAACCACAATGCGATGTGACCTCACACCTGTCAGAATGGTCATCATCAATAAATCAACAACAAAAGCTGGCAAGGAGGTGGAGAAAGGGGGACCCTTTTGCACTGTTGGTGGGAATGCAGGCTGGTGCTGCCAGTATGGAAGGAAGTATGGAGACACCTCAAAAAATTAAAAGTGGATCTGCCTTTTGACCTAGTGATCCCACTTCTGTCAATATATCCAAAGGAACCCAAAACACAAATTTGAAAGAACATAAGCATCCCTATGTTCACTGAAGCATTATTTACAATCTCTGAGATATGGAAGCAACCCAAGTGTCCATCAATAGATGAGTGGATAAAACTACTATGGGACGTTAACACAATGGAATACCACTCAGCCATAAAAAAGAAGAAAATTTTACCCTTTGTGACAGTATGAATGGACCTTCAGAGAAAGACAAATACCATATGATTTCACTCATATGTGGAATCTAATGAACAAACTGAACTAAAAAAGAAAATGCGGACAGACTCAGAGAGAGCAGGGTGACAGCTAGTCAGGGAGGCGGTTCGAGGGTGGAGGGACTGAGCACAAAGGAGAAAGAGCTCATGTACACAGACAACAGTGTGGTGATTGTTGCTGGGAGGAGTTATAAGGGGACTAAAAGGTAAAGTATTAAGAAAATACAGAAAAGATTAAATTTTTAAAAAAGAATATGACAGGACATTTCTCAATAGCAACAGTGGGAGCCAAAAAATAGTGGAATAATATCTTTAAAATCTGAGAGGAAAATAACTGGAAACCTAGAATTATGTCCTAGCAAAACTACCTCAGGAAAGATGTTGAAATAATGATATTTTCAGAGAGACTATGGAGATTGAAGGCAGAACCAGCAGTGGTTCAGGCTGCCAGGCCTCGGCGCTTCAGGTCTGACCGCTGGGAGGAGACTAGAGGAAAGATGCCCTCTGATTCTTTGCTTGGCTGCTCAGGCTCAATTTGACTCCAAATGGTTGAAAATAGATATACAGCTTGCATTCACAAGAGATGGGCTCTGTGATTTGTGGGATGAAATGGTTAAAGATGGAGAAACTGTATATACTAGGACAAAATTAACCCAGAATCAAGAGCTTCCTCCTAGAAAAGGTGACAGCGTTGATACTTAAAATGAAACAAAGAAATATCTGAAAAATAAAGGCTGAAGAAGCTCCTAAACTGCATATAGAGCCAAATAACTCCTAGAGAGCTGGGTATGGGGAAAGCAAGCAGTCATGCGCTGCCTAACAATGTTTTGGTCAATGAAGGAACACATATACAACAGTGATCCCATGAGATTATAATGGAGTAGAAAAATTCCTGTTGCCTGATGACGTTGTAGCTGTAGTCACACTGTAGTACAGCCCATTACTCACGCATCTGTTGTGATGCTGGTGTAAACAAATCAACTGCTGCCAGTCATATAAGAGTACAGCATGTACAATTTTGTGTACGTGATACCTGATAATGATAAATGACTATGTTACTACACAGTATTTACCATACTATACTTTTTATTGTTGTTTTAGAGTGTGCTCTTTCTACTACTAAATAAAAAGTTTGCTCTAAAAATGCCTTTTCTATTTTATTATAACAGCTAAGATGGGAAATAAACTCACCAATTGCTTTTTCAAAAAGGAAATGAGCTAAAAACAACACAGATGTAAGTGGAGCTTAAATAAACCTTTGCCCAGTAAGATGAATGTTTTCACTGGGAAGGAAAGAGTTTGGTAGTAAAAATAGTGTAAAGAGTTACATTATTTTAAAAAGTATTTTGTTTCATTTACTGTGGATGGTCAAACATCATTTTAAAACAGATGGTAAATCTGTTGGATAGTAAAAGGTAATGACATCTTGTTTCCATTTTCCTATTCCTTCCAGTTTATCTCTTTATTGTAAATCACTTTCCATTGTGGGAGGATATTAAATTTACATCAAACTGAAAGGAAAAAAAGCACGTGGCTGTGCTCATAAATTCATGTTTCTATGCACTGCTACCACTTACAGCCATTTTGTGAAAAACATTTCAAACTGATCTATTCTTTCTGGATCTAAACAAATTGAGAGTCATTTTTTTTTAACAAACAGCTCTTTCTGGAAACCTATTTACAACAATAAATAAAAATTGATATAACTATTATATAAATATTTAAAATAAATTTTAAAACTCTTTCATGAGAAAATATCTAGAATTGATAAGCATTTGAGAAATGGCAATAAGTTTAATTTGTAGAGATAAATAATAACTAACATGTAGAGTATTACCATGTTCAGACTGTTCTAAATGCTGTACGTGAGACTGTGCATATGAATCCTTACTTGTGTGTATGGTGCTCACAATTATGTGAATAAATAAACATTCCTCACAACAATCCCATTAAGATGAAACAACTGAGACAGAGCAAGGTTAAACAATTTTTAAAAGCTGAATCCAGGGAGTTGAGCATCAAAGCACATGTTTTTAATAATTACTCTATGTACATATCAAGAACTCTGAGAACACTGAACAAACCAATAGATCCTTCCTATCTCTTGTTCTGAACCGCCCTTTACAAAATACCAAATGCTTCCTTTGGAAAGTTCTTCTATAAGGAAGGAGTTAACTGTCCTGGTTGGTTGGAGTGTCATCCTATCCGGGCACATACCTAGCTTGTGGGTTCCATCACCAGTCTGGGTGCGTAGGAGAGGCAACCAATTGATGTTTCTCTCTCACATCGATGTTTCTCTTTCCTTTCCTCTCTCTCTAAAAGCAATGAAAAAAATGTCCTTGGGTGAGGATGGAAAAAAAAAGTAGAAAGGAAGTAAGTAGTTTCTGGGTTTTTTAAAAATTTGTTTTTGAACCCTCTTTTTGCTATGACAAAACTCTCTAGATTTAATGAATCCAAACAAATTTTCAGTCTAAAGCACATTACTACCAAATGTAAATACATTTTAAAAGATGCAACGGGGACTGGGGCTGGAGGTTGAAACCAGGAAGGTACCGACTGGGAAGCACAAGGACCAGTAGCCAGAACGAGTGGTGCCCTGGGGGACCCTCTCATGCGTGACTGCCCTCTCAGTCACCCTTCTCCCTCAGGAACAGGGATCTGGGAATGTTCCAAGAGACTCCTCAGCCTTGGCTAGGTGGGTCTGTATATAGGGTCCATGTGCTATTAATAGGGAGGAATATCTTCTATTGTTTCTTATTCCCTCCACACCCACTATAGGGACAGAAGGAGAAGTTATTTCAAAACAAAGCCCAGGCACCACAAATAAAAATTGTGAAACTGCCAAAAAGAAAAAAAAGTTAATAAATCCCTACCTTTATTTTTTATAGGGTTAACCACTGAAACACATGATAGGAATAAATTTTTATATAAGTAGTGCCTCTACTTTGATAATGTGGATTTTTAGCTAAAAAAAGCAAAGAAAACATATTTTTTAAGATTATAATGATATTCAATTTCATACAACTAATTACCATAGAAGAATTCCCAAAAGGCATTTTTATTTGGGGAAAGAGACAAAAATTACCTCCCAATACACCAGCTGTAAAACCAGATTATTCTATGGCATTTTTCATATAGTATTCATTAAAAACATGTCCACCCTGTGCCAACTTCAACTGACTGATAGTGACTACCTGGGATTCTGTGTTAAGAAGGGATGTGAAGGTGAGTGCAAGCTGAAAAAGAATGGGTTTGCTATCAGTTGTCAATATCTGCCTTAGGTATGGGCAGTTAGAATGGTAGCATAAGTGTTACGTATTTACATTCCCTGAATTAGTAGATAAAATTTCTGCTTTAAAAAAATCAATTGTAGTTTATATCCACAATTTAACGTTAGAATATACATATGCCAAACCAATAGAGACCATTTTTATAAAAATAATACCCTCTTACTATCCCCCCAAATGAAAAACTAAACTACAAACTACACTTCAGATGTTTAGAGAATGAACTGAGGGTCAGCCACATCACATAATGGTGAAAGAAGGAAAAAAACAAAAATGTGTTCAAAGGGATTCAAGTTGGGGCTCAAATTCAAAGAAAGAAAGAGATAATAACTGGGCACAAGGAGAGGAAAACAACATTCTATTTGGGAAAGGAGACAGGTATAAAGGAAAAGATAAAGTTTTCTTGTCTAGGGTAAGGAGTATTAAGAAAAAATATCCAAAACTTGAAAATAAGCTAAAGATATTACTGGGGTCCTTTTGCTAGAACGCAGGATGCAATTTAGCAGACTCTCTGGGAATTATCTGATTAGGTAGGGGTGTGCATCTTCATTTGAGTTTCTCTTGACTAGACTATTTTACAACTTTCTAGGGGCAGTGGTTAACCTGTAGCAACTGGTAACAAGGTAATTTCGCTTCCTGTTACAAAGCAATGCAAATGATTCCTGTCCTTGGCACTAAAAATACAAATCTCCTCGTAGAGATTTAATTGTTTTGCATCTGGTAAAAAAAGCAACCCCAAACATTATGTCTCTTGCCTTGCAGGAATTTGCACTGACAATTTTATTTCAGCATTCTTTTGACTATGTAAATTTCCTGTTCTTTGACCTTTTCTATAAACCAGTCTTAATATCTTATATGTTCTCTTATTATTTAATATGTTAAATAAAAAATTTGAAATAGTTTCCTTTCATATTTGAATAAGAATCATGTTTTTAACTTTTGAAAATTATATTCTAGCAAGCTTTTGTGTAGGAAAGTAAAAATAAACTAGATAAGCAGGGGAAAAGAGTTTGGAGACCCTAATAACAGGTAACAAGAGGACAGCAAAGGAATATCACCATGTAGTTAAAAAATATCTACTCTGTTCTAGGATCATAAAATGGTGACTGAGGATTTTACTAGGGTAATTACTAAGGCTGTACTTGTGCTTATGTGGACTGACTATGTAGGTGTCCCCTTTTCAAAAGCAATTTTTGCATCTGTAAAATTCATAAAGAGGTAGCAACTTGCCAATAAAGACAGGCTAAATTAAAGAAGTAGAAAAACCAGTAGAATACAGTAATATGGAAGCCTAGGGAAGAAGGGTTCCAGGTGAGAACAATTCAGTATAGACTGCTGCAATGTATCAAGTAGATGAAGTCTGAAAAGTATACATTCATTCATTTATTCAATAAATATTTATTAGCTACTGTTTTACGCCAAGAACTGCACTAGGCATGGGGATACAGTAATAAACAAAACCAAAATAGTCTCTGCTGTCACTGAGTATAGTGGAATAGATAGACATGAAATACCTCATTTAAGAAATAAAGTGTTTAGAGATTCCAGTGCCAGTCAAGGAGTAGTCCACTAAAGCCTGTCTCCACTGCTGATTATAACTACTCTAGATAAAATGCAAAAAAGCTATTACTTCAGCACTCTCTAAAAATAAATAAATAAAATCTTTAAAAAAAAAGACCTTCACACCTCTTAACTGGACTACTTGCAATAGTCCCCTGAGTTTGCATTGCTAATAGTTTGTAAACTATTAGCAGGTGCATTTTCTGGAAAACACAATCTGGTCTCATACCTCACTGCTTAAAATTCAATAGCTTCCCTTTCGCTATTAGAATAAACTATAGAATAAATTCCTAAATGAGACCCACAAAATCTTTCATATTCTAGCCCCTGTTTTCTCTTACTATTCCCTCATATGCACCCTGCTCTTTCAAAAACAAAAAAGTCCTTCAAAGGGCCATGGTATTTCAATAATACGACTTTACAAATAATACTGTCTCTATCTGGAATGTCCTATTACTGCTTGTGTCCTGGGAAATTTCACCTTACTCTTCAAGATTCATCTCAATTGCCACAAATTTAATGAAGCATTTCTTCCTGACAAAGTTACATGGTCCCACTTCTTGCTTCTATTGCATTTCGTATGATCTTCGATTATAGGGTTTATTCCAATATACCATAATTATTTCTTTGGAGGTCTGTGAGATGGGGATTATGTCTTTTTTAATGTTTATTTCTCCAACATCTAGTACAATTCTTGATATTAAGTACTCCAGTAATTGCTTTTTAAAAATTAATTAATTAAAATATCCATTTCCAACATTTTAGATGCCAGTGGAAAGAAAAGTTATCAGATAAGCCTGTCACTGTCAAATAGTGTCGTCAACTCAGTACTTTTTACTTCTTCAAATGTTACTTTCAGTCAAGTTCTTTGAATGGAATGCACTTCCATTCCAAGTGTACTAATGAACTTTCAATATATACTAATATACTTTCGATCTATTATGAATATGTTAAAATGAGCATTTAAACATTATATTAAGGCATATAACTGTACTAAATTCACAAATGTACCAAATTACATTAGTAATGAACAGTTATTAATGTATAATGTACTAAAACATACTGGTGCCTCGTTGTGGCTGTAGCTGGACTATGTGAGATTGAGTCTCTTGTTTCCTAAATTCTCACACATTTTAAAGTTTAAAAGAAAAATACCCATGTTGTAGTTGACATGACAATATATACAAATAAGTCTCCTTGAAAAATTCACTTCAGCCCAAAGCCTGGCCCTCAGCCTTTGTTGTAGGCCAAATGTTTGTGTCCCTCCACAAAATTCATATGTGGAAATCCTAACCCACAATGTCATAGTATTAGGAGGTGGGGGTAGGTGATTAGGTTATGAAGGCAGTGCCTCCATGAATGAGATTAGAGCCTTTCTAAAAATATTACAAAGAGCTCCCTCCACCCTTCCACCATTGTGAGGACCGAGCAAAAAGACCACATTTGAGTAAAAAACAAAACCAAACAAAATCACATTTGTCTATGAACCAGGAAGCAGGTACTCACCAGACACCAAATCTGCTGGTGTCTTGATTGTGGATTTCCCAGGTTCAAACTGTGAGAAATAAATTTGTTCTATAACATTGAAGCCCAAAAGGACTAAGACTGCGTTACTGACCCAGAAACCTAATTTGTGGGAAGCCAGACATTAACCAAGACTTACATTCATGGAGGCTTAGGACTATAAAGCAAACAAAAAGCCAGTATCTTAATCCATAGTGGGAAGCAGATCTAATACTGACTGAGGGGAAATGTGCTTTTCTAACCAAAGTAAATGGTTTGGTAACAGAACGAATTTGATTTAAGCATAGTGTCAAAGCGGATAATTGAGGTTAAACAGTGAATTCAGTTTTACTGATATAGGAGAAAATAAAATGCAAACAATGTCACGATTCAGGTGCCTCAAGAATCACACACCAGCGAACTAACTTGGGCAAAATTGTGAATGGATTTACATCGGGTAGTGACCAAATAAGAAGACCAAGTCTCACTCTTTCCACTAGATATTCAACTCATAAAGTGTGTATTTGTATGCAAACTCATCCTCTCTAATGAGGAAAGACTGAACCTCTTGTCCAAGTTAACTCAGTCCACATGGAATAAACAACTGTGGGATGACTATCAAAAGGTATTTACTTGACATGAACGTCTATCGATTAAAAGGATTAAATTCGGGATTCAGAATGGAAAGGCTATTGGTGGTGGCTATGAAGAGTAGGGGAGATTCATGGAACACATTTATTATCCTTTAAAATACAGCCTAGCCGCGGAACAGGCGGCAGGAGTTTTT
Source organism: Mormoops blainvillei (assembly GCA_004026545.1). NCBI lineage: Eukaryota > Metazoa > Chordata > Mammalia > Chiroptera > Mormoopidae > Mormoops > Mormoops blainvillei. The sequence goes on along the minus strand of PVJD01000383.1, from coordinate 113,878 downwards.
TTTTTCTTTCTTTCGCTTAAGCTTTTTCTTAATAAACTTTTGGTTTTAGAACCATAGATTTATGTCAACAGAATTATAGTGAAGACAGTACAGAGTCTCCTATACCCCGCAAAAGGTTTCTAAAATCCCACTTCAACGCCCAGCCCTACCTACACTCTCCCCCACTTCCCTTTGCTTCCGTTCCCCTCAGGTTTTGGCAAGGCCCACGCAGCGCGACTTTGGGGTTGCCAGGAAAACCCAGTTCAGTTAAACCTTCGCCACCGCCTACATAACTAAGTCAGGAGTCATGCCAGCGAAACCCGAACGCGAAAACCCTAATGCGCTCGCCCCGCCCAGAGACGCGCAAAACTCCTCGCCAATGTGGCTCCTCCAAGTCTGGTCCCCTGAAGTGAGCGCAAAGTGGGGTCAACGGAGTAGGGAACCTCCAGAAGGGAGGGGCTTGTGCCCTGGGGAACGAGCCAGGGGCGGGACTAGGACAGTCCCCGACCACAGGCCCCTCCTCCGAAGGCACGTTCTCGAAGCCAAAACATTTTTAACCTCAAGTCGTCCACAAGGTTTATGGCGAGTTACCCATGTATATGCACATACATGTCGGTAGTTTTGTTTAGTGCAGACATCTAGGCTGGGGGTGTCTCCGAGGGCGCAGGTCAGCCCCCTCCCAGCCAACACGCTAAACCGCCTGGCGCCCGCAGGGCAACCTGGTCGCAGCGCGTCCCTCGACGCGTCGCACGGGGACGGAAACGCGCGCGTGAGGACGTCCAGAGAGCGCGCGCGCCGCCGCCGCCGCTGACGCCGCCGCCTCCGAGCTGGGCCAGCGGCAGTGGGGCTTGAAGCTGATGGCCCTGACGGAGGGCCGTGAGGCCACATCTCCTGCTCGTTCTGCAATCGCGGCCGGCGACTCAGTCCGCTTATCGTCATGAGAGGTCAGGCCTGGGGGACGCGGGCGGAGGCCGCGGCGAATGGGCTCTGGGTAGAATAACTGAGACACACGAAGCTCGAACGTGGGTGGAAAATTCTGTCCTGGGGATTCCGGAAGAGTTGTTTGTGTTTTTCTTCCTTCCTTTTCTTCTCTTTCTTGCTCTTGCATATTGGAAGGTGAGAGGGTTCTATGTTTTTATTCATGGAAAAAACACTGAAACTGTCGCATCAAACGTCAGTCTTCAGAGGTTTGAGGAAAGAGCTAGCACCCGTGGCATCGGAGCATCGGTGAAAGCTTTTGGTGAAAGGAACTAAAAGCCAAACCTCCATACAGTAACTGGAAAAACAAAATTCAAACCTCGGAATGGAATAGAATGAACTGCCGTTAACCCTAGTTTCCTCCTACAGAAAACCCAGGCTGGCATCCTCGAAGGCTGCCCTACTGGTCATTTAGGGATCCTTTCCTGCCAGTGTCATCTTTTGTGACCGCCCCTCCCCCCGAAACACACCTATGGTGGCATTTTTAATAGGCAGACTGTGTTACTATCCTTATTAAGACTATAGTTACCTAGCAATTAAATGGTGACTACCCAAGTCTCCCTAATTTAAAGGTATTTGGGGTAGGAGAGGTAATACTCTTGGTATTTACTGGAAGCCTTTTTATTAGCTTTGAGAAAGCTGTTTCAGCATAAAACAAATGTGTAGTTCACCTAAGTGAAATGTTTATTAGTTCTCCATGATGATACTTAGTAAGGCATTGACTTATTTTTTTCTTCCTAGACTTTCTAAGCATTAAAAATATAAGATTCTTATGAAATGTAGTATCTACATTGGAGGTGAAACTGCTCCTGGTGGGCAGAGTAACTGTACTGAAGTATTAAAATATGAATGAGTACTAGTGCTCAGATTATTCACATCTACTAGGCAGCCATACTCTATTTTGCTGATTCCTTCTCATTAGAGAACTGGAGGTTTCAGAAGCTCAACTTCTTTTGTAGCATATGTTCCCTAAAATTATAGTTTGTGTAGGGCAGCTAAGCCTTGGCACGAAGGGAGGAGTCTAGTAATAAGTGATAGATAACCTGAAAATAATTCATCTGCTGTGATTATCAGCCTCTCCTTTAGTGAGCTGTTTGCTTAGAACATTTTCTGCTCTGATTTTTAGAAGACCGAGACCTGAAGCAAAGAAATCTGGATCACAGGAAAAGTATTCAAGGGTCATGCAAGCCAACTGTAGCCAATTGCACAGTCCTCCAGGAGCTGCAGGCAGTGAGGATGCCTCAGCCTCCCAATGTGTTCACACAAGATTGACAGGAGAAAGTTCTTGTCTTCATTCTGGAGATGTGCATATCCAAATAAACTCCATACCTAAAGAATGTGCTGAAAATCCAAGCTCCAGAAATACAAGGTCAGGTGTCCATAGCTGTACCCATGGATGTGTACATAGTCGCTTACGGAATCACTCCCATAACGAAGCAAGGCAGCCTGATGATACTTCCATGGAATCTGGAGATCATGGTAGTAACAACTCCTTCTCAGAATTCCAGTATCTCTTCAAGTGGCTGCAAAAAAGTCTTCCATATATTCTGATTCTGGGTGTCAAACTTGTTATGCAGCATATAACAGGTAGGGTATAATAAAATATTGAATTGTTTCATTGATAAATTCAGTAAATTTTATTTCTTTATTGGTAATCTACTTTAACCTATGTATTTCAGTTACTTATTTTCTGCTAGCTTTTAAAATTGTAAATGTTTGCTTTAAATTCATGTCATTGTGTTGGCTCGTTGATTTTTTTTCTTGTAATTAACTGGAACTTACTATCTAACAGGAATTTCTCTTGGAATCGGACTGCTTACAACTTTTATGTATGCAAACAAAAGCATTGTAAATCAGGTTTTTCTAAGAGTAAGTATTACCAACAACTAAAAAAATTACTAAATGTTTTTCTCTGTAGATTATATACTCATTTTTGAGAGAAATAGGAATTAAGATAGTTTGAAATAGGAATTAAGATAGTTTGACAAATTTAAAAAGCTATATTGTAATATCTATAATATATAAAGTTTTGTTATTTAAATGACATGACATAAATGATCTGCATTGTTTCATTTTAATAATCTTTGTAAGTTGTGGTCCTGATAAAGAAAAACTGGACAGAGGGATTAAAAAGTTTAGGATGCTCTATTTGATCTGATCTGTCAAGTGCCTTCATATTTTGAGATAGTTGAACGATAGTAATATAATTATCATTAAAAACTTTAGCTATTGCACTGTCAGATTTAAAGTAAACAAAATGTATATTGAATAAATGGGTATTTAACTATTTACATCTCTCTTATTTAAAGAAAATTATACCCAAGAAGTTTTTCCTTAACATAAATTATAAAAGAGTAATATTCACATAAATTATTGGGAAAACTAGGATTACCTCATAAAATTTCACCTTCAAATAACTTTAAAGGGCAATATGTGTGTAAAGGATCATGAATTTTGACCTAGAAATTTGTAGTTAGAACCTATCAAAACATTAAAAATTTAATCCAGATTTAAAACTAGTAAAACTTTTAATTAAATTAGTAATTAAAACTTAATTTTAGGCCTGGCTGGTGTGGCTCAGTGGATTGAGCACTAGCCTGCGGATGGAAAGGTCACCTGTTGATTCCCAGTCAGGGCACATGTCTGGGCGGTGGACCAGGTCCCCAGTTGGGGGCATGCTAGAAGCAACCGATCAATGTATATATCGCACATCAGTGTTTCTCTCCCTCCCTTCCCCCTTTCTAAAATAAATAAAATCTTTTTACAAAATTAAAAACAATTTAAAAAACAAATTATTAAATTCTTATTGACGTCTGAGAATCTAAAAATTATAAACCCTGATAACTTAAGTGCATTTTTAAGTATTTTATTTTGTCAGGGAGACAAAACTAGAGAGCTGCAGAGGTAAAGTTTGCATTTGGGTGGGTCCTTTATGTCAGCTTGTAGAAGATTTGGCTTCTTTGAAACATAGGTAATTTTTTTTTAATACAGGTTTTATTTTAAAAATGTGTTTAAATACGAGTTCTGTTTTGTTCACTAAAGATCTATAAAAGAGTGTGATGATGTACAATTTAAAATATTCTGTATTTTTAGTAAGTTTAATTAATCCAGTAAAACATGCTAAGTTAATACATTAGTCATTAAAGTGAAAATAATTTAATGATATTTAAAATTCTGGCATAATCCGAAGTAACAAATTATGAAATTATTTATTTTTCAGGAAAGGTGCTCAAAGATTCATTGTGCTTGGTTACTGGTATTCTTAGCAGGATCTTCTGTTCTTTTATATTACACCTTTCATTCTCAGTCACTTTATCACAGGTAATTAGAGGTCCAAGTACACAATCACATTTTTTATGTAATACTATATTCCTTAGCACTTTGCATATATTTTACTTTTACATACTTATCGTTAAGAGTTCATTTTTACCTGTCTGCCTTCTTCCAAGATTGAAAGCTCTAAGTGACCTATTCAGATTTGTATACCCAGAGCCTTGGCTCCTGGCAGGTGCTCAATAAATATTTGATTTTTGATACTTAAATTTTTATTTCTATAATTAATAGTTATTAAGTACCATTTATTTAATATTGGTGATGGTCTTTTTTGTTTTTTGTTTTTATTTTTGACAAAAATATATTTAAGTTGTACAACATGATGTTTTGATATAAGTATACAGTGTGTGATGGGAACACTTGATCTTTGTTTCTAGGAGTAAGGAGATGACTTGTTAAAGGACAGTAGTTAAGTTTTCATGTTAGATGGAAGTGTTCTGAATTTTTGGCTTTAATCAGATAATTAGAAATACTGGTTTTCAGTAGTGTTAGATGTGGACAATCTTGGATATAGTTTGTAGGTGGAGCTGATATCACTCAGATTGAATTGGGTGGGTAGACAGAGGGGTAAATCAAGGATGATACCTGGGACTTTAGTCTAAGCAACTGGCTAGACGGTGGTACCATTTACTAAGCTCAGAAAGACAGGGAAAGTAGCTGGCTTTGAGGGGAAAATCCATAATTTTGTTTTGAACATATTAAATTTGAGGAGCCATGCAGAACTCTTAAGAAAGTGATTACAGATATATGTCATAAGCTCAGAGTAGAGGTTAGGGCTATAAATTTTGGTGTTATCAGTATATGACTGATATTTTAAAAACCAAGACTAACCAGGAAAGTAGAGAAGAGGGTCCTGGACTGGACATGCCCATATGTGCAACAAAGGAAACTAAAAAGGAACCATCATCAGTCACAAAGGAGAACAAGTAGGGAGTGTAGTGTCAGAAGTTAGAAAGAAAATAATTCAGGGAAAGAAATGTAAAAAGACATGACCTTTGAATTTAGCAAGATGGAGGGAGTTGGTGATCTTGAGAAAAGAAAAATCAGTGTAAAGAAGGGAATGGAATCCTGATGTGAGTCAGTTCAGAGAATAGCAGATATCTAATATAAGTGAATTTTTTTGGATTACAGGCTAGAAAGGTATCAACTCTGACAAGTTAGAAGTCTTTTCTTTATACTATGGAGGAGAGATTCAAAATTCAAGCATTTAAAAAATCTCCTTAAAATAAGCAAAATAATCTTCTATTCTGTTTACATTAACTCTTAACACTTGCCAAATTCATATTTTTTACACATCAAAATAAAATATTTAGTAGCAAATGAAAAACCCATATGAATACTTTACCTTTGTATGTTGCTCTATTAAGTTTTGATGTTTTTCTCCTGGTAGCTTAATTTTTTTAAATCCTACTTTGGACCATTCGAGCTTCTGGGAAGTACTTTGGATTGTTGGAATTACAGACTTCATTCTGAAATTCCTCTGCATGGGCTTAAAATGCCTTATTTTATTGGTGCCTTCTTTCATCACACCTTTTAAATCCAAGGTAAGAGAGTAACATGTTTTGTTGGTACAGTATTAGCAAACCACATTAATGCTGTTTAGTCTCAACCTAATTTTGTTATCTTAGAATAGTAACTATTCACTCAAAGACTTGAACCAAAATATTAATCTATTAGAAAAATCAGAATTATATTTGCCTCAGAATCATCTAAAAAATCAGCTCCTATATCATATATGGAAAACATTTAGATTTGTACTTCTGTTCTCCTCCAGGGCATTATCAATTGATAACCGACTATATGCTGTTATTCAGTGTTTTTCCCATATTCAATAAAAACTTTAATAAAAAATTTTATCAGCGTCCTGGCTGGTGTGGCTCAGTGGATTGAGTGCTGGCCTGAGAACCAGAGGGTTGCTGGTTCGATTCCCATTCAGGGCACGTGCCTGGGATGCGGGCCAAGTCCCCAGTAGAGGGTGCATGAGAGGCAACCACACATTGGTGTTTCTCTCCCTCTTTTTCTCCCTCCCTTGCCCTCTATCTTAAAATAAAATAAATAAAATCTTAAAAAAAGGAAAAAAATTTAAGATATTTTTTTATCAGCAAAAACATGTATGTTTTACTTATAGTATACATAAAACATTTTCACTATGTCATGCTCTGGAAGTTCTTTGAAAACAAACCAATCAGGGACTATAATATGTGAGAACCAGGCTGAGGTGGTCTGTCATTACTATTATCATTATTTGTGTGATTGTTTCATATACTCATGATGTTCTCAGTCCAATATAAAATATTTGTGTAATGTATATAAGTAGCACGGGTAACTCTATTGTTTTCTTTTTCCTTCCTTTTTAGGGTTACTGGTATATGCTTTTAGAAGAACTATGTCAGTATTACCGAACTTTTGTTCCCATACCAGTTTGGTTTCGTTACCTTATAAGCTATGGGGAGTTCGGTAATGTAACTAGAAGGAGTCTTGGGATACTGCTGGCTTTACTCTACCTCATTCTAAAAGTAGGTAACATTATTAATCTTGTCATTGTATGATTCATATAATTATAGGTTTTATTTACTATTGCTTTCATCTTTAACTGTTTTACAGTGTATCTTCCTATCACTAGTTTGACATAATAAGTTCTATATCTAGTTAGAGATGACGAAATGGAAATACATAGCTTTATCTTAATCCAGTGGTTCTCAGATGTCATTGGGGCAATGGACTTCCACACAGCATGGATTATCTGTGCCTTGGGGAAGGGGGAATAGAATAGAAATATCCATCCCCAACAGTAGCATCTGTCATATACATAATTCTGAAACTAGCGGAATATCATATTGTTTCTTCTGTGCCTTCCCTCCTCCTCCTCATCTTAATCACTTTATGAAACTATAAAATCTAAGTGTTAAAAACACATGAACCAGGTAAAATTGTCTTCTTTGACATAGTTAACTTTATATTTGTCTTGACCAAGTTGTACCTGTAGGTATTCAAATGTACTTTTGGCGGGGGGAGGGTGGAGGCTGAGTTGGCTGAAATCAATAAATTGAGTAAAAATTCCATAACTTGACTTTAAATATATTTAAACTGAAATGATTAGATGTGATATGCAATGAACATTATTATCAATATTTGATATTATGGCACCTTAGCTTTAATCTCTGGGTTTAGCAGATAGGGCTTTTTGAATTAATGAATAATCTCTTATTTCCTCTTTCAGCTTTTGGACTTTTTTGGACATCTAAGAAATTTCAGACGGGTTTTGCGAATATTTTTTACACGACCAGTAAGTACATTTTAATCATTGAAGGAAAAACACTTTTGCCCTGGCTGGTGTGGCTCAGTGGATTGAGTGCTGGCTTGTGAACTAAAGGGTTGCTGGTTCAATTCCCAGTCAGGGTTTATGCCTGGGTTGTGGGCCAGGTCCCCAGTGGGGGGTGTGGGAGAGGCAACCACACATTGATGTTTCTCTCCTTCTCTTTCTCCTCCCCCCTTCCCCTCTCTCTAAAAATAAATACAATCTTTTTTTTAAAAAAGAAAAAACACTTTTAACCTTTCTCCATTATAAATAATTTATAAATAATTTTTAATTCAGTTAATTTTTTAAAATGTGGATTTATTTTAACTTTTGTAGTACTTTGGCACTTAGAGCTATGAGAATGATGTAAGAGTATCTACAATTAGTTTCTTGTACATTAACCTGATAAACTTGATAGTTCATACAATGCTTATATTTGTGCTTCTTGCCCCTTCTAATCACTTGACATTCTTAATGACTTATGAACATTCCCTTAAATATCTTATCATGAACTTTTGTTTCTCTTTCTTTTTTAATCTACATATGGCAACTTTCTGTATTTCTTTTAACTCCTTATTCAGCTTCTATGAAAAGACTTCCACTATAATTTATTGTGTGTATGAAAAAAGCTCATAACCAAAAACTATGTCCCTTGCAGTTTTCTTACTGGAAAAATTTCCCCACTGATACTCAACTCTGTAAGGACAAGTAAGTTCACCACATGGAATCTGACAATAAACTGAGACTCCAGTCTCAATTATAAACTTGATTATTATGTGATTCTACTGATGTTACAAATCCCAGACAAAAGGGTGTCAGGCTGATTTGCTATTTATAGCCTTTGTGGTCACCAGATTTCAGAGTTCGATCCTCAGTTTTGCAGTGCACTGGGTACTGAAACAATTACATGATCAGGACGCAGGGCATCTGACTAAAAGAATGCCAACATGATAATGTATGTTGAAAAAACAAAAAAGAGGACTGTATCTCCAAAGCAGACTACACTAACTGGTCAGAGTACCCTGTCCCTAAGATATAGCGATGTAATAATAAGTCTTGCTGCATACTATTCAGATTTCATTCTCTAGACAAGATACAATATAATTGAGAATTCAGCTTCGGTCAGGTTTAGTCAATTCATTATTTGAGTATCAGCCATTTTCCTCTAATTAATCTGGTAAGGCTTGTGTGAAAATAGTTTGATACTCTGTGAAGCATAGAGAGAATATCAGTCATCAACTCTCTTAAATTTACTCCTGAATCTCTGAGGCACATATATCATGGACGTGTATATAGTATGTTCCTCAACTTTGCCAGGGAAATGGCAGTCACCATCAAGAAAGGAGTCTGCAAAATGCCAAAGTGCTAATTTAAAAGCTTGTCAGCCTATGTATCTGCAGTGTAATTTGTTAAATGACAGCGAAGGGAAATTGGCACCAAGGTCATCCATCAGTAACCTGAAAAAATCTTAATATTTTTATCTGTTGTCTTAAGTTTGATTTTGTTAACCCTCGATATTGAGTACAAGAAGTTTAGATAATAGCTTCAGACTGTTGAGTAGTCATGCTCTGCTCTGATTACCATGACTGTCGAACTTGGATGTTCCTACTCCCCTTTAGCCACCTTTTCCCCATTATTTCTACAAAACTGATTTCATTTGTAGTATTTTGTCACATCTAGTTAATAACTAAGTTCTACTGAATTTGGTGAGAAAGTTATTAAGATCTTAAAGAGATCAGAATGTTTTTTAGGACCTAAGAAGAAAAGGAAATTCAAAGAATTGCATTATTGTTCAGCCAGTTCATTTTGACAGTGTAACTCTACCCAAATGACATTTTGCAATTAGCTTTTTAATAAAACTGTATCGTTCTTTCCTAGTACTTAGTGCTCTTTGTGTTAAGAATAACTAAAATTATTTTTAGATTTAATAGGACACTGTTTAGTCGTCCCCAAACCTTCTTCACATTGAACTCACCTGGAGCTTACAAAAATTACAGATTCCTGTTTTCACATCCCTGTATGTCTGGACCTATTGAATCAATCTCCAGTAAGAAGTACATAAATGTTTTTCTTTTTTTAGAGCAAGGAAGGGAGAGAAACATTGTATTGTTGTTGTACTTCTTTATGCATTCATTGGTTGTTTCTTGTATGTGCCCTGACCAGGGATCAAACTTGCAACTTTGGCATATTGGGACAATGGTCTAACCAACAGAGCTACCCAGCCAGGGCCAGAAATCTGTTTTTAAAGCAGTCTTTCCACATGAATTACATTTAGTCTGCCAAGCTCTGGATTGACTTTTTTTGTACCACTGCCATAGATAGTAAGTGGTACTCGATTTGGCAATACGGGGTCACCTAAATACATTTAGATTTTATAATACTTATATTTTAGATTGCTTAGGCTCTTAAACCAGTTAAATCCATGTTGAATTTGAAGCCCTGTCATTATTCAGGAATCCAGTGACTCTAAAAACCTTTCAAGATCCTATTTTGTATTTAATGAGTTTACCTTAATGCAGTCCATCCAGATGTAGTTCTGCATGTGTAATTCAGCTTTAAAATGTTTGTACCCTTTGGGAAGAGTTTTCAAGTGCCTAGTTCCAAGTAGGTTTAAGAAACACAGCCTCACCTACATGCTGGAAGAACAGGAAAGAAATCTGTAGATGAACAGAACTTCTTATCTCCGTAGAGTTATGGAGTGGCTGCCAGCAAGAGACAGTGCTCGGACGTGGATGATATTTGTTCAATATGTCGAGCTGAATTTCAAAAGCCAATTCTTCTCATCTGTCAGGTAATTATATTCTTAAGCAACCTAAATACAGCACTTCTCTGTGACTTGTGAAAGTCACATTTATGTTAGTTATAAGGGAAAAAACTACATTTAGCAGAAAGTAGCATTCAGGGTACATACTGGTAATTCCTTATATGTGGTTAGGGGTCTGGTAGATTAGCCAAATCCAGTTATGTTCTAATGATTTTTACACAGAGGAGTGTGTGAAGGGAAAAAGTAATTCAAATGGCAGATTGGTCACCAATGTGATTAAAAAACATGCTATTTTTAATAACTGGACACTAGTCTTTTAGAATAATACCAGCATTTTCTTACTGGATTGGGTAAGGTCCTTTCCTATACTTTATGGCAATTGCTCTCAGAGACTTTATTAAGCCATTAAGTCATCATATTTGATCTTAAAGTTATCACCTAGGGATAGCTTGTATTTGATTAAAAGTGATTAAATGGATAATACAGTCAAAAGAACACTAGTGACCCTTATTCTGGAATATTATACTTAACTGACTTCTAGTTTGTAAAATGAAGGGATCTTTTGGAATATGCTCTCCAAAATTCCTTTCAGCTCTAAAGAGTATGACTGTCTGCAGTGTGATGAATTTAAAATAAAAATGTTACCAAGTTTAAAATGTAGTTCTTAATTCCCTTACAGCATATATTTTGTGAAGAGTGCATTACCTTATGGTTTAACAGAGAGAAGACATGTCCACTGTGCAGAACTGTGATTTCAGACCATATAAACAAATGGAAAGATGGAGCCACTTCATCACACCTTCAAATATATTAACTTGTATAAACTATTAAGGCCAGAAAACACTGAAGTGTTAATATAGTCCAATTTGTCAAAAGATTGAAAGAACCCCATGTTTAAAAAATTTGTAAGTAATATTCAACCTAATGCATATGCAACATTTATTCTACCCTAATTTGACAGACTGCAGTGTTAAATTCTGTGTTTTCTTGTTAATGTTACCAAAAAAGCAACCGGATAACTAGAACTAGTTATTAGAGGAACTCAGGTATTCTTTCTTAACATCGTTTTCAGAATAAAGAATATTTTTCTCAATATTTTCAGATACACATTACCTGAAAGTAGAATTTTCTTTAGGACTGACTTTTATAATTCCCATTCTAAAAATTCTTAAAATTTTCATAAAAGTTGTATTTTTAAATGAAAGTTCTAAATGCTATATTTTACCTGTAACAATCAGATTTTCTAAGTGAAGATTTATTGAGGGTGATATATTTTAATACTGCATTACTCTCTGTAGTATGATTAGCAATCAATGAAAATTGGTGATTTAATTTATTTTTTGTGGACCTCTTACATAACAATCCTGCCATCAGTTCATGATCTTGCTTTGTGTATAGTGCCATGGACTATCTTGAAGTAACTATTAAAATAATTCACCTGGAGCCCTGTTGTGTGTGGCTCAGTTGGTTGGAGCATCGTCCTGTAAACCAAAAGGTTGCTAGTTTGATTCCCGGTCAGGACACGTGCCTGGGTTGTGGGTTCAGTCCCTGGTCGGCACATGTATGAGTCAACTGATCAATGTCTCTTTCACATAGATTTTTCTCTTTCACTCTCTCCATCTCTTTCCTCTATATAAAATCAATAAGCATGTCCTTGGATGAGGATAAAAAAATTTTTTAATAAATAATTCACATGCATTACAAATACCTGGCTTCATGATGATTTGAATAATTGAACAAACATGGCCAACTGAAATGTTGGAAAAGAATTCCTCCTATAACTAGTGTTCTCCAGAAGTGTTTTGGAATCTAATGCTTGAATCACCATAACTTGGGAGATTAAAGCTTGCACTCAGAGGCAACCAAATTCTTTGGATTGTGTGGTTTGTTTACCTAAGTGTTTGTGTAGTGTGGGAGAAAAAGGAATTGGCCACTCTCCCCTTGAAACCTCTAACAGGGAGCCAATATCTGTAACAGAAGTCTGAAGTGGTGGTTTTATCTTAAGTTTAGAGTACAAGGCCTCTGCCCATTTTCTCGATTACCATCTATCAGTTTGAACACAAGTAAGAGATAGTGGGAAGGAGTTACGTAGAGGTAGAAAACAAATTTGCAGTGAAGGTTAAGACAAAGGCTAAACCGGCATATAGATTAATAAGGATAGTGACCAACCAGCCACAGGTTAAGTCACTTTTATGCCTGTATGGCTACCCTGATTTGCAAAATGGGGACAACTGTAATTGAACAATTAAAAAAAAATTAGGAAAAAAAGTCTAACATTTTTCCTCAGGTATATATCGCCAGGTTATAAGTACACCTGTTTCTATACATTCAGTGATGATATATTTAACTATCATCTCCTTTGAGAACATTGCAAATATTGAAACTAGCTTACTTGGCCTTATATCACTTTCCTAAAAGTTATTTAGGCATACAGCAAGGGATGGGTGAGAAAGGCAATTTGGGATTAGAATCTGGGAGTGAAAATAAACAAGCTGACTCCTTAAAAACACAATAGCATGTTACTGCATAGGTTACTTCAACCCTATTGTACAATACCTACTTACCCTAAGGTTATATAGGTAGCTTTGTTTCTTAATATAATTTAATAACAAAGGAGGTCCAGTGGACAGTGGGGGTTTTTTTGAGGGGTTTTTTTTTGAAACAGGATAGCATTTCACATAAGAATTTAAAAGGGGGAAAAATGTAATAGGAGAGCTATGTCATCCACTAACGATACTGATGGAATGGAAGCATTTCTCTACTTCTATTCCTTCACCTCAAAAACAGAAATAGGAATTCAAAGACCCATGTATTCTGTGAATTCAGATCACACCTTCTTAAAGATTGTTTCATCAGCATTAAGAGTCACTACTATATGTTTTATAACAAAAGTCAAGTCAGTTTGAGAACTTCTACAAAGAAATCATCTTGGCAAGTGTGACCAAACTGCCTCACATAAAAAGTAACTTATACAAAACTTTACCCATCTTACACTAGATACATTGAGACATTAGTTAAAAACAGATTTGTGCACTACATTATTTTGTGTATACACATCAAATAATCAAATGTAGTTGACAAGTGTGGCTGAATAGACTTGACTTAGCTTAAGAAAGTCTTCCTCATGTTTTTATGTGCAGCTAGCTTTCACATAACTTTTCACATGAGCTTTTCTTAAAATAAGCAACCAATTCAACTTGGAAATCACAGATGTGTAATATCTAATATATAAACCCAGTACTAAAATTTGTTATGTATTTAAGTAGCTGCAATTTCTCAGCAGAAACAGTTTTACCGCTGTCATTCCTCATATATGTAGTAGAGTTGATCCTTGAACAATGTGAGCATTGGGGACACCATCACCACCCACTACCGCCCGGTCAAAATCCACATATAACTTGATGCTGCAGTAGGCCCTTCGCATTCACGGATATAGAGGGCCAAACGTATGTATTAAAAAAATTTCTGTGTGTAAGTGGACATGTGCAGTTCAAGCCCATGTTGTTCAAGGGTCAACTGTAGTTTACTAAATGTAAGCACCTGAACATTTCTGGCATGTTAATGAAAAAAATGTATTAAAACTATTTGTGCACCTGATAGTTATTTTTTCCTATCTTAGGATAGTAATAAAAAAATCACTTCTATGTTATGTTCATTCAAATTTGCATTTAATTTCTATTTACATTCATTCAATCTGAAATCAGATACTTAATACAGTAAACTAAATACAAGATGAAAAGCAGAAAAGGTGTCACCCTCATAGCACTCCTAATAAGGCAGCTGAAGAATTTATTTATTCTGATAGATGCAAAGCCAACTTGGGATAAGAAAAAATAATAGTTTGAAGAGCAAACACAGATGAACCCATCTTTCAGGTGTTACTTCAGATAATCCACTGAGATAATATTTGTGCTGCAGTGGTAAATTAAGAATCACACAAGAAACGTTATATATCAATCAGCAAGAGACCACAGGTCATGGTGTGACAATTACTTTTATGACTGTCCAGCTTGCTAGTGTCTACTCCTATGAAAAAAGGTAGATGTTTGGACATCGATGTTATTATTTGAAAAATTAACCATTTTTAAAGTCTCAAATTCCATTCTTCATAAATTCAACATTTTTCATGGGAATAATCTTAGATCTAGCCCTTGTACGCTAGGAACCATATGACTGAGTTACCAAAAGAGTTGGGTCCTATATTAAATATAAAATCCAAGGCTCAGTATATTGAAGATGAATCAACATCTACTGAAGATGAATCCTGTTTATAATCATTTATTACTTAAAGAATGTTGAATTTATGGAGCATGATACATGCATTCTCCCCCACCCCATCCTCATTATCTTCTATCTCAAGAAAATAGTATGGAAAAATCCTTCTTGAAGGATTCAAATTAGCTAAGACCATAAAGGGGAAAAGAATATAATTTTCTAAAAAATCTGGTTCAAGTTCAATAATTAATACTTTACATTGTTAATCACAGCTGGTTTATAAATCCCAGTTTATTCTGTAATGCTACAAACCTTATAAAATCAAAATTAGTAAACTTCAGTTCTCAGTGATTATATTTTAATTAAAAAACAGCATGTATATAAAATTAAAAAATATCCTGTAATAGCTGATTTTAAAGAAAATAATCAAGTGATGAAAGAAAAGCACTTAATCTCTTTTATACACTTACCTGGAAGAATCATAAAGAACCCTCTTAGAAACTCAAGACTAGTAATATTGACATCATATATTTTAAACTATGCTTGGATTTTTACAAATAAATATAGGGTAAGCCATATTGCATAGGTGTGTGCTTTCTGTCTGTGACACTAAAGTGGCACTTGACATGTTTTCACAGTCACAGCAGGGATATCCATTTATGAAACACAATTTCTCAATAAACCTGCCACAGCATAGGAAATTCACTTCCATTAATGTTAACTTGGAAAACTGTATTTGTGTGGATGGTAGATGTGCAATTAATGCTTTTTACGCAGAAAAGTTGCAGTATTTGCCACTATTGCTAGCAGTACTAATTATGAAAATGGTTTAATTATGGGGTGTTTATAGCCAGTCAATCACAGTGCAAATGTTAGTAGCAAATAGGACTGAGAAGGAATATTTTGGTGTAAAAATTTTGCTGGAATTTGGTCAGGCAGTCAACACTACAATTAGTAAATACATTTGAAAACAAGTATCAGAGTATCACAAGCCATTTACAGTCTGAAATAGAGCCTATACAAAGATCTGCACTTTAAATATAATTTCTGTCCTTATCATTATGGTAGCTACTAATTTATTAGCTAGAGTTATAAAGTTCTCGGTAGGCTGCTACAATAATGGGAAAAGAGGGGATTAGAAGGAGTGATTTTAAAAAAGCTTTCTATCCAAAGATGAACTGTTATCAATTCTTTCATTTATTGCCACAATTGAAAAGATATTACTTCCAATCATTTTTCATGGATCTGTTTTTGCTTAATGTCATACGATTTCATCTCACCTCACTTGAATTGCCATTTAAATAAGCAAAGCTTTGCTCTTTTCTGACTGAATTCAACATGCATAAAGAATTTTATGGCTTGGATCCTATGGCTCAAAAAGGTTTGGAGAACAGCAAGCAGCATCTATTTAAAAAAAATCGTAGGGTTGCAAAATATTACAAATTGACTTTGCACACTCAGACTAAAGACATTATAAAAGACAAAGAGGTGATAAGACTCAACTGCAATTGCATGATCATCTATTATACCAGTATGCACTGAAATATATTTTTATAAAGCTCTGCAGATATTAAACCCTTTCACAAGCTAAAGTCATGGAAATGCTCTCTTTAAGGCAGGAAGTATTTAAGAAAGGTAAAGTTACCTTTATTTTTATTCTGTGTACCGGTAAATCACTTATGAAGATTTTGTTACAATTTCAAAAACATAATGTCTGTTAACATGTTTCCTAAATTAAGCCACTAAGTTTTCTTATTCACTGTGGAAGACATTCATCAAAAGGCCATCAAATATTTTTACAATCAAAAAATGTAGCCCCAGAATAGGAGAAAAGAACCTTTTTCCCTTTTAAAACTGTTGAGGAAAAAATGTAAGGAAGGTAGACAGCAAAAACAGTAAAAAGTAAAACTTAAAACCTTACCAATTTGCTGTAAAGAGGTTAGACATAGAGAGTGGACTATGGCAACACCCTCTTCCCCTGGATCTCACTATTTCCCTCACTTTGCCGCCCTCAGTATGCATTTTATCCTGACTCTCTTCCGTCCTTCAGCCACAGGCTGAACACATTTGGCGTCTTGAACCAAATACTGGTATAGGAACAGGTGGCGATATTTTTCCAGTGCAATGCAGGCCCAGGACAAGGATGAAATGAAGGACATACAACTTATGCCCATCCCAAGGCTTCCAGTTAAGCTTAGCACATAGCAGTACTGCAAATAGAAATGATTAAATAGATATTTTTTTCCTAATATTACAGACAGGTATTGCAGCTGTGTTACTGAAAATAAACCCCAAGTCCACCCCAATCCCTCAAACGAGCCACAGCTGTGGTTAACAATGATTCATTTGCATTTTTATTATTTCATCAAGAGAAGAAACAGAAGTTGTCTGGCTTTCTTCACACCAACCAATAATTTCGCATTTTAAAGTTTGGGCTGTTTTCCATGATGAGCTGAATCAAAAATCTATTTGAAAAATATATATTTATATAAAAAAAAGATTCAGGTTGTTTGCACGTAGAACATCAACTGATGTTTCTTTTGTCTTTGATTCCATGTTGCTGGAAAAAGTTTGACCAAGCTTGCATGCTAATTTGTCCTTGGTTGCAAGTATTAAAGGCAATTTCATACTTTGCCTAATGAAAGGATAACCCTTCTTCGACACAATCGGAACTCAACAGTGATTCAAAAGCAACATCCTACCCTTAATACTGTCAGTTTTGCGCCATTAACATGAAAATCCTTGATAAGGTTGAGAAGATGTCGCTAAGAATCAATTAAGTGATGTGCCTAAGAGTTCTGCAATACTATTTTGCTTAAGTTTTGTTTTTTGTTTTTTTTTTGCACCATTGATTGATTTTTAAAAATCCAGGTTTATTTTCCCTCTGTCCAAAGTGTTCTATGTAATGACACTGACTCTTCCAGACTGTCACGTCCAGCCTTGTTTCACCCTGCAGGATACTCATAAATCATCTCCCCACCTTTTTTGCCTTAAATTCATTAAAAGCATTGCTCTGTCATAGATTCATACGCAGGTGCTCGGGTCGTTTGGAGATCATGGGAAAAGCTTGTTTTTTGTAGGGCCCGGAGTTCGGCTGCCGTATTGGAAGTGGGGCTGAAGCTTCCCCACTCATCGTCACATCCATCTGCTCTATTCCACTTGTTTCCATTGGGTATTCCACAGGCGTCTGAGGATTTGCTGTGCTGGCTGAAGCACCTCTTCCCCAGAAATCCCCAGGAGAAAATTTGACTGGGCTTTAAGACAATGAAGAGCTATCATTCGTTTGTCTGAAGGATTATCTCAACAACAAAAAAATACTTCCTTTACATTTAGAGGGAATGGGATAATATGACATTTATTTTCATTTAATTTTATTGTTGTATGGATTTACACAAAGACAAAGTTGAGCCATCTCTCCCCTAGACTGCTAGTTTCCCAACTAGTCTCTTATCTTTATACTTGTCCCAGTAAAACCCTCAATGATACTTAATTTTAAAAAATTTACTCCCCTACTTAAAACAGCTTCCCATTGATTTTAAAATAAAATACTTCTCCAAAGCTTTGCCATTTTATTCCTCACTAACCACACTTTAGGAACACGGACCTCCCTTTCATTTCCAAGAAAAGTTCAAATATTTTCCTCCCTTAAGGCTTCTGCACGAGCTGTTCGTCTACCTGTAACACTCTTGTACTTCTATTTTTTTGTACAGCTAGCTCTTACTCTTCATTCTTAGATGTTACTTCACCACGGAGGCCTTTCTCTGACCATCATGAATATGAGCCCCTTGTTATTCTTTGCTCTCTACCGCCATATTCTTTATTTTTTTCATACAGCACTGGACACTACTTGCAATTACATATTTTTTGTATTTCCTTTTTTGTTTATTGTGACTCACTCTCACTAAATTGTAAGCTTCCTCAGGACAAGGGCAGTACCTGGGCTAACCATGTGCCCCAGCATGCAGCACAGTGCTGGAACACAGTTAAGTGTTGACCGAATGGGGAAAGAGGACAGCTGCCACTGTAGCACTTACTTTTTAGGAGGGAAGGTAAACTATATAGCTATTAGAGATTAGTACAAACTAGTCACTAACAATATGAGAAGGTACAGATGCTGGATTTATGTCAGCCAAAGAGAATATGATGCCAGACCTTTCATTTATGTAACTTGGTATAAATTTCTTAAGACATGCTCTTCTAGATTTTTTTCAAAAAGGTGAAAATAACAAAGTCTGAATACCTGACAGGTGTTCGTGGGCTGCCAATAAATCTTCGAGGTGATCGGATTTTTGGTTCAAAGGAAAACTTTTCTTTTACGCTTTCAAGTACAGATGGAGCCACATATGTAAAACCCTGAAAGATAATAATAGTGGACTACAGAAGGTCATTTGTCATACATGTCAAGTAAATGTGGTTGTCCAGTCTTTCTAACACACTAACACAATCATGCACACCCAAAATCACTAATCGGTATATTCTCTCATCTCCTCAATCTCATTTCACACCTGTTAATGTCTTTCCAGCCATTTCTTGTGGGTACAGATGTTAAGAAAGCAGAATTCTATTGCCTATATGGCAGCAAACAAAATTCCACTTGACTGAAAGGAGTAGAGCAAAACAGGTAAATGCAGGCTCCACATTAAAATGTTAAATACCAAGATAAAGGCAAAGAAAATTCTAGTGTTTCTAGCCATGCCACATTCCTATAAGCACCTAAGAGTATCACCCTCCAAAACAGTTTCTCATTATTAAGCCAAAGTAAAAATAGAATTCTTGGCACATGTGATTTTTCTGGTTTTACCCCAGTGACTGGATAGATTTAAATGCAGTGTTCTTGATGAATGAGCATCAGCACTGTGAAAACTCTCAACTGTAATAGGAAATAAGCTGTTTTTTTAGCTTTAGTTCTTTCTTGGACCTTGCTATTAGGTTACCAGCTGTCATTACTCTTGCTGTCAATGTTCACTTCTCTAACTATCAGTCCTCCACCTGTCTTCCCTTCTATTTATTAATCTAGTCATCTATGAGTAGGCATTATGAGTTACAATAAAAAGACTCAATAACGTTCTGGATGAAGTCCTAAAGAGTAAGGTGCAATTCCATAGGGCATGTGCTTTGTGACAGCCACGTGTGGACTTCAGAGGATATTTCCCCATGCGTTCTAGTGGGCTAAAGCTGCAACTACCAAGAGGAATAGGTTGTGCCTTAATCATCTCCGAATTTCCTTTAAAATTATGACAGGAACTTAAATATTTATTGAACTGAAGTTTCTACAACTCCAATCTCCAGGTAAGTGGGTGTAACTTTTTTATTACTTTTTTAAAGAGAGTTGCTTTATGTATAGAATTCTGGCTATAACCTAACAAATTAATTATTCTTTAGTTAACCAATTTAATTAACTATGAAAAGCTCAAGATACTTTAATTGACAATGAAAGCTTAGCTATATAACTTTTGCTACCACAACTTTGGATTTCTTTTTAGCTAGGTAAGATGTTTCTAGACATTTTTGTGCAGGGAAAAGTGTCAAATTAGTTGAAACTCTGCAATGCCCAATTGAGGAAAAGGTCACCATGTTAGATTAAAGGTAAAATTCCATATCATAATAGAAAATAAAGCAAGGCCACAATTAAAATGAATCATGCCTACTTCCCTAACTGAACAGGAGAGATTTTACTAAGGGGAATACAAGGACTTTGTATAATGAAGACATATACTTAACAACATGCATTTATCTTTCATCTCTTATGGCATGAAAAATACTGTAAACTTACATTTTGCATATATATGCTCTTTTTATACCACTATATAATGATATATTTATAGAATTATTTCTATTCAATGTCATTTACTCAAAAGCATACATACTATGTTGATTTATGAGTAATTTTGACCTTACACAATTTTGCATTCCATGCTAACTTTAGAATTTACCCTCCACCCCCAAATATACATTACTTTGTGTTATGCTATGAATAGTACCAAAAAAAGTTTGAGAATTAAGTTAGTAACAAATGCAGTAAACTTGGAAACAAATAAGGGGGGAAAAAACCAACTTCCAAATGATTCCTTTCCCCATATTCCATTCTCTCTAAAGGTCCAAAAAGAAATGACAAAGGATAATGACAAATGACAAAGGAAAACAAAGATTACAAAATGACGTACATGTGTATGTGATACATAAATGTAGTAATAAACATAAGAATATGTGATACTTAAGCAACATAATACGCAATGATGGTTATCAGATATAAATCTATCATTTTTGTTGATTAAAATCTAAAATCTTTGCTTTTCTATTGAGGAGACAAGGTATAAATCAATAGATACTTCACCAATGAAGATTAATTTACTAACTATCACATATGAACCTATATATTTTGATGTTAAGTAGTCACGATGAACAGATTAAAACCCCTCTTAACACTTACATTAAGAGTACCAAAAATCTGTTTCAGGAAATAGTTACCGTGAGCTCTTTTCTTACTGCTATGGCTGTCTGGCTTTCTGTTGAAATGCTGAGCCAAACACCATCTTAAGTCAGTGAGTGGCCCATCCAAAAAAGGAACGATACGCTCTGAAGAACCACACACTCCTACTGTAATGGCTAACATACAATGTTGGATTATGAGAATCAATTTTCTAACATCAATAAGTTATTAAAGTGATAACATTAAAAAAATAGCACCTCAGATTATCTACATGAAACTGTAAAGCAAGTAAATTAAATTTTCTTATTGAAAATGGTTTATCTTATTGAAAAGTGTCCATCCTCATACTTAAATTTCCTGTGGCTACATGGAAATTTTGTCACTTACCAGAAAGACTTGGTTGGCACTTTCACTGAGAGTTGAGTCATCTGGGCTGTCAACAGGTGTCTGACGTGTAAACTTTGAATCAAACTGACTCACATCCTCTTCAGATTGCTTTATAAAACAAATTATTAGAAAATGATGAATAGTCTATATAATACATATCAAATGCATTACATGCATTAGAGAAGGCTATAGATAGAGCTCTTTCACAGGGTTTGACTGTACTAACAGACCAGTCTTAGCAGGCACAGACTAAGAATAAATATAGGTGGAAACTATCAAAGGGCAAATTACATCCTCAAATTTTAAACATATATTAAATAGATTTTAGTACAGTTATCATTGCTATAAAAATCTGAATATGAATCTTCCCCAGTAACAAAGCTTCAGTGTTCCTAGTCCACTGGCCACATCTCTCTTTAGAGATAATTTGCTCTGCTGGTTGCTGCAGGTTTGTAATGAACCTAAAAACTACTGAAGTAGAGTTTAAAAACAAATCGTATTTGAAAGATACTCTAGCTAAAGTTTCTTTCCATTGCTTATTTCATTCCTTTAGATTTCCTGAGGAGCAAAAATAATATGCTACTCTGCATAAGTATATTTTATTGTGAAAGAATATTTTCGCCTAAATCGCACCACCAGATCCGTTTCTTTAATCTTTCTCTCTGGTACACCAGAGTATGTGGTTGTGTCAAAAGAACTCAAGAACCAACATGATTAAGCACACAGCGTCCAAAGATGGACAAAGCTGAACACCAATTTAAAAAAACTCCAATGGACTGAAACACAAATATGTTAAAAGGCAAGAGTTCCTAATTATACTAAATAAATTACACAAGCCCTGGCTGGTGTGGCTCAGTGGACTGAGTGCTGACCTGCAGACCAAAGGGTAGGTGGTTCGATTCCCAGTCAGGGCCCATGCCTGGGTTGCAGGTCAGGTCCCCAGCTGGGGGTGTGCGAGAGGCAACCAGTTGATGTATCTCTCGCACATCAACGTTTTTCTCCCTCTCTTTCTCCCTCCTTTCACATCTCTAAACATAAATAAATAAAATCTTAAAAAAAAAACTTTTAAAAAATTACATGATTCATTGGTCAATTTTGGAAGATGTTAGGAAACTAACTGGGGAAAAAACCAAACATATCTTGCCCTTCCTATATGAAAACTGGGGAAAAAACCAAACATATCTTGCCCTTCCTATATGAACTGTACCTCAGGCAACCAAACAACTGATATAAAGAGTTTCTTTTTAAGGGAGAATTCCAGCTAATAAATAAATAATGAATAACAGTATTAGAGTAAGACAATTTTGCAAATCCCTAACTAAATCCTGGAACTGGGCCACAGTTTCTCAGCCTCAGCACTACTGACGTTTTGGGCCTGATAATTCTTGTTGTAGGGGGCTGTTCTGTGCATTATAGGATATTTAGCAGCATCTCTGGCTTCTGCCCCTAAGGACCAGTAGCACCCCCTTCCCAAGTTGTGACAACTTGTTCCAGATATTGCCATACTGACCCTGGCTGAGATCACTGAGGTACACAATGACCAATGACCACTAACATCACTAAAAGAAATAGAAGTACACATTGTGTCTCCTGATCAAAATACAGAACATTGAAAGTTTAATCTCAATCAGACCAAGCATCTAAATCTAACCACCTGTTTTTAGAAATGCAGGGAACAGATGAGCATGGTCAGTGACACCATGGTATTAAAATCAGCAAAATCAAAATGTGAGGAACTGTACAGGACAAATGGTCCAATAAGTCCTCAAGAGAGGAATTAAAAGAGGATGTCAATAGATGGAAAAAGACCTAAGAACCACAGGAACAAAACTGTACGGGCCTTGACTGAATCTTACTGAAACAAACCAACAGGAATAAAAAAAGAAACTAAGGAAACTGTTAGCTTTTTAATGATGAGGAAAGCATGGTGGTTATGTTTATGTTTAAACAGGCTCTGACAATTTTTGAAGCTGGGCAGTTGGTATGTGAGGGTTAATTACCCTCCTTACAATTATATATGTTCAAATTTTAAAGCAAGTCACCTTGTGCTCCAAGGACCAAAATAATCATCATCATTATCCTCCCCTTCTCTTACATCTTCATCCCAAGAAATAGAAAAAGAAACTATATTTTATCAAATTCTGAGGTGGTAGAGAGACAAGAACTAAGACCCTAACTCATTTACTCATAAACATATTGTTATGGATTGAACTGTGAACCCCAACATTCATGTGTTGAAGTTCTAAACCCCAGTAACTCAGAATGTGAGACCTTATTTGGAATAAATCATTGCAGATGTAATTAGGTAAGAAGTCATAGTAGAGTAGGCAGGATCCTGCTCCAATATGACTGGTGTCCTTATAAAAAAGGGAAACTTGGACACAGACCTGCACACAAGGAGAATGCCACAAGAACATGAAGAAAGAGATCGGGTGATGAGCCTACAAACCCAGGAAAGCCAAAGACTGCCAGCTGACTCCAGTAGTTGGAGGAAAGGCCTGGAACAGAGCTCTCGCACAGCCTTCAGAGGGAGCTGACTCTGCCAGTGCCTCAATCTCAGACCTTTAGCCTCCAGAGCTGTGACACAGTAATTTCTGGGGTTTAAGCCAGCTAGTTTGTGGTACTCTGTTGCTGCAATCCTGAAAAAACATATATTCCATATTCTGAAGAAAAAAATTCCCAGGAAAATTCAAATTTATAATAGGGCTGAATTAAGCAAAAAACAAAAAAATAAAAAAAATCCCAAGTACATAAAATATTTATTGGTCTTAGGTAATCAACTTAAAAATAGTTAACAGTCATCAACTGCTATTGGCAGGAGTTCTTTTTTTAATTGATTGACTGATTTTGGAGAGAAAAGGGAAGGGGGTGAGCGAAAAACACTGATTTGTTGTTCCACTTATTTATGCATTCACTAGTTGATTCTTGTACAAGAGGGGACCCCCCCAAAAAACAATTTATTTGTAAAAAATTGTGTATTTCTTCTTACACATTTAAACTTCAGTCACCTTCACAGTACTCTCCATTTGAAGCAATACACCTATTGAGACATTTTTTCCACTGCCCAGAGCAGTTTTTGAACTCATCAATTTTGATGACTTTTAGTGCTTCTGCTGTTTCTTGTTTCACGTCTTCCACATCGGCAAAATGTTTCCCTTTAAGGATTTTTTTCATTCAGGGAAACAAAAAAAAAGTCACTCGGGCAAGGTCAAGTGAATGGGGAGGGTGGGACATGGAGGTCATGCTGTTTTTTGGTCAAAAAATACTGAACACTCAGCGCGGTGTGGGCAAGTGTGCTTGTAAATCACCCACCATGAAATGGGCAAACACACTGAAAGAGTCTTCAAAAATATTCACTGAAGCCGAAAGCAGCCTTTCACAACAACACTGCTGGTCCACTGATACGGGTAGGTTCCTAG
This sequence comes from Mormoops blainvillei, assembly GCA_004026545.1. NCBI lineage: Eukaryota > Metazoa > Chordata > Mammalia > Chiroptera > Mormoopidae > Mormoops > Mormoops blainvillei. The sequence goes on along the minus strand of PVJD01000383.1, from coordinate 89,075 downwards.
GACACTCACCTAGTGAGGGAAGCTTATGCTACAAGGGGCCCGCCCTCCAGAGCATAATTCTGGGATTTTTCCCTGACTGGGGATCGAACCTGCAACCCTAGCATATCAGGATAATGCTCTAATCAACTGAGCTACCTGGCCAGGGCAGAAGTCCTTATAAAGACTACAGAATAAAGATTTTAAAGAGAAGAGAGGATAGACCAAAGTTTATTGAACTGTTAATAAATACTTCTGACTGCTCTGAGATTTTCTTATTCTAAAAAATTACCAGGTCCCTCAAATCATATGCTTTTCTGTATACATACCAATAGAGGTTTAAAGGGGGGCTCCACCTTCCGAGCCAGCAACTCTTCCCAGTTAATATGTCTGAAGAACGGATGAGCCTAGGGAAAAAAAAAAGAGAAGAAAGAACAGTCAAGGGGAATAGGCTTCATAGGGCTGACAACTGCCTGCCTTCATTTACCAATTACAAAATAAGCTATACTCATAAGCAACTACATACAAACTTCACAAATACATAAAATTAGCCTTATCTTCCCCTCAAACCACCAAGCATGCCAATCCCTACTTGAACTTCTCCAGCATCCCCAGGACCAGCTCCGAGACGAGAAGCAGCATTTCTTTTCAGCAGCTTTAAGAAGAAGGAAAAACCACTGGTGAACTTTACTTAGCCAAATTAATTTTCTTTATAGAATTTTTTCTTTATAGATTTGCTTGTCTATTTTGCCTTGGGAAAATATGAGTTATTAATTACTACTAAATATTACTTGGAAATAAAAAGAAAAGAAAATCTTTAAACAAATTCGTACTTTCCCTACAAAAACTGTAGGCTTTTTCATTCAATATCCATGCATGATTCTTTATTCAAAATGTATGTTGAATTCTATTTAAATTCTAACAGTTGAAGCTTATGGTTTCAGTGCCTATTTGAGAACCTACCTTTTTAAGCAGATCTCTGGCTTCTTGTGTGAGGTAGGGAGGCAAATTGAGTTTACATTTGAGGATTTTGTCAATTGTTTTCTTTCTATTCTCCCCAGTGAACGGGGGCTAAAAGTAGAAGAGAATGAGGAAAAATTAGCATATAAAAAATCAAATTTTTAATAATAGAATTATCCATTTCCTGAATTAGTCAGTGATGCAGAGAGATCAGAAGTATATGCTATGATACGGGGACTGCAAAAGACCTTTAGTTCTTAAACAACAAGACAGAGGAAATAGCAATGTCCTGGAAGGAACTGAGTTTCCTCCATTAACTTTGTGTGATAATCAGTGATTTATGTGATTTTATGCTTCATTTTCTCCATTTATAAAATAAGGGCAGTAACTATTTTACATCTATCTCAAAGAACTGCCATGACATAGAAAATTTAATTGAAGATGTTTTTAAAAGTTCAGGGGCCCATACTACTTACTAAAACAGCATTTTTAGTGCTACATTTTTAAAAATAACTCCATTGGTAATATTTTCAAGAAGCACAGGAAAGGTCTCTTGCTACAAAGACTCAGCAACTACTCAGCACAGACCATACATAATACATGTAGCTTTTAACTGTGCACCTACTGCTCCAGTCAGCATGTCATACATTAATGCTCCCAAACTCCACCAATCCACAGCACGATTATGGCCACTTCGCATCAAGATTTCAGGGGCCCTACAATGAGAAAAACAATATGCCTAAAAAATTCACCCATTTGCATATCACTTGAATAAGAAGTTTAAAAACAAAATATGAAGCCAAATAATGGTACAGAAAATTTAGCACATTATTACTTAAACCAGGTAAAAGATAGCTATTACCCCCAAACCAGTTATATTTCTTTCAACATGCAGCTCACATGTATTCTATTGTTCCACAAAATGTGTGTGTGACTGTTCCATCATGAATAGATTCTTTGCATAGTCCAAAGTCTGTTAGTTTCACATGACCTACAATGAAAGATTATAGTATGGTTATTCTGAGACTTCTAAGTATATGTAGTGTTTGAACATATCATACAAGATAATAATCTATCCTTCCACTTAACTCTTTTCTGCTTTACTTTTTTTTTGAAGATGTCAAGAACTAGCGAGGTGCCAACCATAAAATGGGATGTTAACTCTTTAAGGCTAGGGCAGAGTCATCTTTTGCCAATGATATTATCTATCTGGAAAAAGGGAAAATAAAGATAGAGTGAAACAGTTTTCTAAGGCTCCAGCTTAACCTATACCTGAAATCCTCTACCATCCTGAGAAAGTAATTCCTGGGAAAACTTGATGAAATCTGGTTAAAATACACAGACCCTAATAAAGATATTTTGCACCTTTTAAACAAAGGTGTCACCCTGGCTGGTGTGGCTCAGTGGGTTGAGCACTGGTCTGCCAATAGAAAGGTTGCTGGTTTGATTCCCAGTCAGGGCACATGCCCAGTTTGCAGGCCAGGTCCCCAGTAGGGGATGCACAAGAGGCAACCACAGGTTGTTTCTCTCCCTCTCTTTCTCCCTCCCTTCCCCTCTCTCTAAAAATAAATAAAATCTTTTAAAAAGAATAAACAAAGGTGTGACACAGTACTTCAGATATATAGCTTTTATCACAGTGAACTGTGACTGGACAGTTCTTAAAATGGTCTCAGAAAGTCACTATAACAAGTTAGCTCATTATGCTAATATGCTACCAGTTCATAAAAAGAGATGAAATTGCTACATGGCATGGGACCATCATCTCAGAGTCAGAAAGTAATAAACTCACCACCTTACACAAAGAACATCTCAGTTCAAGTTCAGCTTCACTCAACTGTCATTAGATATCCAGTGGTTCAACAACCCCAAGGACCCTACTATTCCTGGTTTATTTCAGAAAAAAAAGGCAATGGCCTGTTGATTCAAATGTAAATATGTACTTCACTCTGACACAGAAGAAATATGACCTCCATTTTCACAGAACAACCTGACACACCCAAGCTTATGAATCAAAAAGCTTAGTCACTTCCCTATTCTATCCTTCACCTTATAATTCTGAATCAGTATCCATGTTTGGGGGATGGGTGCAGAACTAAGAGGGAGGGAACTATGTATATTTCCATGATGTACTTGCTTAAATATAGTCTTTCTCCTTTAAAAAAATGAAAGAGGAGAGAATAAAGCACAATTTGAAACATTTATACATACAGGCATTAACTGTCCATACACCATTTTCTGCCCAAGAATTTAAAACTGTTAACTACCTTGTGCATCATTCTGTAGACATGTAAGGATCAGCAACTGCTACCAGACCCCCAGATATCCATGTTAGCTGGTTGCCAGGCCCCAGATACTCTGGTTAGCTGGTTGCTCCTTTGAAGTGTGAGTGAACTACCAAGTCTACCCAGCCCAGATTACTCTCACATTAAACTTAACTGTCTGTAGCAGGATGCAACTGAAATCAAAACCCACTCTGCTGGATCTATAGCTGTACAGAATATTACTGTCTGATTTTTACATTTGTTGTCACAAATTACAGCAAGAATAAACTCATGCTTACTGAACATTTTATTTCCAAAGCCACATCAATTATTTTGGTTCAATTCTAAGCCTGTCCTTTTTTATAGCATTAATAAAAACTATCATAGAAAGTATTGCTTCTAATAATTATATATTTTCATCATTAAAGAAAACCCAATATGTAAAGTTAAGATTCACTTTCCAATTTAAGGAATAAACTAAAACTTGTGTTTGGACTGGCTTTGGCTCACCACACTTTATGTAAGGATTTCTAAAAAATGATAAGCTATAAAGACTAAGAATTAAATTTAAAAAGGCAGCTGAGTGGCCAGTTATTCTCAACTCCGTTTAACCACAAATACCATAAATCAAACATAAATACCTAAATATTTAAATCTCAACAAGTATCATGATGCCAGAAATTCTGATGGAGAAAGGTATATAATAATAGACAAATGATATGGGACTTTGAAAATGACCATGACCTGTGTGGGAGGGTTTTAAGATGATTATTTACTATAGAATTGTTTACAGTATATCTCCACCTTGGTGATTAAGCATGATATTCTCCGGCTTCAGGTCTCTGTAGATGATCCCCTTTTGATGTAAATGCCCCAAAGCCATGGAGATTTCTGCCAAGTAAAAGCTGGAAACAAAAGCGATTTAATAAAATTAAAAAGAGTAATCTACTCAAAGCAGTTTATGTATGGAGCAAAATACCTTGGAAGAAACTGACATGCACCAAAGACCAAATTAGTGGCGGGGGGAATATTGAGGGTAGAGATGGCATAGGATGCTGCCAAAAGGCATGGAGACATGTTTCACTCATTTAGTGAAACTATAAATGTTTTATTTCATCATCAGAACATATTGCTAAAATTGCAAAGAAGTCCAGAATATGCCAAACTGTTACTAATCATGTTTTGTTCTGTCTGTGTAGGAACTAAGCCAATAGCCATTCAGATCAAAACAAATTTTTCCCACCCACCCCCAATTTTAAAATCCCACAGGAAATAAGAATTTTATTATTCTCAAAGAGCAAATCTTAGTTTCAGAAGATATCTCGTAACCTGACCCTTAGAAGCCCAATCATCCCTTACTTAATACGGCTGCATATTTATACACAGTACAAACCCACAGTATCTGCCCTCCCTCTTGCCAGACAGCCCACAACTATAAACTGTGTGACACTCAAATTTATCTACCTCAAAAGAATAAAGGGCTGAGTCAACCCTGTCTGGATTCGAAAAGCACAAGGCACTGCAATACTGGCTGCATAACAATGTTGCAATCCTGCAGATTACTCCAGGATGGACAGGGTGTGTCCTAGAGGACTGAGGCAGTTTCACAGCCAGCACGACCACAAACAGCCTCCAACATGGCTCAGAGAGCCTCCTCCAAAAAAGGGCACTTCATCCCTAAGGCTCTTAAATGCAGCTTCTGTGTTAGAAAAGGCCTGAAATTAAACAATGGAATGCAGTTTGGTAATTAAGGTAGAAAAAACATTTAAGTGTTTTCTATTCAATTAATGTGTAGGATAAACTGATTTATTGTTACCCAATACTATCATCTCACAAAAGGATGTGTATATTTTTAATTTGAAGCAGATGCCATCTTAAGAAATAGGAGGGTATATCCCATCCTAGGCATAGAATCAATCCACAGATGATACGTGCAGGCTTATCACCTCCCTAAGACTGCACCTTGGGAACTGGAAAGTCTAAAAAAAAACTGAGATGATTGCTGGTACTTTCCATTGTTCCACACATAAAGGTTCACTGGAAAATGACACTCACCCACAACCAAGGCACGCAGCTTACCAATTCAAGGAAAGAAAGCCCCAGTGAGAATGGTTCTGTTAGGAACTGGCGTGAAGAAGGTTCCACCCAAGGCCTGGAGGCAAAGGAATGATGTGACCTCCAATAGCTGCCCAGTTGCAAAGTTGCTTCTCCCCCTTTAAGTCCTGAGTGACTGGCTCCAGAACAATTTATTGAATCATTTGGCTGCCCACAGTGGGAATAAGGCTTTGCTTGTAATTATATAAATCATTACCTGAATCCATGCAACCACAAAAATTTCACTTACCAGGCTGTGTCTTCCATAAATATTCCCTCTCTTTCTAACTGCATAAATAATTCTCCTCCTGTAAATAAACAGAAAAGATATTAGAAAATAAAACAATCTTTATTTCCAACCCATTTCTAATGAGAGGCTCTGTGCTTTCCTTTTAACCATAATTAAAAGACATCAGCCCCTTAAAAGAAACAGATCCTAAAAATTATAGGTCTAAAACTAAGTCCGCAGGATTCTATTTTTAGCAATGTTCCCGCTCTTATGTGAAGTACGTAAATTTTGAAATTCTAGGTTTTATATATATAAACTTAAAAATATTTATAGATTCCAGACCCGAGTAAAAAAGAAATCTTGACTAAAGCTTCTCTAGCACTTCTCTAACACTCTAACACTAAGTAGAAAAATGTTAGTATATAATTAAAACCACCCTTGCAAATTAGCAAATGCCCACAGTCTCATAACTCTTAAGACTACAATAAGTTGGCAGCAGCCTTGCAAAAGCATGACACGATCTGAGTATCAAAATAAATTATAATAAAGGGTTACATCCCACTGAATAATCTTAGAATCCATGAGTCCACAGTAGTATAAATCAATGAATAGATAAATAAATCTTAGATAAGTATATTTTTTAAATGGGAGAGATGGGAAAACTCTTTATTACAGCTGAATGCCAAATAACAAATGAAGGAGGCATGATGGAATAAGAAAAATCACTTGGCAACCATCACAGTTAATTGTTTTGGGCAAGAATCAATGGATGCTAAAACCATATGTGAAAAGCCTGATGAGAGATGAGATATTTAAGTAATCTCAAAATATCTCCTCATGCTACTTATTAATTACAAAGGGGAAACCTCACCAGGGTAAAAACTGGCAGACAGGGCCTTATACAAAGATATATATATATCAGGTACCTCCTGATCTGATACACAAAGAAGGAAACAATGTCACGTGGATGGTCCTCCCAAAAAATGAATAACCTGAAACTAATCCTGAGGAAACATCAGACAAGCACAAATTGATGCATTCTACAAAATAACTTGCCTGTACTCATCAAAAATGTCAAAGTCATGAGAGACAAAGAAAGACTGAGGAACTGTTCTAGATTAAAGAAAACTAAGATTATTGTATCAATGTTAATTTCCTATTTTTAATAATTTTAGTATAGTTATGTAAGATACTATTGTTGATTTTTTAAAATATATACTACAGTATTTAGGGGTAAAGGGAAAGCATGTCAACAACACTCTCTTAAATAGTTCACAAAAAAATTATTATATATGTATTCATGTGTGTATATATACATATATACACACATACATATATACATATACATAGAGAGAAAAAGAAAGACAAGGATGAAACAAAACAATTGTGGTAAATGATAACACTTGGGGAATCTAGGTGTGGGGTATGTGGTAACTGTTTGTACTATTCTTGCAACTTTTTGTGTAAATCTGAAATTATGTCAAAATGAAGTTACAAGAAAAAATGGCAAATGTCACAAAAAAGTTACTAAATTCTGCAGCTTTCTGTTTCACGTTACACACTATTAGGAAATCTCTGTTTTTCAGAAAACTGAAGTGTGTTTGCTCTGATCTAGAAATAATATGAGGAGCTCGAGTTCCTGGAGGTGGTGAACTCTGCAGAACATGGATGATTCCTAACGTAAACTGCTTAATCTATCAGTAAGGCTACATTTACCAAAATACTTATGTATTAAGATGCATTTCCAAAAATAGTCAATATCTTAAACAATACTTTCAGTAAATTTTCCACTTCAGTTTAGAAAGAAATACTTTAATGGTTTATTTGAATTCCAGTATCTTACCCAAGTGCAGTCAATTCGATGGCTCTATTAAGTAGGTGTCTGTTATTTTATTAAATAACTGATTACAAAGGAAATAAGATAAAATTTTACAGACGGGAGAAAAAACCTTAACTTTTAAAGTTTCCTTCATATTTGTCTGCAAAAAGAAACATCTGGTCACATCGGAATTCCTTATGTCAATGTATTCATCAATTTTAAGAAATGCTTGATCACATTCAGAAAAGCACTTTTCCATTGGAAACTAATGTTTTGACCCAGTTTCTGGAGCAAATGCAAATAATTACACCAAACTGTGTGTACTGACCGCTGAGATACTCAAGGATGAGGTAGAGTTTTCCACCAGTCTGAAAGGCATAAATTAAATCCACAATGAAGGGATGCTTTACTTCCTCCAGAATATTCCGTTCTGCTTTTGTATGAGCTGTATCTTTAGCATTTCTTACTATCATTGCCTAAAGGAAAAGAGATGATCTATAAGAACAAAATAGTAGACATTTGATTCTATAGTAGCTGGAAAATCTACTTTGTGCTTTTCTTGCCAATGTCAAACTATTAATCATAGTTACCACTAGAAAATGAGATAGGGATCAATGGAAGGCACTTTAATCTATATATATCTGTACTGTTTGGATTTTTTTGCAGTGAACATGTACAACAAATGAAAGCCTAAAGGTATTTTTTTTTAATGTAAACAGATTAAGTTTATTCATATATTCATTAATTGTTGAATGTCTACTATGCTTTTGGCTCTGCAACAAGAAAGCAGAACTAACAAAAGGAGCCTGTAGCCCATAGGAGCCTCAAGTCTCAGGAAACAGAGATAAGCCAATGGAGGAAAGCTTAAGGTGCTAGGAGTGAACAGGGGAACTGTATCTGACCTGGTAAGAAGTCTTACTTGAGGTGACGGTACCTAAAATGTATCATAAAAAGTTACTAGGACAAAATGTGGAGGACATAAAAAAAGCATTCCCTTTGCAAAAGAGGTTTGACAGGACAAGACATGTCTAGGGACTCTGTAAGTAGTTCAGTATGGTTAGAGGTAGTTAGAGATTAGGCAGAAGACATGGTTGAGGCCAGAAAATGGAAGGCCTCGGCATCTACGCAAAGGCATTTGAATCATATCTTACAGGCAGAGGAGCAATGTTGAGGTAAGGAAATGAGTAACACTTGACTTTCAGAAAACAGTTCTAGTAACAATGTGAAGTTCTAGGGAAGAAATGAAATGAGACCAGTCAGAAGACAATGAACTAAGCAAGAAGTCAGACCTGTATCTAAAAAAATGAAGGCTGAATAAAACAGATATGGTAAAGGTACATCCATTAGCATTTGCTGACTGACTAGATGTGAGAAGAAATGATGACATCATGGTTTCTGTTTAAGTAATAGCATAGACAATGGTGTCATTTAATAACTGGTAATGGACATGAAGAAAAAAGTTTTGGGGAAAAAAATGGTGCACTGTTTTGGACATGTTAAGACTCATTACTAGGACTAAGTTCTGGTGCACCTCCAGCAACATGCAAAAGCACATACACAAGGTTATTAGTTGCAATATTATCTGTAAAAGTGAAACATTAGAAACTACTTAAATCCCATGCATAAAACACTGGCTGAAAACCTATAGGCTGGCTACACGATGTGTAAAAAAGCTATACAAAGAATGAGAAACATTTCTGTTAAAGCCAAGTGCAAAACAGCATATATGGCATGAGAGTATACACAGTATGGCACCTTTTTGTGTAAGAAAGGGGAAATAAGAATATGTATATATGTCTCTGCTTATATCTGCAATTATAAAACCCAACTAAGATAAACCAAAACTAATGACAACAGAAAAGTACGAAAGGGAATGAGACACACCTTCTGAGTAACACCTCAATGGTTTTCTCATTCATTTTTTTTCTGGCCTAAATCAAATATTACTATGATTACAAAATGGAGATTTTGAATTCTGAACCATGTTAATGTTTTATACATTCCAAAAATAAAGTTAAATCAACAAGGATGGGGGAGGGAAATAAAACTGAATACAACAGAAATACATATATTTTATATTTTTTTTATTGATTGATTTTGAGAGAGACAGAAGAGGGGAGAGAGAGACAACAAAACACTGATTTGTTGTTTCACTTATTTATGCACTCATTAGTTGATTTTTGTATCCTTGTATCTTGTGCCCTAACCCCAGGATCAAACCTGCAACCTTGGCGTATTGGGACAATGCTCTACCCAACTGAGCTACCCAGCCAGGGCTCAGAAATATGTAATTTAATTGAATGTTACACTAAAAAGTTTACCACAGTAGACTACTGATAGTTAAGTAACTTTATACTACACACTGAGTGACATATATGTAAGCATAACATCACAAAAAATTGCAAACAAATCTTTTTTTTTTCAATTACAGTTTACATTCATTATTATTTTGTATTAGTTTCAGGTATATAGCATAGTAGTTAGACAATCATATGCTGTACAAAGTATTCCCCCTGATATTTCTAGTGCTCACCTGGCACCATACATAGTTATTACAATATAATTTACTATATTTTCTATGCTATACTTAAGAAATCTTAAACCACACTTAGTAGGTTTGTAGCTGCCAGTAGTGTTGGTATTCTCGAATTATTATGCATACATTGTACAACTGAGCAAATGAGTAAATTTGCTGGCATTATCAGGCATCTCACTATGGAAAACAAATGTAAATATGGACTGAGGGAAGAAGAAATTTACAAAACTGGACTGGAATTAGGGATATCAAAATGAAGCCATGATTTAAAACAAAGACAACCAATGTCACCCCAATAAATTTAATATAAAAATAAATAAATAAGGAAAAAAAAACAAAAGCTTCCTAGCTCTGTCCACTTCAAGAGCCAGAAACAATGACACTTTAGTAGTAAGGGGCATAGCTGGCACCCATATCTTGATTTCCCTATCAAATGAAATCAAGGCTTCTTGGAGAAATGGCTGTGGGCCAGGGTCAGGGAAAGTGCGGGGTGAAGCTGAAGCACTCTAACGCACCGAAACCTAAGGAAGTATTCCAAACTCGAAAGGGATATGTTAAAAGGACACAGAAGTCATCTTTTTAAAATTATTTTTAAAGATTTTATTCATTTATTATTATTTTTTAGAAGTCATCTTAATAGAGCTCTCTAGCAAAATTTGGGACAATTTGAGGGTCATCATAGATAACAAAAGAAACAGATAACATCAGGAAAAAAAGTTCATACTGACTCTTAAAAAATTAAATTTAAAAAAGCATGTAAAGCTCTTATCTACAGACTTATACAAATATAGAAAAAAAATAAAAAGAAAAGGGTCTCCATTTTATAAGCACCATAGTAATATTTAACTTGAACAAAAAACAATGGATGAGAAAACCATTGGGGAAAAGATTACTAGCACAGAAAACTCAACACAGTCTCTTCCTAGACATTTATTAATTACAAAGGTGAAAAAGTATCTATACAATGGAAAATCTGGTGGACACTACCTCAAGCAAGTGATCAAACTCAATCTTGTTGAATAGTGGGATGGAGTGACATAATGTACTTCCTCAGCCTATGCACTTAGGACACAACACACCTGCAAAAAGTATTTAACCTAAATTTAAAATTTAAGTGTTTTCATGAGAAAATAATGAAACATACCCGAATTAAGGGAAACTGCAAAACAACTGGGCTGGATTTTTCCAAAAAGATGTCAATGTCATCAAACACCAAAAAAAAAAAAAAAAAAAAAAAAAAGAGGGGGGGACAAGGGGAACAAAAAAAAAAAAAAAAAAAAAAAAAAAAAAAAAAAAAAAAGTGGGGGGGTGCAGGGGGAGCTCCAGAGTAAAGGAAACTAAACAGGACAACTAAATGCAATGTATGATCCTTGACTAACTCTTGAACACTAAAAACAAACATAACAGCTAGAAAGGATATTACTGACACAATGGGGAAGTTTAAGTATGGACAATGTACTTGAAAATTTGAGAGCAGTGCTATATATCAATATTAAATTTCCTAAAGGGGACAATTATACAGTGGTTACATACGAAAATGCCCTCAACCTTGGCCAGTGTGACTCAGTTGGTTGGAGTGTCATCCCATAAACTGAAAGGTTTGGGTTCAATTCCCCGTCAGGGCATATGCTTGGGTTGCAGGTTCGGCCATCACTCGAGGCATGTGCAAGAGATAACCACTCAATGTTTCTCTCCCTCTTCATCTCCCTCCCTCCCGCTCTCTGTCAAAAAATCAATAAGCATGACCACAGGTGAGGATATTAAAAAAATAAGAAGAAAAGAAAATGTCCTTAGTTTTGAAAGATACATACAGAAATACATACAGAGATTTAAAAAATTAAGGGCAAAGTGCCACTATGTCTACAACAAAAAAATAAAATAAAAAATTTTAATAGGCCCTGGACGGCTAGCACAGTTGGTTAGAGTATCATCCTGATATGTCAAGGATATGATTAGATCCCTGGTCAGGGCGCATACAAGAAACCACCAAGGAATGTATAAATAAGTGGAACAACAAATCAATGTTTCTCTCTCTGGCTCTAAAATCAATTTAAAAAATTTTAATATGCATATATCAAGAGAGGAGAGGATGAGAGGGAGAGGCAGACAAAGAAAATACGGCAAACTTAAAATGGCGGTCACTGTACTATTCTTGCAGCTCTTTGGAAAGCTTTAAAAATTTCAAATATATATTATTTTTTAACTGTTCAGGAGGTTTGAATTTTTTAAATAAGTAATTCTGAGAAAGTCTGAGAGGCAAGGGGCTAAGAGATAAGATAAAAAACTGGTAAAGTAGAATCAAAGAAGTCAAGGAAGCAGTGTTTCAAAAAACTGCTGTCAAATAGCTTCAATACAACAGAGAGGTTATTTAAGGATGAATTATGTAAAGATCACTGGATTCAGCAATTAGGAGATCAGTGGTGACCTAGGGGACAAGAATTTCATTGCAATAGCAGTCATTAAGCCAAAATATAGTGAGTGAAAAAGGAATAATACATGACTTCTCAAGAAATTCAGAAGCTACAGTGAAGGAAGGATTTGTTTCGCTAAATATGGCAAAGACATGAATATATAAAAATAAGAGAGAGAGAGGAGTGGCAGAGAAAAGACCCTGAAGAGGCAGAAAGTGATGGGATCCAAAACATAAAGAGAGGGTTTAAGCTTTGGAAAGAAGGAGGAACCTATCTCCCATTAAGACTGGAGAGAAAGAAGTATAGATGAAAATGCAGATTAATGTGGTACTGAGGGTAGAGTTCAGAGCAGAAAGTCAAAGGAGTCACAACTGACAGCCTCAAGCTGACAGGGAAGCAGTCTGCTAAAAGGAGTAGGGGAAGGGACAGTAAAGGCTCTAACAGTTGTAGAGAACGGAAGGAGTTGTCTAGGGATATGAAGAAAAATGTTTGGTGAATACTGAGGGTCCAAATGAATTGGGGACTATGAATTTGACCCAGCAGCAATCTACAAGTCTGTCTGATTTCTGCCAGTAATGCTCAATAGCTGAGATACAAGAATAAAGGAGACTAAATTGACAACTAAATTAAGATTAGGACTTTCCTGAACATAAGGTCAATGGAGCTAGCAAGTGACTGAAGTGGTAGATCATGTTGATTAGGCTGGATTCAGAATAAAGTGAATTAACCAATGACACCCCTAATAAATCCAATAAAAATTAAAGTTTTTAAAAAATAGCTTATACATTAAAAAAGAAAAAGAATAAAATGAAATAAGAAAGAGGCTAAGAACTTGAGGGAAAAAAACAGAAAAGTCAAAAGACTAAAGGGCTGCCCTGCCTGGTACAGCTCGGTGGATTGAGCCCTGGCCTATGAACTAAGGAGTTGCCAGTTCGATTCCCCAGTCAGGGCACATGCCTGGGTTGCCGGCCAGGTCCCCAGTACGGGGCGCTTGAGAGGCAACCTTACATTGGTGTTTCTCTTTCTCCCTCCCTTCCCTTCTCTCTAAAAAAAAAACAAAAAACACTAAAGAGCTTAGGGCCAAAGACCAGGCATTATGGAAATAAAGAAGTAAAAAAACTGTTTTTCTATTTTAGCCCAATATTTCAGAAGTGGAGGACATGACCATAGGGGTTAGTGAAGTGGAATGAATGTGAAAACTAACAGAATTGAGATCATTAAAAAATTAAAAGGCTAGGCTATTGACTGATTACTCATTTAATATAAGGGCAGTGAAGACACTCAGGATGACAAGACCTGGGAGTGGGGGAGTGGGGGGATAAAAGATGAGAGGGTGCTACCTGCTTAAACCTCAAAGTAGTATGGATTTTGACTACAGGATAGAAGAGTAATTTTAAGAATAAGCTTGGCACTGGCCGGGTACATCAGTTGGTTAGAGAGCCGCCCTGATATGCCGAGGCTGTGGGTTCAATCTCTGGTCAGGGCACATACAAGAAGTAACCAATGAATGCATAAATAAGTGGAACAATAAATGATGTTTCTCTCTCTCCCTTCCTCTTTCTCTCTCTAAAATCAATGTTTAAAAAAAAATTTTTTTTAAAGAATAAGCTAATCAGTACTTACCCTGAATTATACAGTAAGCAGAGTAAGAGGCAGAGACTACATTTGTTTAAAATGCTAAATCCCAGTATCTAGTACAATGCCTGGTACATTACTGGTTCAATAAAAGAAGGCATGGAAGAAGCATGACCTATCTGTGAGCCAACAGCCTTTGGCCAAAGGTTCTAAAATTTACAGTGCAGGTCAAACGAATGGCACAGAAAATAATAGTTCACTTTCAGAGTACATTTTTTTTTTTTTTTGCAGTGGTAGGGTAGGGACTTAGTTGTTGGAAACAGTCTTTTCCTCAACCTTTTGCCATGAGCAAATACCCAAATGGGACCATACCTATAAGGACAGACTGTCCAGATACAAACAACTCACTTAAGAAAAGGGGACACCTGGTTCTACTCTGCTTTATCCTTCAAGGCTTTCGAAAAGAGGTATATTCTTCCCACATACTCAGGTCAGTAGGGTTATTACTCTCCACTTCCAAGATAAAAAATCAGAAGAAATAAACTCGAAGAGGGTATATAGCCATCTTACCTAGGGATTTAGGAATTAAAACTCTGGGCTTAGCCCTAGCAACCTCTTTGCTTTTACTATTTTTTTTTTGTGAGCTTTTTCAGGGATACCAAGAATGGGACAGTATCTGGTTCTACAGCCAGGCTTGGGGAAAGAAACACCCTGAACATGGGAAGGAGTGATAGCCAAGTAAAAGGAGAGGCAAGCAAGTTAGATCTTAGATGTCTTGGCCCAAAAAAGGAGGCCTGACATTTAGCAGTAATTAAGTCTATGGATTTCCCAATCCACCACACCCACCAACCTTCTGTTCCACCCTCTTCTTTTCATTACAGATACCTGTGTCAGAAACATACCTCACTCACGATATAATTACTGAATATGACTAATTATGGTCAGCCCTGATTAGCAGGAATGAATAAGCAACATATCCAAAGGAATGGATTACTCTTAAGAATATTAGCCAGTACTTCTTTGGACATTTCTAGAATAAGCACTATACTGTCTCTAATTCTACACCTATAAAAAATCATTAATCTCAAATGATTCCAATGGGAAAGCCAGATAGCAGATTAATCCTGACTTGCTAATGCAGAGGTTGATGTTCAGAATCCCTAAACTGCTTCTTTAAAACAATCACCATTAATGTGTGGCCATAATATATTGCTCAGCTTTTAAGGTAAGAAGTTATTTATACAGCTTACATGAAAATCAAGATAAAAATCAAAATATTAAAAACCCTACAAAATTTTTAAAAAGTCATTTTGATTACCTTTAATAGTTTTCTACTAATATTTGTTTTAAGACAGTGTGATCTTTTCAGAAATTAAGACCCAATTAAAAAAAAACAAGAAGCCAAACACACATAATCCATCTTCAAGAAACCTAGGAAACATGGGTAGCTCCAAACCTCAAAAAGTAGAGACGGAAAGATGTCAGAGCAACAGCACCTGACTTAGTAGAGTGGGGTGTGATCAAACCTAAATGCATGACAAGAAGATTAACTCAAAATAAGTTGATTCCATCTACAGAATCATAGCAGGGCTCAAAAATCAGAGGCAATAATTAAAAGGAAGGAAAAGAAATTGGTCATCAGGGACTGCAGCAAGCAGAAGGCAGAGGAATAAAAACAGGGAGATTATCTGAAAGTCTGCATAAGGAACAGACACACCAACAAGGCTCCCATCCCCACACTAACTAGCCAGGAAACTACCACTTGGAGGTGTATTTTCTAGAAAAAAAGAGGGTGCAGGATCAATGCAGAGTGAAGCTGAAGTATCAATAAAAATTAGTTCAGTGAAAGTCTGCATTGTGGAAAGGGGAGATCTCCATCTCCTCTGTCTCATCTAGCTCTGGAATGCTTTTCTAGGCAAAAGAATAGAGGATCTTTCTCAGCACCAATTAATCCATACCAGAAAAAAGACATGTGGACACTGATACTTGGAGGTTCTCAGTCAATTGCCAGGTAACCACATGACTGCCCTACAGAGAAGCCAACATTCATAGAACTTCCGATCAGCTTTTCAGAATTCCACTCTTAAATGTGATCAGTGAGGGACACCAGATATCTAAAGAAGGCCTTTGACATGGAACAGAAATCCTAAATCAAAGTCAAAGAAAACAGGAACTTAGAAAAGTGACATAGCCCTGGCTGGTGTGCCTTAGTGGACTGAGTGTCCATCTGTGAATCAAAAGGTCGCTGATTCGATTCCCCATCAGGGCATGTGGCTGGGTTGCAGGCCAGGTCCTCAGCTGGCGGCATGCAAGAGGCAACCAGTCCATGTTTCTCTCCCTCTCTTTCTCCATCCCTCCCCTCTCTCTAAAAATAAATAAATAAAATCTTTTTTTTAAAAAGTGACACAATAAATTTCTACACCCTGACAGGGTAGCTCAGTTGGTTAAAGCATTGTCCCAATATGCCAAGGTTGTGGGCTCAATCCCCCCCAACAGGGTACATACAATGAATGCATAAGGAACAATAAATCAATGTTTTTTTCCCCCTCTCTCTCTCTTTC
This sequence comes from Mormoops blainvillei, assembly GCA_004026545.1. Classification (NCBI taxonomy): domain Eukaryota; kingdom Metazoa; phylum Chordata; class Mammalia; order Chiroptera; family Mormoopidae; genus Mormoops; species Mormoops blainvillei. The sequence goes on along the minus strand of PVJD01000383.1, from coordinate 72,653 downwards.
TAAAAACCAAGCAATCAATCAATTTCTAGAAAAGTCTCAGAAAGTAAAGAAAAAGACAAGGAAGTAAACAAATGGAAAAGATATGAAAAACAAATGATCGGTCCAGGAGGCTCAACGTCCAACTAACTTCAATTTCAAGACAAGAAAACAGTAGAGGGGTAAGTTATCAAAGAGATCATAATAAAATTTCCTAGAGCTGAAGAACTGAAACTTTTAGGACTGAAAGAGTAAAAATAAACAAAATAAGAATCAAAGCAAGACATATCACTATAAAAACTTAGGATAACAGAAATAAAAAGAACATCTTAAATATTTTCAAAGAAAACTAGATCTATAAAGGATTGGGAGTCAGAATGGTAAGGAATTTCTCAACAGAAACATTCAAAGCTAGACAAAAACGCAGCAAAATCCTGAATGAAAATTACTTTCAACTTAAAAACTGCACCCAATCAAACAAGTATGAGGGTATAATAAGGAAATTTTCAAATATGCAATATTTCCCCCAAAAACTTACCTTCATTCATCCTTTCTCAGGAAGTCACCAGTAGGTGATCACTAAAACAAGGGAACAGGAGCCCCGGCTGGTGTGGCTCAGTGGATTAAGCACCGGACTACAAACCAAAGGGCTGCTGGTTCAATTCCCAGTAAGGGCACCTGCCTGGTTTACAGGTCAGGTCCCCTGTAGGGGACGCACAAGAGGCAACCACACATTGATGTTTCTTTCTCTTTCTCCCTCCCTTCCCCTCTCTAAAAATAAATAAAAATTTAAAAAATAAATAAATAATAAATAAATAAAACAAGAGAACAAGGGCATAAACTATGGAAAAGGAAGATATGGGACCCAGGAAAGAAAGAATTCAACGTTGAAGGAGTCAAGAGAATTCCAAGGACTGTGGTAAAGGGAAAGTCCAATATACCTAGAGAGCTATCAGTACAGAAGGCTCCTATGGGATATCTCTAGGGAAGTAAATGGAGCTGAAGATTATCTAATAACAAGTGTGACCATAGAACACTGGCCTGAAAGGTGTTTTACAGAGTTCTTGGAAGGTATGGGAAGACAACTGTAGATTCAATAGAACTGAAGCAAAACAAGAGGACAAGGTAAAGAGAGGAAGGTGTAAAGAGAGTCAAATAGAAAGTCAATACATAATTCTAAAACTCATGAGTTAAGTGATAGCAAAATATGCTTATTACTTAGAAATATGGAGACCAGAACAAAGAGCTAAAAGAGTTACCTTGGAGAAGAATTGAAAGAGCTCTGCTTTCTACCCTCCCCAAGCAGACAGTAAATAGGAATAATAATAATCAAACATATCTCACATTCTAAGAGGACTTACTTGTGTTAGAAATATTTTTTGACTGAGAATTTTAGGCCAAAATGTGGATTTTTTAGCAATTAAGAATATAGTTTTGAGGAGAAAAAGGAGGAAAGGAGTCACCTTTTTAAGCACCTTCATGGCAAATATTTTCCCAGTATTTGCTCCTGTTACTTTTCGTACTTGGAAAACCTGTAAAAAAACAAAAGTGTTTGTATGTTATTGAAAGCTAAAACTATACTAGTCACATGCCCTTAATTCCTATTTATAAGAAACAAATGATACAGTAGTGTATATTCTCGTAAAAACTAGTACCAAGAAGGACTGTGTGCAAACACAAGGGGCTGAAAGAGCAGACTATATTAAAGATTTAGCAGTGAAATCTGTTACACGACATGGGATTTTCCTATCTGGTTTGCTGACATCTGGTGGCAAAGTTGGGCAACGACCATGTTTATACATAAAATATAAGTTTGCTTAGAAAAAGCTATAATCAGGGTTCCCAGAAGCATAATACCCAACTTGAAAATTATAATATTTCATAAATTTCTTCCAAGGATGCCATTGCTCTTGCATCACATAAAACTATTTAATAATAGTTGGCAGGAAATACCATTTACCTCTTCCTTAAAATAGCTAGTTATAAAACATTTTCATGCAACAGCTAAAATATGTGAGACTCAAAGTATATGTGTTACACATTCAAGATGATTAGAAGATATTAAATGTGTCCTTAAGCCTAAGAATATACTACAAATGTCATGCTTTACAAAAATTAATACTACGAAATACATAAATAGTTATCCAACTTTGATAGAGAATGGCTAGGTATAAACTGTCTTGGGCAGAACACTCAAAAGTCTTAAATTAGAAAGCCTTGGGAAAAGCTGTGAAACTAAGAAGTTCTATTCATTTTTCTTCTCCCCTCTTATATTCATCAACTTCCCTAACTGTTGCTCTAGATACTCTAAGTCAAAGAAAACCAATTCAGAGTAACAGACAATAGTAACAGATATTAATGTACCCGGCCTCTTGAAAGTAAGGAGTGATTTGTTTGATTTTAAGAGGATATCTATAGAAAGTACCATTTAAAACTAAAGGAAGAAATGAATCCTCTAATAACAGACTTTGCCTGGAAGAGTTGCTATTTAATCAACAAATATTGACTGAGTGTCAATTATGTGCCAGGTTGTTACGAGTATGGTGGTCGAAAGAGAACTGCTTACATTCCTCAAATAATACAGGGTTAAGTGATTATATCTTTTGCTGACAGCTAGCAAACAAAGACTGAAAAGGACTACTGAAACCAGGGTGTAAAAAATCAATCTATCCAAGATAGACAACAGCTCTCATTTCAAAAATACTTCCTACCTTTCCATAGCCCCCTTTACCAAGTACCCGCAGTAGCTCAAAACATTCTGGTCTGATTTTTTCTGGCCCTCTGTTCACACTAGTTTCTGAGATTTCAAATTTCTCACAATGTTCCATGCCACTGGAGAGAAAAGCAAAATCAAAAGTAAATTTGCAAAAGGTTAAATTACTTTCAGCATATTGTTAGAAAGAGAAATGTAATGTAATTTAGCAAAAGGAAAAAAGTACATGATAGCAAATTTAGTATCTGTGTCCTAAGTAAACATAATGATTCAATGACATGGTAGGTTAAGATTAGGGTAGCTTGACAAATTGCTTACTTCTCTGCTTGTATATATAATATGCTGGTGAGTATTTATTTTCATAAGCATCAAGCACCCTCAAACTAAGATAAATTATAACAAATTTGTTAAAAGTTGACAAAGGAAAAAAGACTTCCAGTTATTCAAATTTAGTTCATTCAAAATGTCTGTAAGATCAGGGATTATCCAACCTCTGCAGAAAACCTGGGAGCATTCTAAAACTACCCAATTAGTTCAAGTCTTTATGCTACAAAAATTCTTGCTAATAAAAATATATCCACACATCTTTCCATATGGGCTATGAACGTGATTTAAAGACTCCGAAGGGTGGCAACTTTGTCAGTCACTTCAGTGCTTTCCATATGAGTGACCTCAGCCTTCCCGCAACCCAAGGGTTGGGGTACAGAGCAGATTAATCACCATACTCCCATAACGGTGGGTGCCTAAAAAAACTTTAGATTGCACAAATCTCCGTTTGAATGGTGTATTATAAGCAAAACGAGAACCATTTGACTCCCGGGGGGCATTTCTAGTAATTTTGTTTTTCAGGAAGAAAAGTTGGTTCTGTATTAAACTAATGAAAATTCCTAACCCATTCAGACAATATCATATTCAGGATACTCTGAATCTTAATGAAAATCTTTTTCTCAAAGTTCATACATGATCTCAAAACCCTGGGTATCATACAATATTGATGCCAAACTCAATAAACTAATTCTACATATATGACTAGATATTTAAGAACAGTTCACTGGAATCCCATGATGGCTATGAACTGGAGCTGACAAACCTACTTGTAAGAAAGAGAGCACAATGAAATATTTTCATATAAACTTACAGTTCATATGGTCCAACTCCCCCATGGTCCATGCTTTCATTTAACTGACCCTGAAAAATATGTTAAAGTTTTAAATATAAATAATCTCATAAACATAAAATAAAAATGTTTAATGCTTCACCCTATTACTAAAGGAGGACAAATGAAATAAACTAGGCTAAAAATCCTCACCCCAGCTGGTGTAGCTCAGTGGATTGAGTGTTGGCCTGCAAACCAAAGTGTCACCGGTTCAATTCCCCAGTCAGGGCACATGCCAGGATTGCGGGCCAGGTCCCCAAAAGGGAGCACATGCGAGGCAATCACACATTGATGTTTCTCTCCCTCTCTTTCTCCCTCCCTTCCCCTCTGTCTAAAAATAAAATAAATGAAATCTAAAAAAAAAAAATAATTATACTTTTAATGGCAAATGTAGTAATAAACAAAATAAGGTATACAAAAAATACTATGGACATTACACTTGTAATTTCATATGACGACTAAGCTACAGATGCTACTCATCAATGGTCTACAAATAAAACCGGATGATTTTTTCCTTAAAAAATTACATATATTTTGTGTATAATGACACGGAAGGTACTACATTCTAAGTCTGCATTACTAAATCCAATGTTTTCTACAAAGTGCTATTCTGATACTCAAGACTAAGATAAACCTTATATAATTACAACCTAACGATGTCTAAGTTAATCACAACCAGTCCAAGATATTGTAGTGTACAATGTAATAATCAAAGCAAAATAATTAAGCAATACTCTCAAATTGTTAGAAGTCATGCAGGCCAAACATTTATTCCGGCTATGATATAAGCAAATGCGAAATTTAATTAATCTCTGTACACCAGCAATGAATGATTCAAAAATAAAAGATAATTCTATTCATAATTGCATCAATAAGAATCAAATCCTTAGAAAAACTTTAACAAGAGAAGTGTAAGATTTGTATATTTGATAACTATAAAATATTACTGAAAGAAATTAAAGAACATCTAAATAAATCAAAAGACATTCCATGTTCATGGATCAGTTGACTTAATATTGTTAGGATGTCAATACTACCCAAATTGGTCTACTGATTCAACTCAATCAAATCAAATTCCCAGGTTCCCTTCTTGCAGAAACTGACAGGTTGATCCTATAATTCATACAAAAAAAAAGCAAGGGACCCAAAACACCCAAAACAAGCTTCAAAAAGGAGAACAAAGTTGGAAGACTGACACTTCCTGGTTTAAAAATGTACTACAAAGCAGCAGCAATCAAGACAGTGTGGTACTGGCATAACAAAGATATGTAGATCAATTAAATAGAACTGAGAGCCCAGATGGAAGCCCTTACATTTATGGTCAACTCATTTTTGACCAACATGCCAAGAAAATACAATGGGAAAAAAAAATCTTGCAATAATTGATGCTGGGACAACTGAATATTCATGAGGACAGAATTACTTGTGACCCTACTTCACATGATACACAAAAATTAACTCAAAATAAATCACAGACCTAAATGTAAGAGCTAAAACTATAAAATTCTCAGAGGAAACCTAGGAGGGAGTAAATTTTCATGATCTTTGGGTAGACAATTTCTTAAGACACAGCACCAATGACATGAACAATTAAGGAAAAAAAATCAATAAACTGGATTTATTCAAAATTCGAACCACTTTTACTTTAAAAGACACTATCAAGAAAAGTAAAAAGAAAACCCACAGAAGAATCAATAAAGAGTATATAAAGAACTAGATAATCCTATTTTTAAAAATTGGGTTAGGGCCCTGGCTGGTGTGGCTCAGTGGATTGTGTGCTGGCCTACTACCCAAAGAGATTCCAGTTCAATTCCCAGTCTAGGGCACATGCCTGGGTTGCCAGCCAGGTTCCTAGTAGGCGGCACACGAGAGGCAACCACATGCTGATGTTTCTCTCCCACTCTTTCTCCCTCCCTTCCCTTCTCTCTAAAACTAAATAAAATCTTTAAAAAAAAAAAAAAGGTGGGTTAGGATCTGAATAGGTATTTCTCCAAAGAAGATATACAAATATCTTCTTTGTTCAACATCATATCAGTTGTTCAACATCATTAACTATTACAAAAATGCCAACCAAAACTACACCATGATACCAATTCATATCCACTAGGAGAGCTTTATTAAAAAGACAGAAAAATACCACATACAGCAAAAATGTAGATAAACTGGAAACCTCATACACTGCTGGTGGGTATGTAAAATCATATAACCACTTTGGAAAAAGTAGTTAGGTAGCCCTATCTGGTGTACTGAATTGAGCGCTGCCCTGCAAACCAAAATCGCTGGTTCAATTCCCAGTAAGGGCACATGCCTAGGTTGTGGGCCAGGTCCCCAGCTGGGGGCATGTGAAAGCCAACTAATTGATGTTTTTCTCTCTCCCTTCCCTTCTCTCTCTAAAAATAAATAAAATCTTTTTAAAAATGCAATTTATTAAAAAATTAGAGTTACCATATGATCCAGCAAATCTACACCAAGTTATCTACTCAGAAGAAATTAAAATACATATTCTGCGAAGACTTGGGTACAAATGTTCACAGCAGCATTATTTACAATGGCAAAAAAATGGAAACAACTCAAATGAACATCAACTGGTAAACTAATAAATATGATGTGGTTGATCTATACAACAAAATACCATTTGTCAATAAAAGGAATGAAGTGCTGATACCTGCTACTACATACACGCTCCTCAAAAACATCATGTTCACTGAAAAAAACCAGATGCTAAAGGCCACCATACTGCATGATTCCATGTATATGGAATGTACAGAAAAGGCAAATTGATAGAAATGGAAAATAGACTAGTGGTTGCCACGGGCTAAGGGTAACAATGAGGAATGAATCCAAAGTTTCTTTTTAGGGTGACAGAAATGTTCTAAAACTAAATTGTGGTGATGGTTGTACAACTCTATCAATATACTAAAAGTCAATGAATGTAAAAATAATAACTTGGTAGCAGAAATATATTTATATTAATATTAAAACTATAGCTTTAAAATGAGCATTCTTGAATATAGTCTGATTATGAACTCTTTCAATTTATACGAAAGGGTATTGCTTAACTGAAAACAGGCTCTATAAAATTAGAAGTTTTTAATGAAAATTTGAAGATAATTCAAAAATTCTTTAAGTGAACACATCTCTCTCCAAAGGTACCAGTACACAATCAAGATACACAAAGAAAACTGATAGCATTCTTATAACAATGAATGCTGAAACACTCCAAACAAGTTTTCAGACGTAAGTTGCTCATGGTATGAACAAGTCAAGATGACATCTAACACTGAAGGTATATGTTTCATGATTAGACTGAAGCATATGGATGGGACAATATCAAGAAAAAAATATTCTTGCGGTTTCAAATTGATACAGTTTTTTATGGCGATGAGGGTAGAAGTGGTTATGGCTAAAAGGGGTTTTTTTGTGTTTTTTTTTTTGTCTCTGGTGCTTCATATAATCTCCTACAATGGTGTCACTTTAAAGACAAAAGACTAACTTCTCCCAGCTATAATAAAACTAATTATTATATAATTTTTTATTTAAAGTTAGTTTTACTTCTAAATTACAGACCACAGAGTAGTTAACAAAGAACCATGACTTTGAAGCCACCTATAAACATGTGCCCCGTGGCTGTGGTTCATTTCCGGAGCTGGCCAGGACGATATTACCACCTGCATCTGTGTTTATAACTTCCTACCGTTAACTTCTGGAGCAGAAGCATTTGAGGCACAATTCTTTTGTTACTTAAGTTTCTTTTAGAACAGTCTCACACCAGAAGCATCAAACATTATATAATACATACTGACAACTCTCTTTCACAGGAATCTCTTTATTCAGATTTTCTTTGCTGCTGCTTTAAGCTTTATGACTCAGCCAGTGCTTTTTAAGTACGCCACTATGACTGACAAAGTAGAGCCATGCTCATCTAAGGTACTGTACAAGACACGGTGTTTCAAGCTAGCCTGCCAGGCCCTGACTGCTGTGGCTCAGTGGCCTGGGCATCTTTACCCAAGTCCTTTTGGTTACCAGTTCCAAGTCAGGATGCTTCTCACATTGATGTTTCTTTCCCTCTCTTTCTTCCTCCCTTCCCCTCTCTCTAAAAATAAATCTTTCTAAAAAAACAAGAACAAAAAAACAAACAAAAAAAAAACAGCCCACCAGAATGACTATTTGCAGAGTTTTCAATTAAAATTGCATATACGTTCAAGTAAATATGCCTCGAGTCCCAATGAAAGCCAGTTTATAAAAATTTAGTTATAGAATGAGTAAAATATTTTTAATCCAGATACTCATTAAATCATTTATCCATTTGCCTTGCTGTTCAGGGACATTTCCTTATAAAATAAGATTCGGTAATTCAGATGAATTGGGAGAAAGGGCTAAACTTTCCTCAAAATCTTGGGTTACTTAAAAATGCTTTATAGTAAATCTCAGAAGAAAACGTGGGCAATAAAATCTCACACATTTCTTGTAGCAATACTTTTCTGATATTTCTCCTCATGTAAGGGAAACAAAAGACAACAATAAACAAATAGGACTACATCAAACTAAAAAGCTTTGGCAGAGCAAAGGAAGCCATCAATATGATCATTTGAAAAGACAACCCACTGAATGGGAGAACATATTCGCCAATGATTCATCTGATAAGGGGTTAATTTCCAAAATTTATAAAGAACTTATACAACTCAACACCAAGAAAACAAACAGTCCAATTAAAAAATGGGCAAAGGACCTGAATAGACACTTCTCCAAAGAAGTGTATTGGCCATGCAGATGGCCAATAGACATAGAAAAACATGCTCAACGTCACTAATCAGAGAAATGCAAATTAAAACCACTAGTAGATATCACCTCATGCCTGTCAGAATGGCAATTATCAATAATCAACAAACAGCTCTGGCTGGTATACCTCAGTGGATTGAGCGCTGGCCTACAAACTGAAAGGATGCCAGTTTGATTCCCAGTCAGGGCACATGCCTGGGTTGCGGGCCAGGTCCCCAGCTGGGGGCATGTGAGAGGCAACCAACTGATGTTTCTCTTGCACATCAATGTTTCTCTCCCTCTCCTTCTCCCTCCCTTCCCCTTTCTCTGAAAATAAATAAATAAATTCTTTTTAAAAAATCAACAAACAACAAGTATTGGCAAGTATGTGGAGAAAAGGGCACCCCTGTGCACTGTTGGTGGGAATGCAGATTGGTGCAGCCCCTGTGGACAACAGCACAAAGTTTCCTCCCAAAATTAAGAATGGAACGGCCTTATGATCCAGCGATTCCACGTGGATAAAAAAATGGTAGTACATTTACACAGTGTAAAACTACTCAACTGTAAAAAAAGAAGGAAATCTTACCTTTTGTGATAGTATGGATAAATTTGGAGAGTATTATGTTAACTGAAATAAACCAGTCAGAGAAAGACAAGTACCATGTGATTTCACTTATATGTGGAATCCAATGAACAAAATAAAGTAACAAAACAGAAACAGACTCATAGATACAGAGAACAGACTGACAGTTGTCAGAGGGCGGGTGGGGTTGGGGGTCTGGGTGAAAAAGGTGAAGGGATTATGTAAAAAACAAAACAAAAAAATGCACACAGACAACAGAATGGTGATTGGCAGAGGGAAAAGTGGGTGGGAAAAGGTGGAAGAAGGCATGGGGAAAGAGACCTGACTTTGGGTGGTGAGTGCACAGTGCAGGGTGCAGACATGTTGTAAGAGCTGTACACTTGAAGCCTGTATGGTTTTATTAACCAATGTCACCCCAATAAATTCAATTACAGAAAAAATAAATAAATAAAATGTTTCATGGTATGTATGTACCACAGTGCAAGATAAACATTGATATGAGTTTTTCTATAATTTTCATGATCATTAATATTTGAATGTATACTACCTATATAGCACTTTGTTTTTCAAAGCACTAAAAAATTTTAAATTTGCTCAATAAAAATCTGATATCCCAATCTGAAACTCATGCAGTAAGCTCTGAGACTAATTTAAATTTTTAATTAGTAGAGTAAAAACTGAGGATTTTAAACATTCCACTACAATTTTCTATTACTCTTTTTTTTGGTATATTTTACTGATTATGCTATTACAGTTGTCTCATTTTTTTCTCTCCTATTACTCTTTTAACTTTGTGTCTCCACAGAAAGCAGAGGTTTCCAACATTTTCATAATCTAATGAAAATCTCTAGAGGAAAACTTTCCCTTAGTTTCAAGTCACTGTCCCTAAATTATACCATCACCAGCAAAAACAAACAAACAAACAAACAAAACAAAACCTACCCTCTCTCTACCACGCCCCCCCAAAAAAATCTCTTATCCATTGGTTTTATAGTAGTCCTCTGAGGTATTCTATCAGGGTCTTTTTTTGGGTAGGTAGCAAACATTCAACTTTATCCATAAATATATTAAATCACTCTCCCTATCTTTTACTCACTGAAGAATTAACATGCTATGTAAACACATTTTTACTAATACAGAGTCACTCAGTGTAATATACCTAAAAAATATACCTCTAAATAGGACCAATAATTTAAAAAAAAAGATACTACAGCCCTAAAAATGCAACCCACAGTATAACTGCATTTATTATTAAATCTCTAGGCAGAGATGAGGATAAACTTGAATGACTGATTCCTTGGCAATGTGTAACAGTAACAAGCTATATTTCCATGAATTGCTAAGTGCTTAATATGCCAAAATATTTTAAGAGTACTTTATACACTTTATCTCACGCAATCCTCATTTCCAGAGGAAAGAAAACACGTCAGAAATTAAGCAATTTATTCTAGGTCACATAGTCAGTGGGCATGGCTGGAAGGATTTGAATTCACTTTTGACACACCACAAAGAAACACATTATGAACAAGACTAGTAAATGCAATGAAGAAGCTATGCAAGGGGGGTGGAGGGATTGAGCAAAAAGGAAAAAGGACTCATGGACATGCACAACAGTGCAGTGATTGCTGGGGGGAGGATGGTATAAGGGCAACGGTAATGGGAAAAAATACAATAAAAAATAAATAGAAGCTGTGCAGTGAAGTTTGCTGAACTGAGTCAGAAGACGTTACCACTAGTTATCTACATGGTCATGGGCAATCATCTCTCTGGTCTATGCCTCAGTTTTCTTAGTACAAAATGAAGAAGTGATGCTACTTGGATATGCACCAAAGTTTAAAATGTTTGTGTACCAAAGGCTATAAATTCACAAATTGCCAGGGTATAATTATATTATTATAAATTCCTTTTTTTTTGAGAGAGAGAGAGAAAGGGGGAGAGAGGAAATGAGGGAGGGACATTGATTTGTTCCACTTATTTATGCATTCATCAGTTGATTATATTTTTAAAAATTGAATAACTCCTTTAATTTTTTATTTTTGATTTTAGGGAGGGGGGAAAGGAAGGAGAAAGAGGGAGAGAACCATCACTGTGAGAGAGAAGCATTGATTGGCCGCCTTTCATACATACCCCAACCAGAGACTAAATCTGGAACCCGGGCACATGCCCTGACCAGGAATTGAACCTGGGACCTTTCAGTTTGCAGGACATTGCCCAACCAACTGAGCCACACTGGCCGAGGGCCACTGGCTGATTATTTTATGTGCCCTGACCAGGGATTGAACCTGCAACCTTGGCAAATTGGGACAATGCTCTAACCAATGAGACACCCGGCCAGGGCTAGTATTATAGATTCACAGTAGCCTGATTCTCTAAAAATCTAAGCTTCTCTCATTTTTCAGAAAATTTAAATTTTAGAGGGACCTTGATATCACTGAATCTCCTTGGGTGGCCAACCCAATCCCGCTCCACCTCTTTTTGCTTTTCCCCCTCAAGGTACCTCTCAAAATAACACACTCAAAAGAACATTTTCAACTCTGAGGGAATTGGTAAGTAAGATATACAACTGTATGGAAAAAGTCCAACCATTGTTAACAAAATGAGAATGGTTTGTGCGACAGTGATGTAACCGAGAAGCCAGGGAGAGTAGACAAGAATGAGCATGAGTGAACAATGATGACTTCACTGAACTAGTCAGTAGGGGCAGTAGACAATGTTGAGTGGGCACGTGTACTGTGTGGCTGTTGCATTCAAATGGCTGAGAGAGGGAATGGGAATATAAGGGGACTAAATGGTATTGGAAAAAATACCATAAACATTAAATTTAAAAATAAATAAATAGTGCTGGGTCTGTAAAAAGCCCAGGTTCACCAAAAATTAAAATTAAAAAAAAAAACATTCATATTAGCATTTTAAAGGTTTTATTATATTCCATCATATGGATGTATTATAATTTATTTGACCAATCACATACTGGTGAACATTTGTTTCAATTTTTCCACTACTAAAAATATTTCTGCAACAAGTATCTTTTTAATGTTTACGTGGTGACTTCTGCAGGATAATTTTTTTAGAAAAGGCTAGTGGGTCAAAGAGTATACACATTTAAAATGTTATTGTATACTGTCAACTTGCTTTCTAGAAATGTACCAATTTTACTCTCATTATAAGGATTTAATAATGAGGAACATATCACACTCCCAAATTTGACCATTAGGAGGGCAATTACTCTGGCCTTATGTTCTCCTTGGTCTAATATTTTAAAGTAAAGAGGTAAGAAAACTAGAGACGATATAGATAGCAGCCAAAAGAGCACTTTTATATTTCAGTGCCTAACACTGTAGCATAGACTACAAAGTGGAGTGTGGGGTTATTATGAACTATTTCCTCATGACTTCTCACTAGTCATAACCTAGCTTAACTGCCCCTACCTAAGTGCTTTTGTTAGCTGTGGAAAATCCAGACTTAGTCAAGACCCTCTTTGGGGGAAAAGAAAAAAACAAACAAAAAACTGAGTGAGTAGAGCAATGAATCTGCATCACATTTTGCAGTAAGCTTAAACATTCCTCCACAGGAACTATTTGGATGATTCAGAAGGTCTCAGCTATGGGCAAATGGTGATTGGCAGCTTCATCAAGACAACATACCCGCTCATGCAACGTGTCTCGTGCAGTTTTTTTTGCGAAACATCACATCACCCACGTGACTGAGGCATCATTGTCCTGGGTATAATGTTTCTTGTATCTTCTTCAATAAATGTCTCTATTTCCATATTACGTGGAAGGATACCTTCTGGACAGACCTTGTATTTTCCTAAAGCTCTTCCTCAAAATTCTCTTTAATTACCTTTGATCTTTCCCCAAAGTCCCTCTCCCCAGCGTAGTGGCCGCATTCCTTTCTTTCTTATTTCTACCAATTTCTCTGGTCTCCTCTTCCACACCGTCTCAAAATCCTATTTGCTTATACCCAACAAAACAAATGTCCTGGAGTAGGCCAAAATCAATGAGGTTCTAGTTCATAACAGGTATCTTAATACAGTATTTTACTGCCAACTCCTTTAACTTCTGATAAACCAATGGTCTGGAAATTCTATCAGTTCAACTAATGAAGATTTTATAAAGCACCCTTCCTATCAAGTTTTCTCCCCTGCCCTGCTCCAAAGCCACTGCCATATGGAGCCAATATAACTGACAAGCGCAAGCTATATGTAACCAAAGTAATCCCATTTTGTTTCAAGTTGTATTCACTGTATCACATGTTTCATTAAGAGGCTAACTGGAATTACATATGCAAACACATTTAAAAGTACACATCTCAATATCCACCTTCCAAACTGTAATGTTGATTTAGACTCATTTGATTATAAAAAGAACAGTATTATTTTAACCCACTGAGTTTCTTAAAGTTTTCAAAGTTCTTTATATATATACCATCTCAATCTTTTGTCAACAAGCAGGGTACAACTTGCAGAAGGAAAAAAATCAGGTGAGATAAAGAAAGGGAAACCCCTTATACAGTTAGAGCAAACATCAGACATCAGTCATTAACCCATGCACTCTTCTAGACAATGGAGTTTAGAATCTAAATTATCATGAGGATTTGCCCAGAATCAGTGATCAGTATAACAACCCATTTTTGAACTTAAGGTATAATTTGTGATTTTTCAATAAGTTTATCTTGAAAAAAGAATGTTCCATAAATGACGAACTATTAAGACAGCAAAGGTAAAACCAAGCTATGTATTAGGAAAAAACAATTCTAAATTTAACACCCTAGATTACAGCAAGAAGGGCCCTCACACCACCGTTCACAAGTCTCAGTTCAAGCAACTTATTTTTGGCAAGCCAAATCACAGCTGTCAACGTTGGGGTTTTTTCCACCCCAAAATTACATAAAATATTTTGGAAAAAAAAATGTAGACATCTTCAACCGAGGGAAAAGTAAGTTACAAATGCCGTGTGTCGTTATAAATGCTTTTAAGAAAAAAGTCACACGGAAGGGGGTTTAAAAAAAAGCAAACAAACAAACCCTGGAAGATGCAGCAGAGCCCCCTTGCTCCCGAAATAAAACTCCTGGTGGCTGTAACAGCAGCGGCAGCGCTACTCCCGACAGAAGTTTTCAGCTGTCACTTCTAACAGCTGAGCGCTTCCTAGGAGAGAAGCGACAGGCCGAGAAGAGAGGTGGTTGTGGGAGGTCTGAAGATTTAATACTTGAAATCTTACACTCCAAGGGAAACCCTTCCGCACTTCACCTGCACTTACGGGACACCCAGCAAGCGCAGCCTCCCTCCCCCACCCCCCAACACACGCTATACCACTCGCGCCCGCCACACTCAAGTCCAACAGCTCGAGGAACCGACCACGCGCCCTTTCTTCCTCCACAGACTGCGCCGGGCTGCGCAGATCTGGGGCTGGGGACGCGACCTGCACCTGCGAGCCCCGCAGCGGCTTCACACCTACGGCCAGGTCCGCCCCGCCCGCTCCCCTGTCTCGGGCCGCGCGGCGCTTTTGCTTCTCCTAGAGACTGCTCGCGCCCCCTGGGTCTCCGCGCTCTCGAATGCGCCGGGCTTCCAGGGCCCGTGCCGCCGCCCCGGCCCTGTCACCTCCGGTCCCCCGGGACCCCGGGCCTCACCCCCTCCTCCAGCTCATCCTCAGAGCCCGCGTCCTCTGGCTGGTCCAGGTCTATGTCAAACACTCCTGCCATGTCCTCAGCTTCCCTGTCTCGGAAGTCCGGCGCTGGGTAAAAGCCGTCCCGCCTCCGTCGTCGCCTCATGGGCCCGGACCCGCCGCAGCCACCGCCGCCGCTGCCGCCATCACTGGCTGCTTGGGCTCAGTGCGTCTGCGCCTAGGCCTTAGACTGGCTCCTCAAGTTCAGCGCCAGAGCATGCGTACCGGGCTCTGTGAAGCCAGAGTGTGGGCAAAGAACATGCGTAGAACTATCGCCAGGAGTCAGGTACTGGCAGAAACATGCGCAGAACCCCACCCGAAGCCGCTCAAGGAAGCTAGATCATGCGCATTGTCAGCTAAGGCGTTTGATGGACAGTGAGCATGCGTACTGTGTCTGAAGTTGATAAATTGAAATTGAACATGCGTAATTAACCTTTCTGAGTAGGGAAAAAAACACTACAACAAAACTCTGCGTTTGTGAAACGTGCTCATTCGTTCTCCTTAGCTTTTTGGGTGTTTAAAATGAGCATGCGCATAATGGCTCTCTGAAGTTTGAACAAGACAGAAACGGCCGGTCCTGGGGCTGTCAGTGAGTGGGGTTAATTGAGAACTCGTAGGGTTGGTGGGGAAAGGAAAGAGACTCTTGACCTTATTGTTTACTAGCTAAGCGGCCTGGCGAAACTCACATAACCTTTCAGAGCCTCGGTTTCCTTATCTATAAAATGAGAATAATGATAAGTAGTTTGCAGGGTAGCTTGAGCAGTATAACTACTGAGTATGGCTCACAAGCCCCTGCTTTTTCCAGTGCTACATAGACCTGGTGGGAGGCATTTACCAAAAAATGGTCTCTTTTCATTGTTAGAAAGTAGTGAAGACTTGATGTAATATATCACCTGGTCCAGTTTTGCCAGGCTTGGTCTTACTTGCTGTCCTACCTGAGTTAAACATAGTCTTTCTTTATGTGTTACTGTAGTTACCAGGCTAGAAAGGTGATTGGTGGAGAGAGAAAGCCGTTATTTAGCAGAGAGAGAAAATTAATGTTAATTAAATGTATGATTGTTGAACTGACTTCTGCATTCTGCATGTCCCTGTGGTGGGAAGTATATACTATTAATTCCTTCAATCAGCATTCATTTTGTTTTGTTTTAAATGCATGCATAGGAAAGTAGCAAATGCAAATCAGATTTTGGAAACTATTGCGCTGTGTGTGAATGGATTTGGGTACAGTAAATCCCAAATCCCAAAACCATGTAGAGAATAAGAACAACTTCCTTTAATGATTGGCTCCTTAGATAACATAGCTATTTGATTTAGAACACCATATACATATATGGCATTTCAAAATTATGTATTTTTATTGACGTATGTTAAAACATGTGGCATTTTATTTGTTCTTTATTTATGGGTAATGTAGTGGTTCTCTAAGCCTATATTTTTCCATTACAGGTTGCTCACGTTTTTGAGGAAATAGGCCTAGCGTCTGTCTCAGCATGTCAATAGTAACAGTGCAACTTGGTCAGTGTGGCAATCAGATTGGTTTTGAAGTGTTTGATGCTTTATTTAGTGATTCACACTGTACCCAGGGACTCTGCTCTAAAAGAGAGAATGAGGCATATCAATCATCTTGCAAAGAAAGATTCTTCAGTGAGGAGGAGAATGGAGGTATGAGTGGTGCACAGTCCTCTCCTTTACTGTGACATAACCAGCTGCTTGCTTCAAGGCCAGGCCATCCACATGGTGTTCATCTGAACTCTGTCCCTTCCCATCCTACTAAGGAATGACTTTGCTCTCCATCCTTTGTTTCTATGTTAACAACCTTTGCCTCTATGGTGGTATCTTCCTTCTCAGCACAACGACGTGCTCAGATCTTGCCAATCTAACAAAAAACCCAAACATGCCCTGACCGCTGTGGCTCAGTTGGTTGGGCATCGACCCACGAAGCAAAAGGTCTCTGGTTTGATCCCCTGTCAGGACGCATGCCTGGGTTGCAGGTTCAGTTCCCAGCTGGGGCGTGTACAGGAAGCAACCAATTGATGTTTCTCTTTCACATTGATGTTCCTCTCCCTCTCTTTCTCCCCCCGCCCTTCCCCTCTCTCTAAAAATAAATAAATAAATAAAATCTTTTTTAAAAGATTTCTTTTAAAAAATTTACCTTTAAAAAAAAAGATTTTATTTATTTATTTTAGAGAAGGGAGGGATGGAGAAAGAGTGGGAGAGAAATTTCAATGTGTGGTTGCCTCCTGTGCACCCCCTACTAGGGACCTGGCCCACAACCCAGGCATGTGCCCTGACCGGGAATCAAACCAGCGACCCCTTGGTTCACAGGCTGGCACTCAATCCACTGAGCCACACCAGCCAGGACCAGAATTTACCTCTTGATTATAGCTTTTTTCTTTTTTATTACCTCTCTGCCTTCTCGTCAAAGAGCCTCAAAGGATAACACTATTTACCCAGCTCTAATCTTGCTTCTGCCCTATACCACTGAAGCTGCTCTAAGAAGAGTTCCCAGTAATACCCTAATTACCAAATCCATTGACTTGTTTTCTTAATTTGCCTAACTTCTCTACTGGATGTGATAATGTTAACTATAAAACTGCCTCCTTGAAACTGCTTCTCCTTAGTATCCGAACCTTTCTTCTCCAGTGGTTGCATCTCAGGTTCTCCTCTGTCCTCACTTGTATATTTCTCTCTGAGCAATTTCAGTTACTCTGGTAATTTGTTATATCTTTTACATGAATGACTCAAAATCTCTAGCCTAGCCTCCCTTTCAGGCTGCAGCCTGATTAGAAGACAACTTCACTTGCAACTCCCATGTGTACCTCAAACTCAACATCTCCATACCCAGGAACATTCATTATCTTTCCTTTAAAAGTTGGGCTCTTACTGCCCACAAACTGTCAAACATCAAGACCTGCTTAATTTACCTCATACATATATCTCTTAAAACTCTTCTGCACTTTTCCTCTTCACTGTCATTTCCATAGTTCTGGCTCTCATCCTCTCTCACCTGGACTATTTCAAGACATTCTTTCTGAGTTTTCCTGCCTAGACTGTTGTGTCAATCGCGTCCATTCTCCACACTGCCATATTAAAAAAGACGTCTGTTTCTCCCATTGGAATATTTTCAGTGGTTTCACATTACCTAAAAGATACATTTCAAGCTTTTTTGGCATTGTGCGCAAGGACTTACAAGATCTGAGCCCTGCCTGCTTTCCACCTCCATCTGTCACTTCTTCTGCTCCCTCCTTCTACAACTTCTGCTTCAACAATCCTGAGCTACTTGTGGTGCTCACAGCATTTGGTACCTTGGAATATACTACTCGTTAGTGTGGATTTGTCATGGGTCATCACATAATACAGTGATGTGTGTTGCATCTCTCCAACTAGTCCTTCAAGGAATGGATTGATGTTGGCTTCATCTCTGTGTTCCCAGCACAGAACATAGCACATTGTAAGCACTCAACAGGTGTTTGTAGACCTGACCCAGTGATCATTTTAGCTCACCCTGATTTAACCTGCTTAGCAGAATGCTAGACATTATGAACCATTTGCATATACCTGCTGTTGTCCACTTCAGTTTCTAAGCAGTATGACAGATCTTTCTGTCCTCAAACTTTGGATTTTTGTTGGGGGCACTTAGAATTTTATGCTCTGTGTTAACCCAAATAAGACATATGAAATATTATTCTTTGGATATTTTTTCTCCCTTTCTAGTTCCAATTGCCCGGGCTGTACTTGTTGACATGGAACCTAAAGTCATTAATCAAATACTATCAAAGGCTGCCCAGTCTGGCCGATGGAAATATGGCCAGCATTCATGCTTCTGTCAAAAACAAGGTTCTGGAAACAACTGGGCATATGGGTAAGAATAATTCATCATGATTTTTCCGTTTAGATACAGTTACACAGTCAATTAATAGATAATGTGGTTATAACTGCACAGTTGATATACTGAGCATGTAATCTTGAAACTGGCGTTTTAAAATTTAGGGTGTGACTTCACCCAGAAGAAACTCTCATTCTATCTCACACATGTGTCTGTGCTTTGGGTCCAGGTAATGATGAAACCGCGGATTTCTTGCAGCAGGGTTTTCCACTCCTTCGCTGTCATTCTGCCAACTAACTTATTATCAGTGTAATATCTTTATCTGGCAGGTATTTGAGCGAATAGGCAATACAATGAGGCAGTAGTATTTCTTGGGCTTCTTTGGAAAATTCCAGTGCCTAGGGCTCAAGTAAAAAATTCTGATTTGATCGGTACGGGATGAAGCCTGGAAATTGGGATTTTTCGAAGCTTCCCTAGGTGATTGTAATGTGTAGAAAAGTTGGAGAACCGCTGGGTTAGGAGTATTGTTATGAGTATTGAATGTTACATTGTACCATAAACTTACAAGAGTATCTGTAGTTGGAATCTCCAGCTATAGGAAAATGGCCTATAACAGAGAATTTTCTGTACACAGTAAATTCACTCTCCTAGCAGTCCTACTCTACCTGTTAACTGTGTTAAACTTGAGTATTTTGTTTTGTTAAAGATTGTATTTATTTCTTTTTAGATATAGCGGAAGGGAAGGAAAAAGAGAGGGAGAGAAACATCGATGTGAGAAAGAAACATTGATGGGCTGCCGCTCTTACATGCCCCAACCAGGGACGGAGCCTGTAACCCAGGCATGTGCCCTGACCGGGAATTGAACCCGTGACTCCTCAGTTTGTGGGACAACGCCCAATAAACTGAGCCACACCGGTCAAGGCTAATGTGTATTTTAAATTTTGTGCCTTTCATGAGAATCAGTTCACTTTCAGAGGTTTAAAAAGACTTCTCTATCCTCTATCTTTCTCTCTGCCTTGCATATCTCTGTTTAAATTTTAAGGTGTTTTTGTTTGTTGCCTTGCATTGCATAGTTACTCTGTTCATGGACCCAGGCATGAAGAATCTATAATGAACCTAATCCAGAAGGAAGTAGAGAAATGTGACTCTTTAAGTGGTTTTTTCATCATAATGAGTATGGCTGGAGGCACAGGATCTGGGCTAGGAACCTTCATTACACAGAATTTACAAGATCAGTATTCCAGCTCTTTGAAAATGAATCATATTATATGGCCTTATGGAACTGGTGAGGTATGAACACATTAATTGAAATTTTTATATTTTGCATTCTTTGCAGTTGAAATGATAAAATGTAGATAAAAGATTGATCTGACCCTTCCTTTGGAAATGTTAAGTTACAGCATCAGGAGTTATTATGCAATATGGTACTTGCATGGACAGTTCATTTAACTTTGCTCAAACTCTTCCAAGCAAATGAGGTATCCCTGTTTTTAAAAATTCCAAAGAAGACTGTTGTGCATTTTCTCTCTGGAACCCATTCCTGGGTTAATCCCTCTGGCTACAGTATCTAAAGCAGGGACCTTGGGAAATTATGAAATGGAGGTGAGATAAATCAGTTTGGAAATGATGTGGGAAGAAAGTGTGAGAGTAATGCCCAACTGCTTATTGGACCCTTGCTATAGACAGGGCCCTGTTCTAAGTGCTCTACCTGCACCTTCTCATCGACCTTCACAACCCTAGGAGGTGGCTGTAATTAGTGTTCCCATTTTACAAATGAGAAAGCGGAAGCATAGGAAGATTAAATAGCTTGTCCAAGATCATATAGCCAGAAAGGGACAGAGCGGGATTTGATCCCAGGCAGGACGCCTGTAGAATCCACCTCTTAACCACTATTCTCTTCTGCCTTTCTTATTTCTGGCCTTTTTCTCTCCAGGTTATTGTTCAGAATTACAACTCCATTTTGACTGTTTCTCACTTGTACCGATCTTCAGACGCCCTCCTTGTTCATGAGAACGATGCAGTTCATAAGATCTGCGCAAAATTGATGAATATCAAGCAGATCTCCTTTAGCGATATAAATCAAGTCCTCGCCCATCAGCTGGGAAGTGTGTTCCAGCCTACTTATTCTGAGGAAGGCTCATTTCACTACAGAAGAAATCCATTAGGTATTGTCTTCCTCTTTGTTATTGGTAGGAGAGTCTTATGCTCTGAAAGCCTCAAAGTGATTCTTCCATAGCTCCTGTCCTCTGCCTGAGGATATACTAGGTCTCCCTCATCTCAGTAGGCTTCTTAAAGAGCTGCTTAGCATTCTGAACTGTCTTACTGAAATGTTTTGGGAAGTTACTAAATTTCTTAAAAGACTGATGGAGACCTACCCACTCAGTTCTTCGGGATTCGCATGCTGTCTGTCTTTTCTTTTAAACAAAAACTTGTATATATAATTCAAGTTATTATATATGATATAGGTCAAGTTATTATATATAATATATATAATAAGATATAATTCGCATAACGTACAATTCACCCATTTAAAATGTACCAAGTCAATATTTTTTTAGCATATTCACAAAGTTGTACAACCATCATTTTTATCACTCCGAAAAGAAACCTAGCTTATTTGGCACATAGTACCTTATCAAGTCAAATTGTCCAGATGCAAATGACATCATAATTTATACCCCCCAACTCTGGCCTGATCTCTTTTCCAAATAGTTACCTGTCCCAGTTCTCTTAGTTGCCTTCTGCTTCTTCAAATTTAGCATGTTCTGAATGGATTCATCATTTTTTCCTGTCTGCTCTCTCCTGCCACCTCTTCCTCACTGCCTATCCCCCGATTTCCCCCACTGCCCTCATACCTCCTCGGTGTGCGCAGGCCCGTGGCACCTTCTCTGCTGCCTGCCTGTATTCTTCCCCTCCTTCCCTGCCTCTCTGACCTTGGTTCCGAGTGTCGGCATCTCTTAGCTAATATTGCATAGGAACACAAGGCAAACTAGCCTCTTTCTGTTCTCATTTTATTTTACTTTATTTTTGGTATAAAAACAGAAACTTACATCCATAAGAACATTCCTGTCTTAAGGTGGCCATAAAGCTGCTTCCTTCCCAGTTGTCTGCCTCTTCCCCCTGCATTCCATCTCGCACAGATCTAACCCTTGCCCTCCTTTACACTCGCTCTGTGGCCCATGATTACCTGCCAGTTTTGTCAGGATTCCTTAGCCTCACCTCCACATCGTGCCCTGAACCCCAACTTTCTAGCTTCATCGCCTCCTCTGAAGGGATCCTCACCTACTTTTTATCCCACCTTCACTGTTTGTCTGCAATCTGGTACTTTCCTGGCCTGGTCTCTTTGCTCACTGCTCCTTCTCTGTAGAAATTGCTACCTCCTTCCCTTCTTCACCTCTTTGGAAACCTTACTCATCCTTCAGGGGCCATTTCAAGAGGTCAGTTTTCCACAGAGCTTTTCCACTGAGGCCTTTGCCTAAGGCAACCCCCTTTTCTCTGAACTCCGTGGTATTCTTTACCTCTTTTATGTCACTTAATATTTTCTGCCTTTATCATTTCTTTAAGTGTCTGCTTACCTTTAAAAGTTACATATACATTCATTCAAGGAGTACAAAAGAAAATGCAGTCAAAGGTACATCTCCCTCCCAGCCCCTGCCCCTTCCCAGATATAACCAGCACCATTGCGCTCCCTTAGAGAGGGATTCTGTCATGTGTATGTTTTGTTAATTTCTGCACATTCCACAGTACTTACCATATTGCACATCTGCCTATTCAACCAATATTTATTAATTTCCTGTTATGTGCCCAGCACTATGATAAATGTTAGGGGTTCAGTGGGGAGCCAATGCACACATTGTCTTCACTGTGAAAGAGAGGCATTAAACAAATATTACACAAGAATATATAACTAAAAATGGAGTTAAATGACCTGAAGGAAAGGAGTACAGTTCCAAGACAATGTGTCATGAAAGAACCAGACTTACGCCGAAGGGGCAGAGAATGCTGCCCTGAGAAAATATCACTTGAGCCAAGAGCTAGATGAGGACTTGTAGTTCACTAGACAAAGCGGGGTAGAAGGAAATAGCACAAAGAGAGGGAATGGCATGTGCAAAGACCCTGTGTTAGAAGGAAGCATGGCATATCAAGACCAGAGTTCTCTCCAGTGCTACTGGAGCACACAGAGTGATGTAGGAGATGATTCAAATGAGGCTAGAGCAATAAGCAGGGGTGGACCTCGCAGATTCTTGCAAGTCATATGAAGGACTTCCTCATTCCCATAAGAACGGGAAAGCCACGGAAAAATTTTAAGCAGGTTGGTGACATAATCACCTTTACTTTTGAAAAGATCCGCTGGCCTGTGGGTGGAGAGCTGATGGGAGGTTGAGACTGCAGGCTGGTCCAGTCTTTCCCCAGAGAGATTGCGATGGCTGGATCACACTGGACTGTACTGAGAAAAATAAAGGCTGTTAGATGAGAGCTCCCTTGACTGCCACAACCACGTCTACAAACTTTACATTCCCACTTCGCCCTGTGTCAGAGTAGGAGTAGCATCCTATCAAAAGCCAACTTCTCACTTGGGTTCTGGGACCCATTCCCTCCCCTTTTCAGAGACTTAAATCCTTACTCATCCCTCATCTTCCCACATCATTAACTTAAACCTCTTTCCTGGGTCACTCCCCTTACGACTACTTTCTGGTTTCCCTCACACTGAAAAAATTCCCCCTTGACATGACCACCAATAGCCGATGGCCCCATTTCTCCATTTTTCTTTAGAACAGCCATCCTCAAAGATCTGCCTCTCCTTGCTGTCCTCATATCCTCACCGTCTAGTCACTCTTCAGCCCACTCTGATCTAGTTTCTCCCCAATCACTTTTCTGAAGTTGCTTTTTTTTTTAAGATTTTATTTATTTTATTTTTAGACAGAGGGGAAGGGAGGGAGAAAGAGGAAGAGAAATAGCAATGTGTAGTTGCCTCTTGGGCATCCCCTAATGGGGACCTGGCCGGCAACCCAGGCATGTGTCCGGCATGGGGAATCGAACCTGTGACCCTTTGGTTCGCAGGCCAATGCTCAATCCACTGAGCTATACCAGCCGGGGCTAAAATTGCTTTTTATAAGTCACAGATATGTCCACATTGCCAATTTCAGTGGATACTTCACTGACCTTGTTTCCATCAACCTCTCAGTGGAATTTGACATGGCTGACCCCTTGTTTCCCAAGTTTCCTCTTTGTTTTTTGTGACAACCCCCTCCTAATTTTTCTCATATCTCCATGACGACTACTGTTATTCCCTTTCCCCCTCCTTTTTCCAAGCTCTAAATGCTAGTCTTGGACCCTCGCCTTAGTCCCGTGGCCTTAAATGCCATTTGAATTCTCTAACCTGCCAGTTTATCTGCAACTCTGACCAATTTCCTAAGCTCCAGGTTTCTATAGCCAGCAGCCTCCCCAACCTCTATATGTACGCATTTCATGGACATTCCAAATATACTGTGTCTAACACAGGTCTCTTAGCCTTCCCCTAGGAGCGTGTCTCAACCTTTCTATTGCTCAATTTTTAAAAAAATATATACCTTTTTTTTAATCTTAGCAGGGGGAGAGAAAGAAAGTGAGAGAGAGAGAGAGACAGACAGACAGACAGACAGACATTGATTTGTTGTTCCACATATTTATGCATTCATTGATTGATTCTTGTATGTGCCCTAACTGGAGATCGAACCCACAACCTGGGTGTTTCAGGCACTGTAACCAACTGAGCTACCCAGCCAGGGCTCAATTGCGCAATATTTAAAACTTAGGTCCACTAAGACCTCAGAGCCACATGGCCCTGCGCAGGTATTTGAGGAGACATCACCTTCTCAAAAAAGCAACTGGGGATTATGAATTCTGCGGGGTCCCAATCTACCATGTAGGGTGACTGTCTATAGCTATGCTCTGACAGGCACAGATAATGTGAGGCACGGGGCTGACCCAAGATTGGATTTTTCACCAGAAAGATTTGATGAAGATACAGAGGGGCAAGGAGCTGCGTCAGGAGGGTAGCGAAGAGCGGAGAAGACTGATGGAGTGAGAAGGCAGGGCGTTCATGGATCAGTGCGTCTTAGTCTGCTCAGGCTACTATAACAAAAATACCGTGGGGGGGTGGCATTTAAACAACATAGGCTTGTTTCTCACAGTTCTGATTATTATTTTACTGGATACAATAAATTAGAGATCTAGGAAAATTTCTAAAGAAATATTTAGTGAATACAGAATGACAATAAAAGCATATTAACTTTCATGCTTACTTTGTTTTCCTGGGGTTTAGCTAAATATTTCGTTCACATTTCCAGTTACTTGGCTTCTAAACCCTTATTTCCTTTTTGGCAGGGTGTCGTTTCTCACTCCTGCTAAAATTGGTGCCAAAATGCAGCAAATACATAGTCTTTAATAGACTGTCCCTGAAAGTTTATTTATATTTTAAAATGTAAGGGGTTCTGGTCTTGGAGGAGAAAACACCCAAAGGCCATCAAATCGTGGTTGTGTGTAGGCCGATGAAAACAATGTGGACTCAAACATTTAGTTAAGATTTTTTTTCTTCACAGGAGACTTAATGGAGAATTTAGTTCCTCATCCTGAATTCAAGATGCTGGGTGTCCGTAACATTCCTCACATGGCTGAGAACTCTCTGGCATACAGCTCGTTTGCTTGGGCTGGCCTCCTCAGGCGTTTGAGACAGATGCTCATCTCTAATGCGAAAATGGAAGAAGGTAAAGGGTATTTTAAAAATACGCAGCCCACAAGCTAGGGAAACTGTCTGTACTGGAGTTCTCAATATAAACTGGTCTGGGTCAGCTGAAATAATGGTCCCTTCTTCTGGCCAGGGAGGTGCCTGCAAAAACTCACTAGGACATCCCAGGGGAGCTTCTTAATCACTTCACAGTGTCATCTCCCAGGGAAATTTCAGATGAGTGGGACATTTATTTTTATTTACATTTTATTTTTATCAAAGTAATATATGAGCAGAGTTTTTAAAAATCAAGTAGTCACAACACATTTAAGTGTATACTTAAGTCTATTTTAATTACAGATTTGTATTATAAAATATTTACAGATTTTGTTTACATATCTTGCATTATATGTATATCTTAATTTAAAAAGAAAAAGAAGCCAAGTAACTGTCCTGCATGGATTTCTCGTGAGGAAAAGAGCAGTCCCCTGTCCTAGACTTCCCCATGACCCAGCTGATGCCCCGCTTTCAGTGTTTGCAGCCGCTGCTTCTGGAATTTGCCTCCACATTTCTAAATATATTGCTTATACTGTTACTTGTTTTATTTTCCAGGTTTAGATATTATCAGTTGCCTTTCTAATGTGAAAATTGAGGATGGAACCTTCTTATACCTCCCTCTACACACACACACACACACACATACACACACACACACTCACACACACTTTTGGGTTAGATCTGTTTTCATTGTTTGAATTACTTTTGCTGTGTAGCTGTCACTCACAGTTGAGCTCTGTACTATACAACATATATACACAGATTATATTTTATTTCATATGAAAGTTTATTTTTTTCCTCCTAGAATTAATAATCCTATTTATTTGGTTGATAGTGTATGTACCTATCACTAATCTATCCCTAAACTTTTTCATAAAAATGAACCCCTCCTCAGTGTGTTCAAACCCATCACATAATCTAATGCTTTCATTATCTGCGTGGCACCCTTTCATTATCTGGGAACCCTTCATCCTCCTGTCCAGCCTGCACTGGCTGCCTTCCTGGCTTGATAGGCAACCACTGGCATCTCTGCCCCGTTCTGTACTCTAACCCCGCGTCCTAGGTCTCATACCTCCAGGGGCATCTTGAGAAAGAGTTCAGAGAAGGTAAAAATTTTAAGGCTGCAAATATCATCATGCTGCCCTTACATGATGGCCAGATACAGGATTCGAGGCGAGGGGTCATTTTTACTCAGTATTTTGAAAGCATTGCTCTCTTATCTTACAGTTTCCAGGGTTACCATTGAGAAGTCCCACTTCGACCTGACTCCTAACCCTGTTATGTTCTCTCATGAATCTTTTAGGATTTTCTCTGTCTTTGGCACTCCAGAATTCCTTAGTGTGAACCTTTGGTTCCTCTTAGTAGAACGAAAGCATTTTTAAACATTCTGTTTTATTTTCTGCTATATCTTCAGAGTCTGAAACAGTGGCCCAACCTGGGCCCGAGCCTCAGAGGCTCGACCTCTGCTGAGCACAGACCTGCCAGGAGGGAGGGGATGCTCTCCTTGCTCCAGGGCCTGGGACAGGGCTGGGGCGCTCGCTGCTTCTCATACAGATGTTTAATCCTCCTCTTTCCTCCTCTTTTAGAAGCACCTGGCCTGCTTCTAGGACCTCCACTGTGGGCAGAAGCTTCAGCTCTCCCTGGTTGCTAAATTAGTAACCACTGGTTCCTTTGCTTTCCAGTTTCCAAACTTTTGTTGCCCTTATCTCCTGTGCCATTCCCTTGTTCTTGCTTATGCCTTTTTAAAAATCCCTGTATTGTCTTGTTAGTGGGATTTGGGGAGAAAGCGGAGGTAAACTGGTGTATGTTCAGTCTGCCATGTTTAACTGGAAATCACTACTATGTATTTTGTAGTGTAAGTTTTACCACAAATCACAATAACTTAAGTTTCAATACTGTGAAAATTGGATTTCTTCTACATTTACTTCCAATACCTTATGGATTTTATTTTATTATTTTTAAAAAATTTTTAACTGATTTTAGAGAGCAGAAGGGAGACAGAAACATTGATTTGTTGTTCTACTTATTCATGCATTCACTGGTTGATTCTTTTATGTGCCCTGACTGGGGATCAAACCCACAACCTTGGGGTATTGGGACAGTGCTCTAACCAACTGAGCTAACTGGCCAGGGCTTGTGATAGCTTTTGGACTGTAGATTATAGTCCCCGAGGTTTGGAGATAAGTGTATAGTTCACATCCTGAATTTTTTGGCCAGAGTACATACCTATTTGTATAGCAATACCTGATAACACCTCAAGGAACACAAAGTTCCTAAGGGTAGTATAAGGTGTGCTGCACTGAGCCCTTAGGTAAATAAACCATGATTTGCTTAGTCATTTTCCTTTGAGGGACTTTAGGGTGTTAACATTTTTTTTTCACAGTTATAAGTAGAGCTTTGAACATGAAAAAATGTTTATATATATAAAATATGGATACCTGTGAAAAAATATATATGTGTCACTAACCAGGTTGAAGAATAGAGTTTTAAAACTCTTCATGTGTTACCAGCCTGTTTGTATGGAGATTGATCCTATAGATACTGCCTTCAGCAATATGGGTGTTTCCACATGTCTTAGCAACAGGAGGAATGAATGATCCAAGAGGGAGCCAGGCAGAAGTTACAAGGTCTTTTATGACCTAGCTTTGGAAGTCGCACGGTATAGTTTCTGCACCATCCTTTTGGTTATTAAGGTCGACCCTGTCCCAGGTGGGAGGGGCCACACAAGAGCCTGACTTCCAAGGGACAAGGATCCTTGCGGTGCATGTTGGAGGATAGGTACCACTCTCGGCCCTCCCATCTGCAAAATATATTGAATCCCTCCCAAGACTCCTAAAAGCTATATCCCGTTAGCACATCAGCTTGAAGTCCAGAATCTTCTCATCTAAAAACAGGTCCAGGTGTGAATTTATACTCCTCAGGTGAGATTTCTTGAGTATAGCTCTTAGGCTACAGCTCCTCCCTCTGACCTCAACAGACCATTGGAGACAAGGCACAGGATAACTGGTAGACACTCCTTTTCAAAACCAGCTGCATGCAAGGCCCACAGGAGTCCCTGGGCTGGAACAATTCATCAGGCACATGTCAGCAGTATCCTGACTAAAATGTAAGACCTGGGAATAATTTTCCATGGCTTTTGGCTTGGCCCTCTGGACTAATAACTTAGAATTTCATTTATTTTTGTTTTATTTACAACATTTTATTTTTATTTATTTTCTTTTAATGTGTAAAGATTTTATTTATTTTTAGAGAGAGAGGAAGTAAGGAAGAGAAGGAGAGAAACATTGATTGGTTGCCTCTTGCACACCCCCAACTGAGGGCCTAGCCCACAACCCAGGCATGTGCCCTGACTGGGAATCGAACTGACAACCTTTCGATTTGCAGGCCAACACTCAATCCACTGAGCTACACTAGCCAGGGCAAAAGCATTTTATTTTTAAATTTTATTTTATTAGTTGATTTATTTTTGCTAGTTTGGGTTAATCTATGCATGTGAGAACTAGAGAGATCTCTGAGGGTATCTGTAAACACTTTTTAAAAAATAAAACTCGCATCACATTATGTGTATTTTTTTTGTTTGTTTCACAACTTTTCTTCAACATAACAATATTTTGTGGTCTCCTTTCAAATTTAGTACAGTGAGCCCTGAGTAATATGGCTCGCTAGCTCTATTCCCAGTCGGGGCACATGCCTGGGTTATTGGCCGGGTTCCCAGTTGGGGCATGTGAGAGGCAGCCAATCAAGGTTTCTCTCCCCTCTCTCTCCTTCCCTTCCACTCAATCTAAAAGCAAATAAATAAAATATGTTTTTTAAAAATTCAGTTAGACATACCTTATGTTTTTAATAGCTACATAGTTTTCTGCTCTATATGTACCCTATTAGTTATATGCACATGGATTAAAAAGTCAAGCAATTTTACAAAGCTGGTTGTTGAAACTATCAGTGTATGACCTTCCTCTGTTTTCACCTTCCCGGAGGCATCCTTTTTTTTTTTTTCAAAGTTCTTTTGCTGGTTCTTTTACCGTTTTTAATCTACTCATTGCCATTTGTTGGTTTTCATTTAGCTATAACCCATGTATGGAGGTTAGGATTTAGCTTTTTTCCCCACACTAGCCTCGTAAGCCCTACCCACAGCCTTCAGTTTGTCATCCGTCCAATTTGTTAGCATCATCCCTTGGCTAAAGCAATATTCAGTCTACATGATTAAGACCAAGTAAATGCTAGTCACAGCTGAGCCACATAGTATCCTGTGATTACTTTTCCTTTCCTGTATAATTTTTAAAAATTTTTTTGGAGTTAATAATTGCCTTGTTTTCTTGCTGGCTTAGTTTTTCTAGGTACCATAAATTATTCAAATCTAAGTGTTTTTCTACTTGTCTAAATTTTTTCTTGATACAATCAAGTATTCCATCAGTTTCATATTCTTTAAGACATTTCTCCAAGAGCCTTCTAGCCTGCTTCAATGTGGATTTTTTGCTCACAATGGCCACTGTACATTTGTCCTCCTGGATATTCTCTTTGCCTGTGCCCTGTGTTGGATATTCTGCTCAGAGGGTTTAGACAAAGCCCCACAGAGCTGGGAGAAGAGAGAGGGGTCATGGTTTTCCCGGTTTTCACTTGTTCTCTCTGCATTCATGCCTTTAGCTTTGCCTAGAGTTCTCCAGACCGGAGATCCTCAGTCACATGTATTTACTCCAGAAAATAAACCTTTAGTTCTCTGCCAGGTAGGGATGAGACTGTCATCATGATAAACAGACAAGTCTAGTAACATTCCTTAGGCAGAAATCAAAGGTAGATGTGCTCTATATGATTGCAAAGCCAGTTTAAGAGCCAGTGACTGAGTGTTTATACGGGTTCCCTTAAAGAATGCTGTATCATCCATGTTCTGGAGGCACAGAGGATAATAATGTGTGAAAACACTGACATCATTAATGCTGAGTCAAGAAGTAATAAAGTCACTGAATGTGAAAACATTTTAGAAAAACCTTAACCAATTTTAGTTATATATATATATTTTTTAATGCATGCACAAGAATGATATGATTTATTAAAAATATAAACCTAATGTACTCCAAAAGAACTGTTTAGCCTTGGCTGGTGTGACTCGGTGGATTGAGCACTGGCCTGCAAACCGAAAGGTCACAGGTTTGATTCCCTGTCAGGGCATATGCCCGTGTTGCCCGCTGGGTCCCAAGCTGGGGAGTGCAAGAGGCAATTGATCAATGTATCTCTTGCACATTGATGTTTCTCTCCCTCTCTTTCTCCCTCCCTTCCCCCTCTCTAAAAATAAAAAAATAAAATCTTTTGAAAAAGAACTTTTAAAATAAATATAAAGTTTAAATAGTGTAAGTTAAGTCCTGTCCGGGGAGCTCAGTTGGTTAGGGCATCGTCCCGACATGTCAAGGTTGATCCCCAGTCAGGACCAATGTTTGTCTCTCTCTCTCTCTTTCCCTCTTTCTATCTCTTTCTGTCTCCCTTCCTCTCTCTGTCTCTAAAATCAAAAAATAAAAAATTAAAGAAAAAAATAGGTAAGTAATTTAATTGACAACATTTTTTTCTTTTAAGCAATGGTTTCTTAGGTGGAAAAAAATTATGTATTTATACCCCATTTCATTACCTTGCAGATATTTTTGTCTTAGGTATGGTATTTTTCACCATATGGTAGTTTTACATTTTTATGTGTGCAAACCTATAAATCTTTTTTTATAGATTCTTAGCGTTGCCTTCCCCAAAGATCTAATAATATTCTCTTGCCCGGGCTGGTGTTGCTCAGTGGATTGAGCGTCAGCCTGCGAACCACAGCATTACTGGTTTGATTCCCAATCAGAGCACAAGCACGCATTGCGCTTGTGCAATAGGGGGCGCTCGAGAGGCAACCACACTGATGTTTCTCTTCCTCCCTCTCTCTAAAAATAAATAAATAAATAAATAAATATCTTTTAAAAAGTAATATCTCTATTATTTCCCAGTATTTTTAATAGTTTTATGTTTAATATTTAAATTTTAACCCATCTGAGAGTTATTTTTATTTTTAATAATGCCTTTTTTGTGTTTACTTCCCCTCCCGTTTTAAATTTTATTTGCTTAATATTTCTTGTTTAATTTTTTGAACATCAGTTTTTCAAGGGTCCAACTTTGGATTGGCTTCATTTCTTTTTTCTTTTCGAAGCTTTTTGATAAAGTATCACCTTTATTTCTGAGTAATGTGAAGTGATGAATTATCTAACAACTACAGCTTTGTCAGCAGGTCATGCATTTTGTAATGTTTTTACTGAGGTGTAACTTACATGCCATATACTTCACCTATTGTAAGTGTACAGCTCAGTGATGTTTTAGTAAATTTACAGAGTTGCGCAACCATTACCACGATCCAGTTTTAGCCACGATCCAGTTTTAGCACATTTCCGCCACTCCAAAAAAGCTTCTGTCCATTGGTGTTCAATCTCTAATTTTATTCCTAGCCCCAGCCAACCCCTGATGTGCTTTTTGTCTTTATAGGTATTGCCTGTTTTGGACATTTCATATAAATGGAATTACACAATACATAGTCTTTTGTGCCTGACTTCTTTCACTTGGCATAATGTTCTTGAGGTTTATCCATGTTGTATATACCGGTCTTTGTTGGGATGTAAGTTTTAATCTCTTGGGAACATGCCTAGGAGGGGCATTGCTGAGTCAAAGGATACGCCTTTTAACCTTTTAAAAAATGGCTAAACTCTTTTCCAAAGTGGTTGCACCATTTTACATTCCCACAAGCAGTTTAAGATGGCTTCAGTTTTTCCACATCCTTCCCAACATTTGTCTTTTTGATTATAACCATTCTAACAGGTGTGAAGCAGTGCCTCCTTGTGGTTCAGTTTGCCTTTTCCTAATGACAATGATGTTGGGTATCATTTTGTGTGCTTATTAGCCATCTGTTAATCTTTGGTGTAATTTCTATCCCGACATCTTTCCAGTTTTTAAGTTGGCTTCCCTTATTGAGTTCAGCATGCCAAAATTTTTTATTTGCTGCATTTCTATTTTTGCTGAAAATAATCTGTTACTGTGGACTCTAAATTTTATCCCTATTCTATGTATAACTTGAGTATTTTCTTCATATTTCCACATGGCTAGTAAATTTGCAATTCTATTTCGGTTTTGTGTTTCTACATCCCTTAACATTTTGTATGTATTTTGCTTATTCATAACCATATGTAAAGTGAAGTTTGGCTTTTCTAGGTGTATAGTTCTGTAAATTCTGGCAAACTTATAGTGTGTAAATTACCACAGTTGAGATATGGTGTTTTCATCATCTCCAAAAGTTCCCTCCGACCCCTTTGTAGACGATCTTTTACCTCCACCTCTAGCCCCTTGTAACTGTTGATCTAAATTTTGTTCCTCTTGTTTTGCCTTTTTCAGAATGTCCTGTAAAGGGAATTATGCACTGCGTAGTCTTTTTAGTCAAGCTTGTTTCACTTAACATAATGCTTTTGAGATTTATCTGTGTTGTTACATGTGTCAGGAGTTAGTTTCTCTTCATTGCTGCCTAGAAATTCCTGTTATGTGCCTACCACCAACCGTGGTGAAGAATATTTCATGCCTTTCTCAGTATAAAGTAGTTTGGATCACTTTAGGTCAACCAATATTTTTAAACTTTTAGCAGAAAAAAAACTTTTAGTTTTTAAATAAAAATTTATGTAAAATACACACACTGTAATACATTTTTCCCTTCATTGTTCAAAGCCATTTAGAAAATCTCTTGTTTTTTGTTTTGTTTTGTTTTTGGTAGGTATTGATTGGCAGGTACAACCTCCTTTATCAAGACTTCCTACTCTTGGTAAAATGTCTCTCAACAAGGAGCTTTACTTTAACACTTCCATTGCTAACTTGGTCATCCTTCGTGGGAAAGATGTGCACAGTGCAGATGTGGGTAAGCAGAAGTTAAGATGAAAATTAAGATGTACTTTTGCATATAAAGATGTTATACATGGTAAAGAAAACAAAAAGTCCCTGAATTTATTCTTAGAGAAAAGGAAATAGTAACTGTGTGTCTTAATAACAAAATGTAGTCATTATATGAGTTAGTATGTGACTAAATACCAAAATAGAAGTGGTTTAAATAAGATACTAGTTTTATTCTTTCTTCCTGAATCTGGTTGGTCTGTTACCTTGACCTCGTGGTTTCTTCCTTTTAGTCTAAGATGTCTGTTAGAGCTTCAGCCATCAAATCACACAGGAATGAGCAAAAAAGGGCATACCTCCCCCTCCTAGGGTTGCATATTACACGTGTTTGTATCTGTTTGACTGAATCATGTGCTACACCTAGCTGCAAGGGGCACCATGAGCACAGTTAAAATTTGTGGGTCCTATTATTAAAGAAGGGAGAACAGATATTGTGGGACAGCTAGTGGTTACTGTGCCAGGCATTTTGTTACAAAGTTTTCAGGAAGTTACACTGGCCAGGTAGCTCAGTTGGTTAGAGCATCATCCTCATACGCCAAGGCTGCGGGTTCCATTTATGGTCAGGGCACATAAAAGAATCAACCACTGAGCCCTGGCTGCTGTGGCTTGGTGGGTTGGACATCATCCCGCAAACCGAAAGGTCTCTGGTTTGATTCCAGGTCAGGGCACGTGCCTAGATTGCGGGCCAGGTCCCTGGTTGGGGGCGTGTGAGAGACAACCAGTCGATATTTTCCTTTCTTTTTCTCTCCCTTCTTCTCTCTCTAAAGTAAATAAATAAAACCCTTTATAAATAAAAAATAATAAATATAAGTGATATTTATTGAAATGGAAAAGTGGATCACAACATATTGGTGAAAGAAAAATGCAGACTATAGAAGAGTATATGTATAAAACTACATACACAAGGGTCAGCAAAATGTCCCTGGCCATCTCTGGTTGGTGGCATTTCAGCTGTTCAGCTAACTTCAACATTTTCTTCATAATACTTTTCTGAATGGTGTGAATATTTTTTTTGATGATGAATATAAATCATTTATGCAAAAGCAATATAAAACTAGTTTTTTTAATGTTTTAAAATTTATTTTTTCATTATGAAGCTAGTTTTAAAAGGAAATACAAAGGATTTTTGGTGAAATGGATAAGAAAGTACTCCTTTATTAATTTGTTTTCAAAATTAATTATTTATGATGTGAACAATGGCTCATGTTGTTTTACTCTAGGGGGATTTAAAGATCCAGCTCTCTATACTTCCTGGTTGGAACCAGATAATGCTTTCAATGTGTGGAAAACCCAGCGAGCCTTTAGCAAATATGAGAAGTCCGCAGCACTGGTCAGCAACAGCCAATTCTTAGTAAAACCGCTTGATATGATTGTGAGCAAAGCATGGAATATGTTTGCTTCAAAGTAAGTTAGAGATAAATCTTCAAACTTTCCTAACCTTAGGCAGATAATATTATGTTAAAGCCCTGGCCAGCTCGCTCAGTTGGTTGGAGCATCATCCTGATTTGCCAAAGTTGTGGGTTCAACCCCTGGTCAGGGCACATACAAGAATCAGCCTGTCAATGCGTAAATAAGTGGAACAACAAATTGATGTTTCTCTCCCTCTTTCTGTCTGTCTGTCTGTCTCCCTTCCTCTCTACAATCAGTAAGTAAAATTTAAAAAACACAAGGCAGGATCTGGAGTGTCTTAATCTATTGAGGCTGCTTTTATAAAAATAGACTGGGTAGCCTATAGAGAATCAATATTTATTTCTCACAGTTCTGGAGGCTGGGAAGTCCAAGATTAAGGTGCTGGCAGATTGGATGTCTGGTGAAAATGCACTTTCTGGTTCATAGGTGGTGTCTTTTCTCTGTATCCTCAAATAGCACAACAGGCAAAGGAGATTTCACAGATGGGCCTCTTTGGTAAGGGAACCAATCCCCTTCATGAGGGCTCCACCCTTGGGACCTAATCACCTTCCAAGGGCCTTACCTCCTAGTACCATCACCTAGGAGAACACAGACATTCAATCTGTAGCCTGGAATAAGCGTGGCTACCACTACATAGGTGTGAAACTTTAGGCGTGTTACTTCAGGCTTCCTGTCCTTGTCTGTGCAGCGGGTCCAAACTGAGGGGATCTGTGGTGAGGATTAAATGAGAAAATCATGTAAAAACACCCAGTGCAGTGCCTGACTAGTAAGTACTCAATAATTGTTTGATACTGTTGATACTGTTCTTGATAAATTAGTTTCTAAATGAAAGTAGAAACTTCACCCTGGCTGGTGTGACTCAGTGGATTGAGTACCGGCCTGCAAACCAAAGGGTCACCAGATGGATTCCCAGTCAGGGCACGTGCCTGGGTTGCAGGAGGGTGCCCAGTGGGGGGGCAACCAGACACTTACATTTCTCTCTCTCTCTTTCTCCCTCCCTTCCCTTCTCTCTAGAAATAAATAAAGTCTTAAAAAAAAAAAAAGAATAGAAACCTCATTATAAGACAAGGACAATAAGATAGTTTTCTAAAATAAGATCCTCGGAAGAATGGATGAGACCCTAATCATGCTCAGTAAGAAATGTCTACTTGGTATTAAGAAATGTGTTAGCAGGTTTCCTGACCTCTGCCACCGTGACTGAATGTCAAAGTAAAATTCCTCAGATGATTGGACAAAGCCTCTCCTTTGATTAGCTAGGATTCCCAAGCCCCTCCTTCCCACACTGGTCATTCCATAACCGCCCCCTCCTCAAGATGGGGAACTCTGTCCTTTTCTGGCGCCCTTTCTCTTCCCACTCTCAGTAACTGGTAGCAGCCACTGTTCCATCCATTGATTTCATGTCTGCCTGCCAACTCCTCTTAACAGTTCTTCTCCTGCCTCAGCATTTTGGGGACTAGGGATATTAAGGGGGACCTGGCATGACTGCAAATGAAGAGTTGTCTGAAAAATACTTGTGAGCCCTCACTTCACTCCTAGAACTGGATGAATTTCTTTCTGCAGTTTCAAGCCTTAGGTAAAACTTCCCAGGTACTTTTGAAGAGTTTATATTGAACCTAGTCATCTCCTGTAGGGTGTTGAATATGTGCTGGGTGGACAACCAAATCTAAACCTGCTTCTTTTTCCCATGTGCTTCTTACTGTCACTCTCTCGGACACTTAGAAAGGCAGGGAGCCTGCATACTTTGAAAGTTTGCTAATCTTTGGAACAAACATCGAAGCAAACATAAGACTTTTTAGAGATTCTGGTATCTTCAAATGTTCATGAGTAGGAACGTTTGTTGTTTGATTTTAAGAGTTATTTGTCTGGGGTTTTTCATTTTACATTTTCTGTTTCTTTTCCCAGAGCCTACATTCATCAGTACACAAAATTTGGCATTGAAGAAGAGGACTTTTTGGACAGTTTTGCATTGTTAGAACAGGTTGTTGCCAGTTACTGCAACCTCTGACCTTGAACAGA
Source organism: Mormoops blainvillei (assembly GCA_004026545.1). Classification (NCBI taxonomy): domain Eukaryota; kingdom Metazoa; phylum Chordata; class Mammalia; order Chiroptera; family Mormoopidae; genus Mormoops; species Mormoops blainvillei. The sequence continues at coordinate 35,848 of PVJD01000383.1, read as the reverse complement.
GGGTTCAAGGGAGAAAGGACTTTACATCACTTTTGGACTAAAATATTTTCAATACTGTTTTCCCTGTTAAGTTTTCAAATTTTGATCTATTAAAAGCAGCCAGGTCAGATGTTGATTACTTTTGCACACTATGCCCACAGAACAGGAGGAAAACCTTTTAAATGGAGAATAGCATGTTTTCAATGAAAACAATCTATTGGTGTTTTCATTTGCAAGAAAAACAATTGGTGCTTCCATAAAGAACTTTGGAAACCTTTGCTGACATGTTGGAACTCTGGAACTATCCAAAAAAGGGAATATTCTATTTTGTCCCTATATAAATCTTCCCTCTTTATTCCAAAAAGGATTCATGAAATATGAGCTAAGCTTTCACAGCACAATTTTAAGCTAAAAAATTGCAGTTCTGTATTAAACGTATTTATCTTTGAAGTGAATGCTTTGAACCACAAGAGGGAGCTGTTGTTAAATGCTACAGGGTGAACATGTATTTTGAATATTTTATTCTATAATAGGTAAGATTTTTCACTTTAGGCAGCTATTTAAAAATAAATGTCAGGGTTTTATTAATAAATGTAAAAAAAGTATATAAGTATGTTTGTTTTGTTTGCATTTCTTAAATTTTTTGGATATCAGAAAATTGGGTCAGTTTTTCTTTTAGACCTTGGAATGCCAGGGCAGAAACCGATGTTATTCAACTAGTGCTTTAAAATTACTTACAGTTATTTAGAAGGTGGCTATACATTTTCCAGTAAAAGGGGTAAGAACTTTCACTAAAATTTCACTAAGTTGAGAAAATTATCACCAAAGAAATACTGTGTTGGATGAAATTGGCACATCCAGATGTGAGTTTCACTCAGAAGGACAAAACACAGTTGGAAATTGGCAGCAGAGGAGCAGGGGAATGGTGTATTTCAATAAAACACATCACATGCAATGTATTAACAAATGTAAAATGGGAAACAAATAGGAACATTTGCCCTTTCTGCCAAATCTACCAGTGGTGAATTATTTTTATTTGGAAAAATGACAGTTCACAGCTTCACTGGTTCTTCCTTCTCTTTCCATATGGAAATGATTACCTTTTTGCTGTTTTTGTTATCAACTGTTGCTATGATTTAAAATACTGGGCCGTATCTTATTTCTAAGGAATGTAAAAAGTGGTCTGTTCAGCTGCTAACGGGCACACCCCACTGCTGCATTTTGTTAACCCAAGTATACTTGAAAATAATTAGATCATAATTTTTACAAAATGAAGTTAAAAATAATTGTTTAGCATCGAAGAGATCCAAAGACTAAAACAATTTCCCAAACTAGATCAGCATTAATAAAGATCTGTAACTTAATGATATCACCACGGATTAAGCTGATTCTGAGGAAACTTGCTAAAAGTTTAGCTTAGAGAGTCATAAGTTGAAATCATTTTGTATTTAAGAAAGGTACCATGATGTGCCATGGAGACACGCATATTCCTAAATTGGTAGCTCATGGAGTCAACGACAGGCGAGTATTAAAGGCGAACCCCAATCAGACAGAGCTCCGGGCCCACCCGCCCGCATGCGCCGGCCATTTCTGTGGTCGATGGCTGCGGTGTCTGATATGTGTGGGCACCTAAGTACTTGCAAACTTGTTTTAAACATTTACATGGAAACATTTTTTCTTGTCTATTGGTATAATATAAAATTCTTTGCTATTAAGAGTTGGGATTTTAACTTAAAAATTAACACAAAGAAGCTGATTCCAAACTTCAAGATAAGAGGCAGCACTGGGAATGTACTTGGTGTGCACAAAATAGCCAGTCGGCCAGGACGACATCAGATTCATAGCTTCCCGGGCATCATTCCTGACCTGGAAGCTTTGAACATGTGATTTCTTTAATGGAGATCTGGAGTGCTCTTTCCCGCCAGACATCATCCCACAGAGGCAGGATGTACCCCTATGGGCAGCGAATTCAGTGGTACATGGGAAAGAACAAAGAACTGAGAGATCTAGCTGGGCTTTTAGTTTGTCTGAAACGTCTTCTCACTGGCTCTGCAGAATCGAGTCAGTGCACATACCAGTGATTCTTCTGCTGACCACCATGTTTATCACCCTTGAATTCCTGCCCAAAAATTTTAAAAACATGCTCCATATGTTCCTATCCCATTATTCTCTCCCCATGAACCCAAGGTTTGGCAGTCAACCCTTTCCTGTTCTTCCACCTACTTACCAAATACGGCTTTACCCACTACTTTGTCATTTTTGGCAACTAACCAGTTATTTAAGAGATATTTGCTTATCTGTATCAATCATGTTGTTTCTTATGGGTTTTAGGAATGTGAGCTAAAATGTCTCACTTTACATTTTTAACTAAATAATTACCTACTCCTGTACTTAGACGATGCAAAGTTAGCCATATAGATAAATGGATTTCCACTGGCTGGAATGCTTGCATAAGTAGTTCAGATAAACAATGTAAATATTTCAGGTTTCCGGGGTAACACACAGTGGGGTCAGTGTTAGCAAAGATATGGCATTCAAGGGGGGGAAGGGAAAAGATAGAAAATCTCAGTCATTTGGCCTCTACGGAGCCAGTGCAGTAGGAAGAAATGAAAAGGAGGGTCAGGGGAACTGATGATGCCCCCAAAGAACCAACAGCTTAGAAGCATTTCCAAAAAAAGACCGGATGGTTCTTGAATTATGGACTTCGCCTAATGATGAAAAACCTAAAAGCTTACAAGAATAGTTTAAAAAGAAACAGTAAGCCCTGGCTGGGTTGCTCAGTTGGTTAGAGTTTTGCCACCAAGGTTGCGGGTTCGATCCCCGGTCAGGGCACATACAAGAATCAACCAATGAATGCATGAATAAGTGGAACAACAAATCCATGCTTCCCTTTCTCTCCCTAAAATCAATAAATGAGAATTTTAAAGAGAGAAACAGTAAGCTAAATTACATGTCACTTAGCAAAGAATTCCATCTTACCTAAATTTGTCTCCTTTGCTATTGATGTAGGCAATAAGGTGGATACTTTTCTGGCTCTCTTGTCCTATTTGAATATAACTATTTACATGGTGAGTACAGAAAAATTCAAAGATTCTATACCCATGCTGTCCAGTAAGGTAGCCATTAGCCACATGTGGGTAGTGCTGTTTAAGTGTAAAATATACATGGGATTTTGAAGACAATAAAAGAATGTAAAATCTTAATATTTTAAGTTGTTGAAATTATATTTTGAACATACTGGGTTAAATGAATTATTCAAATTGGTATACCTGCTTCTTTTTAGATTTTAAAATGTAGCTACTAGCATTTTAAAAATTAAGATATATGGCTTGCATTATATTTTTACTGGGCAGGGCTATTCGACATTTCAGGAGCAAAGTCCTGGGAATTATAGGAACGAGTTGAACAAAGCTTGTCCTTACTGACAAAGCTTGTCCTTACTAGGTAAGAAAGGTCATAGGTACATGACAGTAAGAACCATGACATAAGGCAAAAGATGGGTGTTTCCTTTTTTGAAAAAAGAGGCCTTTGCTTAAGCTTGGCTCATGCGAACAGTATGAAAGAGGCAGGATGTGAGTTTAAGTCAACAAACATCCTTTGAACACCTGCAAGGAAAAACACGGTGCTACAATAGGGAGATTTTAAAAATGAACTAAACCTGGCCCCTGCCCTTGAGCTCACCATTTCATATGTTCTTTCCTGCCAAGCATATGCCTGGCTCACGGCAGAGACTTCCTATTCACCGCACAGATTAATGTAAATGTCTAAAAAACAACGGAAGAGTTGTAAAGCTAGAAAACTAAAGGCACACAGCGGAGCCCATTAAAGCTCCTATGTTAGCCACAAATCTCACAGCCATTAGCTGAAACTAAGGACCTGGAAATAGAAATATAATTACTTGGTCTCTGAAGCCATCTTCTATAATTAAAAAGCCATTTAAGACAATATAAATTCAAACACTATATTAAGAGAATGAAGAATTGCCTTTGTTTTGAAATTCTTACCTACAATCTAATCTCCTCATTCTGGAGGGCCGAGCCTTCTAAAATGGGGCCACTCCCTGTCTCCCGCTGTTCCTGTTGCGTGTGCTGTAGTAGCTGCTGCAGACGGAAATGGCCATCAAATGCTGTCTCGGAAAACAATGGGTTTGTCTACATGCTGATGTTTCATTTTGTTCATTAAGGACAGGGATGGAGCCATCTATGACTGACCTGAAGATACAGAAGGGACGCATGCCCCAGTGACCCTGCCTACCTGCTGTGCCCCACCCCAAGCTCCCACTGCCAGATCCCCAAGAGCAAGAAGAGGGGGCTCAGAGCATTTTTGAGCAGGACTGACAGGACACACCAGATTTCAGGGCAATTTCTTTGAGGAAGTGTCTTTCGCAGGGGGTGCGCTTTTTTCTATTGTGCCTTTTGCTTTTTTTTTTTTTCCTTTTTTAAACAAAGCCTTTAAAGATAAAATAACTCAAATGATTTTTAAAAGGATGTTAACACCTGGAGACGGTCTGAAGAATGGAGGAAGAAGTCAAATGAATCAAAGGCAGTAACAAGGGGCGGAAGTAGTAACCACCATTGTTCTACAAACTGTCACAAAAATAGGTGTGGGAAGTACAGGGTGCTTCGGGTTCATTTGGGGGCAGAGTAGGGAGAAATTAAAGACTAACTGTATGATCCCTATCACCTCACTGTATTCTTCTAATGAACATTGCCTGCTACAGGGAAGACTATTACATGTATCTCTCTCTCTCTCTCACACACACACACACACACACACAGAGTCTGGGAGCAAACTGAAAAGAAGTGTATAAAGTTGGAAAGCTTCTGCATATGGAAGAACATTTTACTTCCTCCTTGCAGAGACCAGGGATGTGTTTAATGCTCAGAGTCTTTACATCTGAAGAAAATGAAGAAATTCTGAAAATTCCTTTGATAACTGCATTTTTCTAAAAGCACTCTTTTTCAGCTCCCCCTTTCTCCCCGAAACTGTGTGAAGCCATCCCACACACAGGCTCTTATCAGCCCGGCATGGTTCCATCAGAAAGGCAGGAATAGTAACAGCCCATATCTCCCGGGCTTCAACAACTGCGCGCTACCTGAGAGTGGAATACTCAAGTTCTGCACCTCTCTTTTCCACTAAAGGATTATCACACAAGTAAATCTTTTTCTAAACTCTGGTGCTCCCGGTGTGTGGTGTAATTGTGGTCATATGTCATTTGTTCTGAAGTCCTACCCAGCCAACTGCAATAAGGATAACTCATTTCCTGAAGCATGTAAACAACACCAGCACCAAAGTAGCCAAATGGAAAGCCGCTTTGACCACATGCTCTAGAAGGTGCAAAAAACTGCGATTCTGCCTTTTGGCAAAGGCCGTTGGGAGGATGCCCTGGTACTTACTTGGGACGACGTATGACATCTGGGTTCTAGGTGACTGCCACTGCTGTCTAAGCTAGCACTACTGGAATCTTGGACTCTAGCAGAAATCTACAGGAAAGCACATTGCCAAACTTTTCTCCTTATAAAGACAGACAATCTATCCAGGAATTACCGTCCACCCAGCTCTTGGAGGGAGGAGTCACCGGTTAAGGAAGCAGGATGCACCAGGGGAGAGGAAATTTAAAGCAGTTTCCTCTGGCCCCAAGGGCGAGTCACAGTGCCATCTCTTCCAGAACAGTGCTACACAACAAGGTAAGGCTTAGATGATCCCTCGTAGGAAAGTGTAGAGGACGTATGACTCTAGAGAATTCTCTAAAGGAGTCCAGTTTCTTCTCTAACAGAGAGAAGTTAGAGTGGTCTAATGGACAGCACATGCACGAGGAGCTTGGGAGTTAGGGAACCTGAGATGCAGACCCACAGTAAGGCCCACCCTTCTCTTGCTCAGTATCTCCACGTGGAATGGTCCAAACACAACAGTGACTCTCTCCCGCAAACTCGCTCCTCCTCCTCTGTTCCCAGCTCAGTAATCCACCGCTCTTGCCGTCTTCTCAGGTTCTCTGGTTCCTCCTTCACCTCTACTTCACTTCCTTTACTCGAGCTTTGGCGACTACCCTGGGCGCTACTTAGGCAGCGTCTCCTGCCTGCTTTTGCATCCCCTCTGCTGCTAAACCCGAACTACTACAGTATTCGTCCAGCAAACACTCGCTGTGAGCCCAAGTGCTTGGCTCTGGGCACACGCAAGAGAGGAGCAAAAACAAGAAAACAGGTAACGCCGTTATGAGTTATGTAAAACAACAGAGGTAGATGACACACCAGTCTTGTGACTTCTACCCACCCCTCTCAGGGCTCCCTTACTTGTGTGCTTCCCCGTCATGTCATAGGGCTTTCACTATTTAGAAGACCTTCCCTCTCTCCACCCCTACCTGGCAATTCAAATGCCACATCCTCATGAAATCTACTCAGCAATTCTCTTCCTCAATTCTTTCCTTAAGGCAGGGGTCCCCAACCTCAGGGCTGCGTACTGGTACTGGTTGGGCTTGTTAGGAACCGGGCCATCCAGCAGGAGGTGAGCTTGAATGTAATGTGCTTGGAATAATCCCGAAACCAACCCCCATCCCCCAGGCCCTTGGAAAAATTGTCTTCCACGAAACTAGTCCCTTGGTGCCAAAAAGGTTGGAGACCACTGCCTTAAGGCATTCATCTCATGCTACAGTTAACTGTATGTAGGCATAACACCCCCAAGACGACTGTACGCTCCTGGAGGAACATCATCTAACACCTTTGTCTCTTCCCCACAGTGTGTTAAACCAGCTGAGGTTTAAAAAGTAAATTAAAAAAAAAATTTCCCCTTGTGTGACTAATGACACTACTGGCCCTAACTATTTCATAAGGTTATTATGAAGATCAAATAAAATTGAAGATGCGAAAGTGCTGCCCTGACCGGCTTGGCTCACTGGGTTGGGCATCATCCCACAAAGCAAAAGATCAAGATTGCTGGTTCGATTCCCAGTCAGGGCACGAGCCTGGGATGTGGGGCCAGGTCCCCAGTTAGACGAGTATGAGAGGCAACCCATCGATGTTTCTAACCCTTTTTTTCTCCCCCTCTTCCCTTCTCTCTGAAAATAAAGAAATAAGGTCTTTTAAAAAGAAATGTGAAAGTGCTTTGGAAAAGAAAAAAAGTCTGTACAAACAGAAATTGCTTTGTAATCATAATTGTAACAAACACCCCTCTGGGAACCTGCCCACACGGGAGCTGGCTTTTCCAACCCCTGGAATAGAGAAGCACAAAGGCTGTCCATCTGTTTTCATAGCAAAACTTTTTAGACCATGGCCTTGATTTGTTGTTGTCGCCCTTTCTCCGCTACTTACTTGTGGTCACAAACTAAAACAAGCGCGCAGGAGCCTGGCCTTCTCCCCGGAACTGAGTGACGAAAAGCCCGAATGCTAGCTAGGTTTGAATTCGAACTCTGCTAATTCCTTACTTCCTCCAGCAAATTACTGAACCTTTCTGCTTTATTTTCCTCATGGGGTTGTTCATAAGGATTTAATGATTAAATACAATGCACGCAAAACAGCACTGAAAACAATGCCTGGTACCAACTGAGCAAACAGTGATCGTCAGAGCAGTCCCCTGTGCTTCCTGGTGCAGGGAGGGCATCAGAGGTTCCCGGGAACTACTCTTGGTTGCTGGTGCTGTGATTAAAGAAAATGCCATGGAGGGGGCATGGGGATGGGAAGGGGCTGCTGCAATGGGCAGAATGGAGCAGTGGTGTCTGAAGAGCCTGGAGGATGCGGGAGGTTAGGTAGGGGAAGTTGGGTTGTTGTAAGAGGTTTCATTAGCACATCATTCAAGTGAAAGTGACTCTCAAGAGACTGTGAGCTGCACTAAAAAAAATGTAGCTGAGAAACGCCTCCTCTCAGTGTTTTGGGCTTTCATCTTTTTAACTGATGAAGAGACTGAAAACACGGTCCTTGGTGACTTGGTGCACGGGGTTTCGGCACTACCGCCAACAGGAGGGAGCCGTGGGCCTGTTTCCCACTCCACCTGGCAAGAGGCCAATCGAGACAACAGTGATCGGACCAGTCATTCCTGCCCTTCAAGGAGAGACAGAACCATCCCTCTTTCCCAAGCCGCCTCACTCCACGAAAACCTTTTCCCCACAGGAAACAAACTGGGACACAAGCGATACTGTCCAGCTGGGTCAGTCGAAAGTGGCCTGAAGGGAGAAGCTGCTCCCACTGTCCCCCAGTGGGGACAGACGGCAACACAGGGAAATGCCATTTCTGGCATTAGCTGAGGGAGGCCTACAGAGGCTTCTTTGAATGAACAAGGCTTTTCCTCAAAGAGCCTGGGGTGGAAGGCCACTGGAGCAAGTGGTAGCTACTCCTCCCTGGAAACTCTCAAAGGGGCTATGGCGGTTAGCTGAGATAGGTGGCTCTGGGGTCCCTCTTAGATGGTCAGAATAAGCTAGAGCCTCCCCATCAAGGATTCAGGACTGTGGTCTTCAATGCAGATAAAGACTACATTGTAGACACAGTACTGGACTGTGTCCAAACCCTTCCTCCCCATCCTTTGAGTCATTTGGGAATGGTTAACAAACGGGTTGAACACCTGGGCTGATTACCCCGAAGGGGATTTCCAAACACTCCATATTGTAAAATCATCTCCTCCCTTACCAAAGCAGTGCAGTTCCACCCTCTCTGTAGTGTGCCCTAAAGATCCCAAATTTTCTAACTTTGATTCTAGGCTTTCTAACTTAGAGCAGTAACTGCTGCTGACACAAAGAAACATGGAGCCAAGCAACTTTGTGCTTTTTAAAGTTTGTTTTGAATTAAGAGGAACAGATGTCCAATGTTTCAAAAAGCCGCACATTTGTGGATTTGGCTGATGACAAACCCTCTAAAATGCATCTCAGTTCTGTTCCCATAGAGTCAGCCAGCCACTTACAACTGACTCACTCTCTCTGGGCCACAATTTGGGCCCGTCTCCCAACTACAGAATTAGAATCTCAGATCTTAAATGAATCCAGGGTGTTTGGGTGGAGAGTGAGGGCCATCTAAAACATTTTTTTTTTCATTTAATTTAGTAGTATCAACACCCACATGTCAAACTGCAAGGCCAGTAGGTCAAAGAATGAGCAAACAGTTGGCACCTGCCTATCCTAGCACCACACAATTCTAAAGGCAATGAGTAAGCAGCTGCCCAGAACAGGTTTTCATTACAATCCCTCTCATGACTGCTGGTCAAATATGCAAATACATGTAGGTTATTTGCTGCAATTCAAGGCCTCACCCCCAAGGCAATCGCGTTACCTTAGGTGAACTCTTGGCCTTGCTGGGAAGGGCGGGACAGGAACCCAAGCCCTTGACTACCAGACACAAATGACTCAACTGCCTCTAGAATCTTCAAGTACATTATGTGCTTTCTTGTTGTCTTTGACAATAAAGGAACAAAACACTTCAGATGCTGCTTTGGTGCAGCATCTCATTTACCATGTTTTGTGAAAGCTGAGACGCTTTGATCAATGTGAGTTAGAGATGGGATGTTACTCAGCTTTCAGAAATGGCTATTAAACTCCTGAACAGGTTGTTTTAACTTTTCGTGAGCATAATTATTAATGAGTAAGTCACTTTTTTGTTTTTCTAACAGAAATGAGATTTTGAGGCTTACTGAGGAAGATCCTGAATGCCACCAAATTTAAAAAAACAACTATTTAAAATCGATTCGCACCCATCAAATCTCACTAGATAATCTAGGTGGAGAGTCTAACAAGGAACTAAAAAATGGTAGTCGCCCCTACCTTCCAGATTTCTTAGTATTAACCATCTTTATAATAAAAGTAAGTTGTCAACATTTTTGGGTGGGAAGGTTAGGAAAGTTATTTTCAATTACTTCACAGTAAATTTGTGCATTGGTTCTTTTGTACCTTAACTAGGCTTATCTGTATTTGCTCCAAAACAAGGACACATATACCAAGAACATTTAAAAAGTTTTTGGAATAAATGCAATGTTGTGAAACTTCTGCATGTGTATCAAATGCCATCTTTGATAAATTAAAAGTTGGGAACAGGCAAACATTTATGGCAGTGTTTTAGATTTTATCCGACTTAATCCTTCAGACAACCTGGCTATCTATCTATACACACATCTATTATTATAGCTGAAATCTAGGCTCAGAGTTAAAATCTTCCTCAAGGTCGCTTATGTGAGAGCCAGGAATCTAAACCATCACTAGCAGGCCACTGCACATGGAGGCGAGTGGGTTTCAAAATAAATGGGAAGGCACTTTGATGCTAGAGGGGTGGGCGCTTCTATGCGCTCTTTTCACAAGGGTCAGTCAAAGCACAAATTCATCCCAGGGTACAAGAGGGCAATCGATTATTTGGCTTAAGGTTTTATTTGTACTCAGTGAGTCAGTGTTGAGTGACTAGTGAAAGCAGACAGCTCTCATGCTGTCCTACTAAAGCTATACAGACAGTACAGGGCACACTGGGAACATGAGCTGAGCACTTGCTCCTACAGACAACGGAATCAACTCGTGTATTCCAGAAACTTCAGCCCAGCAGTGTTTTCCATATTCCTAGAGAATGAGAATAGTGGTCATCGTAAATGAAAGGAAAAATTTCCTCCTCCTCCTCCAAGCCCCACACTCCAGATGATATATACAGAAAAAACGGAAAACACTGCCCATGATTTCAAACTGCAGTTTTAGGGGAGCTGCTTTGCAGCGCCTAAGTGTGGGAGAGGCTGGTGGATCACACTGTATTGTCTTGTTCTCCTCGACAGTCACGGAGTTGAGAGGTGGTAACACACTGCAGATATTTAAGGCACAAAATGAGGCTTAAACAAAGTAGAGATGGAATCGGAATTCCCAGGCCCTTATTTTTATTTGCAGTAGTATCAAACCATCCATTTGCGAGGTTTCTGGTCTCCGGCCAGCTGGAATTAACTAGGGATGTCTTTGGGATGGATCATGGAGTTGTCTGCGTCCACTCTGGTGAATACACGAAAGGAACACAGCCGGCACCGGAACACAGGGGCGGTGGCACGCGCCCCATGGGAGATCGGCAGGGCTACCGAGCACGCTGCCTGTGCGCTCGGGGGTGGGGGGCGGAGAGATGCTCTGCATTTGTTTTCAAAGCCAATTCATTAGAAAGACTGAACAAACCATCATCATAAGTCAAACGTATCAATCACTTAGACCTTCAGACTGACACAATTTTCTTCTTTTTCTGATACCCTACCCTGAAATAAATTTACCAAAAAAATCCCCAAGATTTAGTACAAATAGTACAATTCATACTTGCTTCTCTCTTTCCTTTCTTTAGACAAACACCAAATAAAATGCAGGTGGAAGAGATGAAATACAACCAGTTAGAGGCTGACTTAGAAGATTATATGACCCCTAAAGAATCTAAAACAATTATGCCTTTAATGTGAATCTATTTAAAATAAAGCGTTTGGGTACTGCTTTTTAAATAAAGTAACAGTCATACTGGTAGAAAGTCCCTGGGTGGAAAAAAAAAACACATTAAGAATAATCCTTTGAAAACCCACAAGGCAGCTTGCTTATACTTTCTCATTTAATTGTGGTCATGGAGAGTATCTCAATTTTCCATAAAATCCTCTTGACCAGGTTGCAATATCATGGCATAAAAGATTCAAAGTGCCACTAGACAAGAAAGAGTTTTTAAAAAAAAAATCATAAACCATGATTCTGGGTAATGTTTGAATGGGAACATTTAATATGGATGGTCAGATGAAAGATACCAAAATGTCAGACAGCCCATCGACTGCTGTTGCCATGAGATTCAACAGTCAACATCAGTCTGATAAGCTACCCGACAAGGTGGCACAGCCATGGAGATGGAGATGTCACGACGGTGGGCACAACAAGCAGACACAAAAACCAACCAAATGCCTGGCTGGTTTTACTGGGATTTGGTAAAACAAACCAGGCATTTCTGGTCTGTTGAGATTTACACCCAATTCTACTCTCAACATAATGTCAGTACTAATTTTCCTATAGGAAAAAAAGCGAAATTGTTTATTTCCCTCTCAAGTGAAACAAAATGATCAGGATAACTAGAAACATCCCAAAGGAAAAATCACAGAACAAAACTGAAAAATGAAAAAGGCAAGAAAAGTAGGTTACATATAAATTTCTGTTAAAACCGGAGTACATGCTGAGCTAAAATTAACACGTGAGAAAGTGTGGTTTTTAAAAAAATGCGTTATTTCTCTCTCCAGTGTTTATTTGTATATTACCATCTCTCCTGTTCCCACAAACAAGACCCCCCCTTGCGACACCAATCCCTAAGGTGCCATTCATTTCGGCAGTGCGCAGCTGGCTACCCAATGCCAGCCAAGCCGAAATGCCTTGGTGGTGGTCCCTTTCCGTGCAAATACGTGAAGGCTTAAGAAATTATGGTTGTAGGTGGATTGGTAAGGCCGCCATTCAGTTGGTAGAAGCTAAAAGGAAATGAAAAATCAAAACGCTCAAGAAAACGAACACAATTTTGGAATGATTAAAGAGGTCTTTATAAAGTTTTCTCATGACTTCATTCTAAGTATACAGAATAAAAAATGGTGTCAGCTCATTCGAGAGACGCCAACCAAATTTTCCTTATACTGTCTCAAAATTTAAAGATCAATTTCCCAAGAGGGTGTGCAATGCATCATAAAATGGCCTTTTTTTCAGATAGGAGAGGAAGAGCCGGGCGGGATGGCATATTAAATTTTACCATGATAGACATGCAAGACTGTTATCCCATCTAATAATTATATACATTTTGATGACTTAGAAAAACAAAGCAGTCATTTGTGACAAGCCTAAAAAGCTTGACATATTTAACATACTTAGGAACTGTTTTCGTAGTAGTCGGAATTCTTCAACTATACGATGTGGGCCTTTGGAAAGTAACAAATGAAAGGCCAGTTTCTGTTAAGTTTGCTGCTGAATATCACATTCCACCCTAAGAAAATACAACTTCAATTGAATTGAGGGTGGACACCTTACCTTAACACACAAAGGAAAAGTATGTCAGTGCAAAATATGGACTGAACTGCTTTAAGGAAAAAAAAATTAAATTGATACGGGATGGAAAGGGGGTTTTCTTTCCTGGTCTGGAGTCTTCCCAATTAAGGCAGAGCCCATCCGCTCTAATTTCTGCTGCTAAAAATCTTTCCCTGCTTATTTGGTTTTCTCCTCTGAGTTCAACCGCTGCTGGATTCTTTTGGCGTAACTTTGCGCCATGGAGTTAACGATGGACAGGATGAAGTAACACACCATTACAACGACCAGCTTCTCGAACATCCAGGACAACCAGTTTTCTCCCTGCAGGAATAAATGCAGAACAATCGAGAAACGCTTCATCATTTCAGTAGTATAAAGGGGATCGTCTACAATATTTTAAGGAAAATAATGAGAACTTGGGAGCTATAACCTATAAAGTCTAAACAATTAAAGATGAAAAGTCTCGAGTCTGGAGCTACCCTGAAATCTACCTTCAGGCCCTTTTACACCCAGTTATTAAGATTTCTCTTTGCTGGCTATCAAGTCAATGTTGATTCACAGAGTTTAGAATGGGGAGAGTGTGAGGTCATCGCTTGTCTTTTACTTCATAAGAACAAAGATTGTGATTAAATTCTACTATGTAAAGTCACCGCATAGACACTTGTACAGGACAGTGTTGAGATAATTATACATTCTTGTTCCAGTACTGGGAGCGGCTTTTAAAATACAAATGTTATCTGTTCCTGAAATCACGTTTGGTCAACTGAGGGCAGCAAAGGGCCACACAGAGAGTATAAGACCATCAAAAACACTCACAAAAAAAACCCCAACGATGCTTCCTTCAGGTTTCCCATTTCAGCTTATTGCTTACTCATCCTCTTCTAGTCATTTCCCTTTGTCACAGAACTATTTACAGAAAAGGCAGGCTCAGCATAAGTTAAAAGTTTTTATGTCCGGCTATATTAAGAGGCTTAGTTTATTAAAAAATGATTGTTTTCCTACCTCTAAAAAGAAAAATAGTGCAAAAACGAAGGGAGATTTTCAAGTGATCTCAGTAAGTCCAATGCTATGTTATGCTATAAATCTCAACATTTTAATCCATTCAGGAAGTAGACTTGCTAGTAAATCATTTGAGATCAAGGCAGTAACTCACGCTCCATAACAGATCTATTATTTTCCTCTAGCCGTACCCTTTGTTTTGGGGAGATAGATGTACAAAACAGAAGTTACATTTTCTGATTCAGACAAAGACAGATTTCTGAGTTGCGTAAACAGAGCCGCAACTTCTGTCAGGGAAGACTCGCTGGCACACAAACCTCACTCTATTTGTCTAAAAATGCCTTGAGTGCTGAGGCTGTAATTTCAGCCTAAAACTGGGGGTTGGGGGAGAAGAAAGCAGAGGCAAGTCTCACCTGTGGGGTGCCCATCTCGCCTCTGTGGTGAAGCTTCTGCCGCTGGGCCTCCAGGTACTCCTGGAACGGCTTCTGCAGGGATGGACCTATGCCGGGGACAGCACTGGGAGCAGGGACAACAACCCAAGGAAAAAGGTACATTTGGGAAGAGAAGAAGGAAAAATGTTAAAGAAAAATCCACTTACCGCCTGGATTCAAAAAGCAGGGATTGGCAGAAAGCGAAAAAAAGTAAAACTATCAGCAGAGCAGACGAAATCTTGTGAACTCTTTTTACTGGATAAAAATTCATCCTTTAACCCCTTAAAGGAGAATCATCTCTTCCCACCAACATGTCTGGGGGAAAGGAGGAGCTCAGCCCCGTCCCTCCAGCAGAGCCCACCCTCACGGCGGAGCGAGCTCGGCAGAGCTGCACTGGTGTGGTACAAAGACTGAAATGAATGACTTCTCAGAAGTCCCACATTTATCACCACCAGTTCCTGTAAGAACTGGTTTGAACCGATTAATAAGGAAATGACTTATGCTTGTGTCATCCCTGGTTGAAAAAGAAACTGCCCGCCCTCTCTCTGCCTTGTCCCATCTTCTCAGAGGGGGTGGTACTTTTTCAGTCTAAGTCCTTATTAGGACAATCTGTGCGTCATCCCTTTCCAAAAAGAATGCATTAGCGAATTTGGGAGGCGCCTCCCACTAGTCAGAAGTCAGTGATTAACAAAGGGACAAAGAAGGAACTCTGAACCTTGAATCACTTCATGGTTCATGGTAGACAGTGCGCACAGGGACGACAGCACATTACCAAACAACGTGTTCTCAGATGACTGGGACAGGGATCTCTGATAAGTTCATGTGCTCGGATCTCCCTCTCACCGGGAGTCAGGGGAGGCAGTGCTGCTAAACCGGTTTGGCGACTGGAGCTACCGGACTGCCGGTTTATAAATGCTTGCAGGCGTTTTAAAATGGTAACTTGGAGCAGCTTAGAAAACCAAACACCTCTATTTTCTATGCCCTTTAGTACCCCTTTATTTTCCCATCTGTCATAATAGGGCTAAAAGGTAAACAAGCCCAATCTCTTCTGAGGCCAGCAAAAGGCATTTCAACATGTGCCTAATATTCTCCCTTTTAAGTAACTAACTAGTAGATTAACTTCACCTCATTTCTAGAACAACTCAGTTGCTGTTTTCGGGAATAAAAAGCAGAGGAGTCGAGGAAGAGAAATTTTTTGCTACTGTATTTACCAGAAGCTAACAAATATAAAACTCCTGGCAGACACTTTTCTTTAATTATTTTAATTGTCGACCACCAAACACTTAATGAAGTCCTTATGTCTTGAACATCACTGTGACCGGTGCTATGGGGGGGACATACAGTCCACGTCCACAAGAGACTATGGGGATTCAACACGCACACATACACACGAACTGATTTGGAAACAAAAGAATTTACAAATCGACACTAAGTTTGTTGGTACAGAGATACACTGCAAAAGAACTGGAAGGAGAGAGATCAGTGTGGGGCAAAGCTGACCTTTAATGAAAACTGAAGGATGAGTAAAAAGCCCCGAACAGACTCATGGAGTAGAGGCTGTGGCTGCACTGATTAGACCAGGTGACAGACACTAATACGGAGAAAGGTGAAGTCTCTTAACCTATAGTCTCTCTTTGCCTTTAAGTGGCCTTACTAGAGACTGTGTGAGCTATGTTGCTGTTATCAGTACTGATTCCAACTAGAAATGGGAGACAACAGTACCATAAACTTTCTCTTTAAAAGAGGTTTTCCTTGTGTAGTTCTTTATATAATGCAAAAGGGAATGCCAAAACCTCATCCATTTACACTTGAAACAAATCACATGAATATAAAAAAACAATTCTAGTGACATGGACAAAAAATTGGCACTGAAGACTGCAATTTTATAAGAACTTTCCTTCACAAATTGATTCACACGTAATACTTATGCCACTATTTTTTTTAAAGGTGAAAAAAATCCTCTTATTTAGACAGGCTGCAATGACTGTGTGCTAATTTAAACAGCTCGGCTGTACAAGAAATGACTTGAGAAGTCCCCTTTTGAACATCCTCCAGGATCTGGATTCCATCACATGTGTCCTGTTCGGGCTTCAGACCTCTGCGTTTGGAACGGGGCTGAGCAGAAACTCGGCTTATAGTTCCCCTCAAATCCCTCTTGGACTCTAGGGTCAAGTAATTATTTAAAGAGAAAATTAAGAACCCATATCCGAATACTAAGAATGTTCTAATTTTTTGTTTTTGTTGTTGAAGGGAATGAGGGAGGCACCAGCAACAATCATTCTAGACTCCCTTCAAAATAATTTGAAAATATTAACGATTTGCCATTGGAAGTCCACTTTAGCTGACAATGTATGTCATTATATATTTACATGATATGCAACTTTCAAAGGAATTGTTCTGGGCTAATGCTGATATTAATTTTCCAAGGTGCTATGGTGTTACATGCTTTGGGGAGTTTTTGGTGGTGGTGTGGAAGCTGCAGTTTCTCATAAGAGACTAGGAAAATAGTTGAAAATACAGAAATTAAAAGTTTTTATAGCAACATATTAACACTAACACGAACAAATGCCACATGATCTGAATAAATCTAAAGAAGTTAATATATTTGAGATTTAGGTATTATACAAACAATTGTCAGATTTTCTTAATCTGTTTTATATGTTCATAAATTTTAGATTTTTATTTTCATTTCACTAGCTCTACAAACAATGGCTTAGGCTGGATGCCTCAGCTTATACAAAGCACTCTTATACTAGTTTTCTTTTCCTTTAAAAAAAAAGACTTTATTTATTTATTTTTAGACAGAGGAGAAAGGACGGAGAGAGGAGGAGAAATATCAGTGTATGGTTGCCTCTCGCATGCCCCTAACTGGGGGCCTGGCCTGCAACCCAGATTTGTGACTCTTGTAACACATGTGACAATTGTGACACATGTCACATCCGAGAACTTTGAGATGCATGTGACATGTGTGACACCGACACATAACACTTGTGGCAGGTGTGGCACATGTGGTATTTGTGGTACATTTCTGGCATGTGCCCCCACGTGCAAATTCTGCACGCCTGTCATTTCTGATGTGCGATATGCGTGTAATTTTCTGACATGTGCCACACATGCCATTTCCAACCACACACGGCATGCATGTCGCTTCTGGCATGCCTCATGCCGAGCACCATTTCTGACATGTGTGCTGCACATGTTAAATGTGTGTGCCCTGCATGTCATTCAGGGCATGAGTGCCACACATGCCATCTGTGACCTGTGCGATATTTGTGACACATGTGACATGTGCAACATATGCAAGTGTATGACATTTGTGACACATTAATACTGGTGACTCTGGTAAGACATGACACCTGCGACACCAGAAAACTTTTGAGATGCATGTGAAATGCGACATTTGTGACATTTTGACATGTGACATTTGTGACACGTGGAATGTGTGGGTTCTGACATTCGTGACATCTGCGACACAAGTGACATTTCTGACTCATGCAACACATTTGCAATATGTGCGGCACATGTTAGTTGGAGCACACTTCTGACATGTGCCCCACACGTCATTTCCAACATGTGCCCCACACGCGTCGTTTGACATGTGCAACACACACATTTTCTGACAGGCTCATGCACATTATCGATATGTGTGGCATGCATGTCGTCTCTGACATTTCCCACGTCACTCGTGTCATTTATGGCATGTGTGCCACACACATCATTAGGGATGTCCGCCACACGTCATTCGGGATGTGACACGTGTGACACATCTATGACACGCGACAATTGTGACGATGTGTGACATTTGCATCAGGTGACACTTGTGACTTGTAACAGGTGTGACAGTTGTGACACATGTGACATTTGAATACTTGGAGACGTGTGTGACGTGATTTGTCGTGTGAGATTTGTGACATGGGGAATGACATTTGTGACAAATCCGACATTTGTGAAATGACATCACTGTGACATTTGCGATTCATGCGACATAAGACACGTGTGACATGTGACATTTGGGACACGGTCCACATGTGCCCCCACACGTCATTTCCGACGTGTCAAATGCACGCCATTTGCGACACGAACCAGCGCACATCAGTTTTGACATGAGTGCTGCGCATGATAGTTCCAACACACGTCAGCGCACACCAGTTTTGACACGCGTGCTACGAATGTCGTTCCCAGGCATGTGCGACGCGCATGCCGTTCCCGGACATGAGCAACACACATGTATATTCTGCCACGCGTCACACACGTGTCATTTTTGACGTGTCCTGCGCACAGCATTCCCAACACGAGTCAACACACATCAGTTTTGGCATGTGCTGTGCATGTGCTGCTGCGCATGTGGTGCTACGGAAATGGCATGCGCACCGTGTGTGTCATTGCCATGTGCCGCACGCATGTTAGGCTTAACATGTGTGCCACTTGTGTCGTTACCGACATGTGGTTGGCGAATGTCTGCTGATATGTGCCCAGCACGTCATTTTCGACATGTGCGCCAACAAACACCATCTCTGACACGTGTGGCACCCATCATTCCCATAATGGGTCAGGGCGCATGTCACTTCCAACACGTGGCACGCACATCATTTCTGACATGCGTGCCACACATGTCATTTGGGGTTTGTCTGCCACACGTGTCATTTGGGACGTGCGGCATTTGTGACAGGTGTTATACTAGTGACGTGACACGTGTGACACATGACAATTGTGGCATGTGTGACAGTGACACATGCATTTGTAAGAGATGTGACACTTGTGATATTTGAGTACTTCGAGACGCATGCGACATGTGATATATAAACTAGGAGTATCACAAATACACAGAACTATTTTTTCAGTCAACTATTAGACTTAAATATGCTTAAACTAGCCTTCTAAAAGGCCACTTGCTCTATGTGAGAAAGCCAAAAATAAAGAAAAGAAATAGAAAAGAAACACAGAAATTGATCTCATCTGCTTTTCCTTACTGTAGACTTTCAACTCGGTGGGTAGAAAAAGCTTGTATCTTTTTTGTGTGTGTGGATAGTAATATCTTGATATTTATTTTCTTGGCACATACATTTTTCAGGTGATATAACTCTTTAAAAAGCAAACTTCTGACATATTATTCTAATAGCAATTTCTGAACATTTGTTACCAATTGTAATAAAGGAAAAAAACACGCCAAATCCTCAGATAATGCAAACAAAAAAGTAGGGGGAAAAGTAAAGGAAAAAACCCACAGATGTCCAAACTCATTCAGAGCTCAAAAGTAGTTTCGTGGGAACGATATTTTGCTGTGTTGTGCTAAGTATGTGTTAAAACAGAAACAAGACAAACTTCTTGGCAAAATTCTGTCAAGGGCCCTGACCAATATGCAAACAAAATCTATTATTTTTTCATAGTTTTTAATACATATATGACTCTGCTTCTGGAAGTCACTTATCTGGTAAGAAATCTGTCTTTTAAATTCTGCCCATATCAGTCCATTACAAAGGTGTGCATTACTCTCTGCACCCACAAAAGCCAGAAAACCTTCCAGAGGAAGTACCACGACCGACGGAAGTGCATGGAGAGTAGGGGGTGTGATTACACCAGGTTCTCACAGGCTTAAATTTTCATTTGTTGGTTAGTCCAGGGTACACACCCATTCCAAAAATTCATCAGTCATTATTGCTCCTGTTTCAACGCACTCCTTCCAAATTGTGTAACTGCAAAACTGGTTCACCAGATACAAGAAATACACCATATGACTCACTCCTTCCCATTATAGAGATAGTCATCAAACTAGGGCTTGCTATTAGAAGACCTGAAATTTTCCTGTTCATGATTCTGCTTGGACTTTTCCAGCCAGGTGTGTTGTTTTTTGTTACTATGTGCCGACATACAGCTGCGGCACAGTGCTTAATAACATACAAATAACATGAACTTAAAAAATGGATTTGTCTTACTGTTTAATTTAGCCCTATTTACACTGGGCCTATATAAAAATTAAGCAGTTCAAATGCCTAAGGGAGTTAAATGGGTCTTAATAAAGTAAATTTTTATTTAATATGGGCTTTGTTCCTTTCTTAACCACTTTTTTGAGGATCTTAGCATTAATGTGATCATGTAAGTTACACTGGCTTTCCAGAAAACATAGTCTGACACAGGGTTCTTAGTAAGGATATAGGGTAATGAACCTTTATCTTTCTTTGAAGAAAGTAAGGACAAATGTTTTTTTACCTTTCTTTCACTGTTTGTGAAGTACTTTGAGGCTGATTTATTTAACATACCTCTGATGATTAATCGTATGGACACATAGGGTGTGATTACTTAAATTGTTGAAAACTTATAAATATGAGGCAATGCTTTTAGAATAAGATTCAAGTCAGGAGTAGTATAAAAAGGAAGGGAAAGGAAGGATTTAATTCTGTAGCTGCTATGATTCAGAAAGCATAAGGGATCTTTTGAAATAAACCTTTCGAGGTAAACTACCAATGATTTTTATTTATTTATTGTTTTAGAGAGAGGGGAAGGGAGAAAGGGGGAGAGAAACACAGCTGTGTGAGAGAAACATCCATCACTTGCCTCTCACATGCCCCCAACCAGGGACCTGGCGGGCAACCCAGGCACATACCCTGACCCTGCATTGAACTAGCAACCTTTTGGTTTGTTGGCCAGTGCCCAACCCACCAAGCCACACGAGCCAGAGCTCTACCAACGATTTGTTTTTAAAGTTTAATGATTTTAGAGAGAGAGAGAAGCACTGACTTGTTCCACTCATGTATTCATTGGTTCTTTTTTTTGTTTTGTGTTTAATTTATGTTTTTATTGTACTTTTTCCATTACTATTTATCTCCCCTATATACTCCTCCACCTCTGCAATCACCACACCGCTTTGGCTGTTTCTTGTGTGTGCCCTGACCAGGGATCAAATCCACAACCTTGGAGTATCAGGACGATGCTTTAACCAGCTGAATTGAGTTATAGGCCACAGCTATGACCAGTACTTTTGATAGTGGCTTTTAAGGGCAGAGGTCTAAAAACACTTCTTTTTTTTAATCCTCACCCGAGGACATGGACTCTAGAGAAAAGAGAAGGGATGGAAAGAGAGAGGGATAGAAACATCGATGCTCAAGAGATACATCGATCAGCTGCCTCTTACACACGCTATGACGGGAGACTAAACCTGTAACCTAGGCATGTGCCCTGATGGGAATGAACTGCGACCTTTCGATTTAGGGGGTAATACTCTAACCAACTAAGCTACACCAGCCAGGGCTCAAAACATTTTTGACGTATGTATATAATACCTATGCAAACAGTAAAATGCACAAAGACACATTTAAAAGGATAAAATAAAGATAAAATTTTTAAAAATTATTACTTTAAAAACATTTTTATTGAATTTATTGGGGTGACATTGGTTAATAACATTATATAGGTTTCCGGTGTAGAATTCTATAATACATCATCTATCTACTGCATTGTGTGTTCACCACACCAAGTCAAGTCTCCATCCATCACCATTTATCCCTGTTTTCTAAAAATTACTTTAAAGTATTGCTACCTACGATGGCTTTCATGCTGTCATTAGTGACTAGTATTTCAAGGCATATTATACACTCGTCCTGTATTAAGATTGATAATTTCTAAATATTTTGGCTGATTTCTACATACATATACTAGGAAGAGGTGAAATACCAATGCTGCAACTTCTTTTCAGCTGTTTCTTGTGAGTGCATTATTTGTATTATCTTCTTCTACTGTTTCTTTATAGAAAACTCTTTAATCCACTTGTTTGTCTGTGAGGGTTAGTTTAGTTAAAACTAGGAATCATAAGCTATAAATCTGATTAATGAAGAGAGAAGGAATAAAATAAATTGCAATACGCTTACTGTAAGCGCCCTTTGTATGGTGGGACCCACACTGGTCCCCTTGCCTATTTGTAATCCATGGCAGATGACCTTCTGCCAGGTGGACTGAAGGAATGCTCATCAGACTGATGGGAAGCTATATTCTCCATGTATGCACAGCCAAATAAATTTTATATATGTGTGCTACCAGAATAATGTTACATATGTTACAAAAATACACAAAAATAACAAAGATTAAAATAAATATAAATAAAGCTCTATAATTTTAGTTCCACTCAGATAGTGAAGACCACTGGTTTAGACCATGAAGCTCAACTGCAAGGGTTACAAATATTATACCTTGTTTGAAAAAGGTAAAAAATATCTTAAGGCTTGGTCAGCAGACCAATTCATTGCATGGTTGCTAGGTAATATATCAGAGGAAGAATATATATATTTCTACGAAGATGTAGGCTGGCATTCTCTTTTTTGCCCATCCTTCTAATAGGCCACTGTGAAGATGGCCTTTTAAGAATGTGGAAAGCCGAACCTCAAGGGATTGAAACCCTGTGCCCATAGTTAAAGCTTATGTTTCAAATGAGCATCAGGATCTTTAGAATTTTCTTGACTGAGTGAGGATTACTGCATGTAAATCAATACATTGAATTTATCCTCTGCCTCCAGAGAAATGTACCAACTGAGATTTGGCCCAGGAGCACAGGAATAGAGCCCTAAAGAGAAAATGGTCCTCTTCTAGACTGAAGCCAGCAGGTTCTTCTGCTAAAGGGATCAAATTGTACTAGTATGATACTACTTGTGGTACTACTAGCATAGATTTTCAGGGATGAAATAAAAGATTCTCCATATCCCACTCCTACTACATCTTTTGTACAAAAGAGGCCAGGGCAGTGTGATAGAAGTTCAGTACCAAGATGGACCAGAACTCTTCTTTCATGATAACAGTCTTAGAAATAATTCTTTGTTTTCAGAAATGTTACATTTTAGTCAAACATTATAGAGTTAAAATTTCCTCCCACCTCCAAGGCAGTAATCTAAACAGGCTTAACGGTTAGTATTTTAATGAGCTGTCATTTCCTGTCTGATAAAGATTCTCACACTATTTAACCGCCAGTTCCCCTGGGGCCCGCCCAGTACTAGAGT
The DNA here is from genome assembly GCA_004026545.1 of Mormoops blainvillei. Lineage (NCBI taxonomy): Eukaryota > Metazoa > Chordata > Mammalia > Chiroptera > Mormoopidae > Mormoops > Mormoops blainvillei. The sequence goes on along the minus strand of PVJD01000383.1, from coordinate 12,506 downwards.
TCTGTTCACGGTGACTCAGAATGGATCTCAGGCTCCTGGCCTGATTCAATGATGACAGGCTGCCCTCCAAATGAGACTGTCTTTCCTCCTAAGGTAGAATGCTCTGGAGAAGAGGGAGTTTATCATGCAATCTTTCTGAAGAAGCCGAAGGCCAACATGCTGTCTTCAGAGATTACAGAAAGAAAAGAGAAAGAAAGAAACAATTTGGTATCTAATTAACCCAAGAATATGACAAGGAAATGAACTGGTGCTAACTGCGAATCAACTTATGTTTAACCTTAAACGAGACCCTGTAATCCTGTGTGACTTGAATGAAAGTGTTATTAATTTTCCCATTGCATTGAATGGAGAATAAGAATCTTTGAAGCTGATATTATGAGAAAAATATTCTGCTTGCATTTGGATCTGAAGTGTGGTAGCCCACCCAAACCAAGTTCCTTTACATCTCAGGATCTGGGGAGAGTACCACGATAAAATAAATTCAGAATAAAAATTATGCAACACATAAACAATCTAAGGTTTTGCCATTTATACAAGTTTGGGTTGACGGTCTCTGGCACCATTTAAAATACACTGTGATTCAACCGCAGGATTTGGAATTAAAATATCTTACATTTCATTCACATCTGTGCCCCTTTCAAATTATTAAAACCTCTTTTGTACTCAAGTTGGTCCATTGTGTACTAAATCGTATTATAAACACATGACACCTTCCCTTTCTTAGCAGCTGTGTAGAAGGAAGACAACTGCATTATCTAGAAACATGAAGTACACTGTTGTTACTGCCTCACAACATATTTCTATTACAGGCACCTTTCAAAAAAACAGAATTTGTAATTGTCCTTGCTTTTGAACATTTGAAATTGCTTTCTGTAAGAGTCAGAGTGAAGGTAAGACCTCCTTATAATTAGCAGCTATTCTTTGAAATATGTTATCATTAAAGGGAAGCTTTTGAAAACAAAACCTCATTTCAGAATTTAGTCTTGAGCAGTAGGAGACAAGCACACATTTATGCTAATGACTGAGGCCAGTGCTAAAGGAGTGGTCTGTAAGAACCAAGCAGAAGTGACTGGTTCTGCCAAAACAAAACCTGTTAAAAATCAACTGATTTCAGCTCTTGAAAATGACAGACTGGCAGAAGATTTATGTGCTGACAAGTCAATCTGCAGCTGGCTTGAAGACGCAGTGAACAGTAAGAATAAAATCAGCAACAGGGACCCATAGACCTAAAGGTCAAGAATAAAGACTAGTTTGCAGAATTTTAAATTTAAGGTGACATGGCATGGAAGCTTACTGGCTTTTAGATCATTCAAAGTGGTGTGATGAAGAGTGGGTAAAAAAAAGTAAGAGTACTGACTGGAATTCAGTGTTATCTAAGAACAATCCAATTATTCCAACCATTACAGAAAATCACTTAATGAAGTAGATAAGAAACAAAGTCATGATTTCTGCCATCAAAGAACTTACTGTATTTTGCCATGTATTACGCATTCCCGCATATAATGTGCATCCACATTTTTGGGTTAAACTTTCAGGAAAAAATCTTTTGTCTTAATTTTTTAATTCAATTTTTTTGTTTGTTTATACTTAGAAACAAAACCGATTATCATACTCCAGGGTATTATTTTGCATACAGGTATCGTTATCGCTTTCTTGAGCCACACTCTTAACTCATAAAGCATACATTAATTAATTAAGAACATTTATGTAGATACAGAATTAGTGGTGCCCAGGTATAATGCTCATCCTTATTATCCCCTCAAAAATTTGGGCAAAAAAAGGGCACATTATACATGACAAAACACAGTAAACTAGTAGGGTGGTGAAAGAAAAAGATACATGTAAACCTACAGTACAAAAACCACTAGGTTTCTCAAAGTAAAACTGGTAGTAACTACTTTCGGCTGCGCCCAGTGCATGTGCTTGCGAATGAGAGCAGAGTGGGCAGAAAGAGCTCCCTATGGCTGACTCCCTGTGAGGTCCACGAAGCAGCCATTTGAGCCTGGCGCCCCTGTCCCGGTTTTCAGCTTCACAGATTACCTCGTGTCGTCTCCACTGCTCCTGCAGAGTCCCCTTCTCTGCCTCTGGGACAGTGGGTGCTCACTAAGTGCTGATTTCCAGCTCATATCCTTTTATTCAGTTCTATTTTCTAGCTCTAGCTTACTAGTCTTCCCCTCAGCCTAAAAGACAAAGAAGTCTCGCCTAATAATGAATGAATTCATCAAGCCAACAAGGATTCACAGAACACTTAAAATGTGTCAGGCATGACCCTGGCCTGCCTTTTCCTTTACCCAACAATTCTATGCAAGACAATGTAACTGAGCTTTAGTTTCCATCGTTCCACAGAAATGTTCTAACTATGGTTAATGGTAACCTCCTAATATTGAGTTGGCCAGAAAGTTCATTTGTTTTTTTCTGTGAAATGGTTCTAGTAGCACTTAGCTGCCTTTAACTTCATTTGAAACAATTCTGTTAGATTGCACTGTGACAGCTGTCATGTCAACATGTACTTAAAAAAAACTTACCAAAATTGGTGAATTTTGGGGTAGCCACTAAAATATTGATGATGGAAGGAAATATGCAACATTTTTGGCATATTATGCTTTATTTTTTCTTTTCTTTTACTTATTCATTTTTAGAGAGAGGGGATAGGTGGAGAGAGAGAGGGAGAGAAACATCGATTGGTTGTCTCTTGCGAGCCTCCAACTGGAGACCTGGCCCATAATCCAGGCATGTGCCCTGACCAGGAATTGAACCAGCAACCTCTCAGTCTGCAGGCCGGCACTCAAGCCATTGAGCCACACCAGCCAGGGCACTTTATTATTTCAAGAAGGTAAAAACTCAACTGCAACAGAAAAAAAGATTTGTGTGGTATATGGAGAAGGTGCTGTGACTGACTGAATGTGTCAAAAGCGGGTTGTGAAGTTTTGTGCTGGAGGTTTCTCACTGGACAATGCTCCACGATAGGGTAGACCAGTTGAAGTTGGTAAGTCATCAAATCAAGACACTAATTGAGAACAATCAATATTATACCACACGGGAGAGAGCCGACATACTCGAAATGTCCAAATCAATAAAGGTATTGGTGAAAATTAAAAACGTGCCTTTATTTTATAGAAAAACTAAACAGTTTTTGGCCAATCCAATACAATGTCAGTTTCTCACATTAACAGTCGAACTCCAGAATGCCTCCAACCTTTAACTATGCTGCCTCCCAATATCAGTAACAAAAAAATAGAAGAGTTAACACTCAGAAAAGAAGATAAATTACATGAAGAGGACACGAAAAGAAAAGAATTTTCTACAAAATAAAACAAAACAAAATTCAACTGAGTAAATTTTAAAGATCTTATTGGCTTTTTTCTAAAATTTATGGGTTAGACAGCATCCCATCTAGCAGATAGAAAGGAGCTCTGGTTCTGGCCAGGTGGCTCAGTTGGTTGGAGCATCATCTCATACGCCAAAAAGTTGTGGGTTTGATTCCCAGTCCGGGAACATACCTAGGTTTCAGGTTCAATCCCCATTGGGGAACATACAAGAGGCAACTGATCGATGCTTCTCTCTCACATCGATATCTCTCTCTGTCTCTCTTTGTCTCCCCCTTCCTCTCTCTCTAAAATCAATAAACATATCCTCGAATGAGGATAAAAAAAAAAAAGAAAGGAGCTCTGAAGAGCTGTAGAAAATGAAAGAAGTCTTTTATAGGCAGAGGGAGGACAGAACAAGGAAATTACTAGGCAAAGAGTGGACAGTTTCAGGGAAGGTCACCTTCCTTTGAGAGATAGCAGGGGTCCATCAGGTAGGTTACCTTTCTAGTGCTGACCAGGCAATTACAGATTGACTGGTTTAAGATTCCACTCCTGCGAGAGGTTGAAACTGTAATTAAGTTAGGTATTAATCTCAGTTTGGTATCGTGGACTTCACACATGTGACTCCATTTTAGGTCTGTTGTCTCTTTTTTAACACTACCTGAATTACAGGAGATTATGGTAAAATCAGTGTATGACTGAATCTCAGCAGCTGTGGTCTTAAAACCTATGTATCCTTTTTCAGTTAATACAAATATTTGTGTTCCGCACTCCCATACTTTTCCTGATTATTTTACAATGCTCAAAGTCAAAGACAATGAAGTACACGAACCATTTTATATTTTAAAATGAAAGGACAGATTTTCTTTCTGTAGAAGAAAAAGTCCAGGCCACCACAGCTCACTTCTGACCACTTGTTACAGAGTGAGGAACAAGAAACAGTATTAAGATTCAAACATTAATTACTCACTGGTTAAAATGATCTGTTGCCACAGGCAAGTCTGACTCTGAGGTCAAACATTAAGTTAACTCAGAAATAGGAGACAGCAAAGAGGAGCTTGGAACATTCTGTATCTGGTAAAAAGTCCCTGCTCTAGCCAGCCCTATCCCCCCAAGTTCAATGACTGAGTTACGGAAACTTTCTTGTGTGGTAAAACTGGAGACTTTGTCTTCTAATAAGACCCTGGCAACCTGACAATGAGCCAATGTGCTGCATATGGTTTGTTATGGGTCATACGCTTAATGTTATTTTCTGGAAATTCTCATCTCTCTTTGGTGAGAATACTGAACATGTCATGACTTTAAAGTTAGACGTGGTTCTCTTTTAAGAAACATGTCAAGGTCTTTCTCACTGGAGAAAGTCTAAGATTAAATAAAAATCCGTTTAAATCTTAAATTAAAAAAAGACAGCAATAAATATAATGCCTTTGAAGCTCTAAAGCACCCTGGTTCTTGGTCCTGTCCCTTGACTTATTTCAACTCAGGATACTAAAGAGTGAAAAACTCCATTACATGCCTAATCTGTTTGCAGAACCTTCCTTCTGTCCTCCTGCCAAAATACCATAAACCAAAAAGCTTTTTCTCAAGGCTATTATTTGTATTCTAACTTCTTTCAGAATATCTGATTCACTGCATCTGTTCAGATTTCCATGTATCAGTCACAAGCCCTTTGATTTAGAGACAGATAACAGGGATGCCTTTCCCTGAACCTAATGACACCGGCGAATACTGTCCAGAACTATCTAAGAAATAAATCAACTAATTATTATTTCCAAAGAGAACCATTTACTTTTAAAATTACAGTAAAATTTGGAACTTCAAATGCAAAAAAGAAGCTGCAAACTGTTATTCTGCAGAGCATCTGAGATCTTGCTCCCCAGCATATGCCGCCAGTTTGGTTCAAATACAGTCTTATAAAAAATTTTTAAAAATAAAATAAAATTACAGTATATTTTGAAGGGAGGGCTTACACTGTCTCTGGGACCTTAGGACTATCGTACAAAGACACACTGTACTAAAAATACCAGAGGCCAAAAGCATACTTAGATATTCATGTTTCGCAGGGCCACTCCAGAGTTACATTGAGGATAGCAGTCCCTCGGGGACAGGATGCTTCCTCAGTCATCAGTGTAGCATTCCAACCTGTATGAAATTAATACTAAACCTCACCATTGCACATGTAACTGGCAGCACCAGCTCTCTGCCTGCCGCCTGGGGGGAGGGGAGTAGCCTGGACTGGCAGGCCACAAGCACGCCAGCACTGAGATTTTGCTCAATTTTGGTCCTAGACAAAACTATCTTATCAAAACTAAGAGTTATCTTGCTTTTACATCCAATCTCTCTCTTATTTACCTTATCCTTCTTCTGTATTGTCCCTTTCATCACACCCTTAGGCTCTTTACTATGTGCTCAGCTATCTTACACTAAGAAATGCTCATATTTGTTCAAAACAGCAAAAAACATGAAAACATTCAAAATGTCTATCAGTGGGAGAGTGAATGAATAATTACCCAATGGAATATATAGTGGTCAAAATAAATAATTTTCAGTAGCACACAATAATATTAGCAGTATAATAAATGAAAAGTCCCAAAAGACTACATATTGTATGAATGCCTTTTTATGAATTAAAAAATAAACACCTAGAATAAAAAATCATATGTGAGTTATTTTTAACCACTCACAGCCTACCTCCTTATCATCAGAGGGGGATGGATACTCATCATACACAGCTGCAGTGAGAAGTGAACAGTCGTATTAACTGTATGTACACGTAGGATGCACAATATGTTCAAAAAAACCGTATCCTCAAGAATTATTTATATAATCTTTGATAAAAAAATGATTAAAGGCATTTTATGGATCAGGGAAGAAGACAGAGAAGTGGGTACTTTCTTTAAGGAGAAGTAGGCCTCCCCTCAATCTTCCCTGAGAACACACAAAATAGTCACCTAGTAGTTTACCTTTCTGTCCCGTCAGTAGAAATTTTTGAAAATGAGACTTTGATAACACAAATAACATAAAGCTTAAGAGGAAAGGCATTTTAAAAACCCACATGCTTTGGAACATTGTCACTTATATAAATATGCCTCAATTAACCTATATGACATTTTGATATAGGACATTTCACATTTTGATTGGAAGTTGAAAAGGGTATCAGAAGTCTCCTAAACTGGAAAAAGAAATGCTACTCAAAAGAATGCTAGTCAACTCATGTTGTTTGAAAGAACTGGGAACATGAAATGAGATAAGTGTGGCAGAGTTCATATTTAAACCTGGATTTGTTTTGTCCAAAGCCTGTGTGCTCTGCATCATCTTCTACTCTATAGTTGTCCTTACTCTTGAGATTGATTTTTCATTCTTCCTTGCCTTAGTATCTCATAATTTTATTTTAAATTTGAACTGTTGCTGACTTTTTTCCTAGTCTTTTGATTTATTTTTCCTCTGCCATGGCCATTCATCACTCCCTTCATTGTAGGCATGCACATACTTTTAAATATCCTTCAACAGGCTGTGTTCCAATCGTTGTTGGTTTTATCTGATGATGTGCTATACCATTTAGAGTTTTAACAGTATAAAGAGGGAAGACTAATAATCAAAGGTAATGCTTCTCTGGCAAGCAACTGGCAGCATTTTGAGTTCAGCTCATCAATGGATCTAAGGAATCAATTTGACTATCTTCTTTCCCTTTTCTTTCTTTTTTTTTTTTTTAAAAGATTTTATTTATTTTATTCTTAGGCAGAGGGGAAGGGAGGGAGAAAGACGGGGAGAGAAACATCAATGTGTGGTTGCCTCTCACACACCCCCTACTGGGGACCTGGCCCGCAACCCAGGCATGTGTCCTGCCTGGGGAATTGAACTGGTGCCCCTTTGGTTCTCAGGCCAATGCTCAATCCACTGAGCTACACCAGCCAAGGCTCTTTGCCTTTTCTGAAATAAACTGCTAAGCTACTTATTGTGATATAAAATAATCTTAGGTCTAATAAAAATTCTTTCCTGGTGTTTAACTTAATTATCAGTCTAGGTTTAGTAAGTCTATTTATTAATTATCATTTGAACACATTATTTATTCTATTTAATATATTGTCTAGAAAAGAAGTTGATGAGGTAATTTCTGTAGACAGTACTGGGGAAAAGATGAAGCTATCAGGACATACCAAAAACATCTGCCTCCTGAAAAGTTTTTAAAATATGACACCACCCATCTAGTTAAATAAAAATCAGTAGGTCATGAGTATCTTAGAACAACTCTATGTGAAACCATCTTTAAGATGAAAGGATCACTGGAGTTTTTTTGGGGGGCTATGCTGGAGGAGATGGTAAAGGGAAGGAAATTCTGACTGTGAAAAACAGAAGAAGAAATTCTGACTTTAAAATGATGGTTTAAGCTTAAAGACACTTTTATTTCTATTTACTATAGATAATATAACTTCTTAGAAACTCAAAAGGCTAGAGAAACAGAAAAACCTGAGCTATACATATTATTTGCTAATTTCTGTTGGTCAGATCTTTAAATTTAGACACTATGTGTTCATTTATTCCCCAGATATTTATCTAGCACCTGCTTTGTGTCAATCAAGATGCCGAGTGCTATGGATATAACAGTGAGTAAAAACAGGCATGACCTCTGACACTAAGAAGCTTATAGGTTTGTGGCAGAAGGACAATAATCAGGTGCTCTCAAACATAAATGTAGAAAGACAACTGTCAGTACATGTAGCACATGCTGCTATGAACAGAGGTCCCTAGGAAAGAAGGTGTTTGACCGCGTCAGAGAAGGTGCTTTGTGAGTGTAACAGCTGAAATCTAAAGGACATTCTCTAGACCAGGGGTCTTCAGTGAACTGGTGGTGGTAGTGATGGTATACTTGCCATGGGACATTTGGTAATGTCTGGGGACATTTTTGATTGTCACAATGGGGAGATACCACTGGCACCTACTGAGTAGAGAATAAGTATGCAGCTAAATATCTTAAAATGCACAGCAAAGTCCCCCACAACAAAAAATTATCTGGCTTAAAATGTCAATAGTGCTAAGGTTGAGAAATCCTGAACTAGGCAAAGAGAAAAACCATGAGTCAAGACGGTGGTGGGAGACTCAAGCAGAGAAAACAACAGGCACTAGGTCATTCAAGGCTTTACAGACCATGTTAAGGAGTTTCAGCATTACTTAAGAATAAAGGGGAAAAAAGTAAAGAGTTTCAAGAAGAGCAGGAGCTGGGGGATGAGGATAGTGGTGGCAATTTGCTCAGGGTAAGATTTTTTTAAAGTTACTAACTGCAGTATGACGAACAGATTGGATGGGAATGAAACTGGGTGTGGGCCGATGAGATAGGTAGCTAACCAATCTAACTTTTTAAACTCCACAGGCTAGGGAAACAAAAGGTGATGGTGGTGAGGATGTAAAAGTAGCCAAGAAACTCTTCTATAAATATGCAGTATGGGAAAAGGAGAAAGAAACAATGGAGAGTGCTGTGAGCACATCACTCCTACAACATGGGTGTTTTGGGGCAGAGAGCTAAGTACACCGGTACGTCCTTCAGAATTCTCTCAAGGAGGAACGGTGATCTCTAACAAGTGCCTTCTCTGTATTTAAAACTAAGGGACAAGAGTATTCCTTCTTTCTTTTTGAATGAGACACATGGTTACTTACCATTTTATTTGTAAGGATTCAAACAACAAAAACTGGAGTAACTAAATTTTAAAGTACAATCTATAACCCACATTCATAACCAGATGCTTAGGAAGCGATAAAACCAGTGACTGGTTCCACTGAGTGTATTCTCAAGAATGCGATTTTCCTCAATTATTACATTAAAAACTAAATAGAAAATATTAAATACTATTTTATTATAAAACATATCATATAAAGAAAAGAAAATGTGATGTACAATGTATGGTTTAAAGAAAAATAAAACCAATACTCATGAACTCACGTCTCAGTGGCAATTTTTTTAAATAGTAAAAATTTTCATAAATGTTTTGTTTCATAAATGGCTTTTAAGATATAAATTTATGTTAAAACTACATAAAGGACACTCAATGTAACACTTTTCCACCACTGCTCAGTAAAACTATTAAATGAAAGAAAGTCTCTCTGCTGTAAACACTGAGTAAACAATTCATATATTTAAAAGTTTCATTTAAAATCTGACAGTATTCACATTCCAGCTGACAAGTAACTTGATCAAGTAAAATAAGTCCTTTTTTTACTGTTTTATCAAAGTCAACTCCACAAATTTGTAACAGTATCATTTAAAGCATAGGTTAAAACTGGTCTTACTTCTATACACACAAAAATAAAAGCTTTGGATAGAAGCCTTTTAAAATGCCCTGATTCTTCTCTAGTGACTGACATATTTTGGCAATATTATACCACCATATCATGTATTATATAATGAAATGTTAATATTTTATGTCAGGTTTGTATTTAAATTAAATGTAACCACGTATCTTGCTAAAAGACATATAGCATTGTACTAAAGCATTATGAGACACTAGTGACACGTCTTTAAATAAACAGAATTTCTTATATCTTTGGAGAGGCAACAGTCTCAAACTCCAAAGCTTCTTTTAAATCAAGAATTGTATGACTTGATACATGTCTGGTTTAAAATGAAACAAAGATAATCTGAGCTTCGTCCTTTTCAGCTACAGTTCAAGAAAGTCTTCTTCAATTTAAGTAATAACAGGGCAAAAGATATTTCCTCAAAAAATGAAGAGCTATCACAATTCTATCCCAATTAAGTCTTTTATACATTTCCTCCCATTCAAACAGTGACATTAATATTAGTCCTTAAAGAATTACTCACCCAATGAAAGCCACCATCTGTTCCACTATGTGTTTGCTGAACGTTATGATAACAAAGATTTTCTGCAAAGAAAACACCAGTTTTAATATGGAAATAATCACTTAATATTAATAAAACATTAAAATATTTCTCATATTAAAAACACCAATATAAATTCACAATTTTGATAAGTCTAAAAAGGTGAGGTGCTGCCTTTAATTGCAATACAAAAAAAAATTTTTTTTTAAGATTTTATTTATTTTACTTTTAGACGGGGGGGCGGGGGTAAAGGAGGGAGAAAGAGAGGGAGAGAAACATCAACGCTCCTCCTACTGGGGACCTGGCCTGCAACCCAGGCATATGCCCTCACTGGGAATCGAACCAACAACCCTTTGGTACACAGGCTGGTGCTCAATCCACTGAGTCACACCAGCCAGGGCGAATTCAGAAAATTCTTTATAAAAAACATAAGAAACACAATTTGCTACCTACTTTGTATTTTAAAAGTGTTTTTCCTTAAGCACAGTTCTAGTCTTATTAGGATACATGACCAAGTCAGAGGGGAAAATATGAGTCATGAAACCAAAGACTGGGTGGACATTCCACATGTTTTATGTATCTCAGAATAGTGAATACAACTGAAGTCACGGGTTCCCATACAGCCCCCACCACTAAAATTAAAGCTGATCAGACTGATGACAGAAGTCTAGACTAAATCTAATCCAGAGGATCTTGGAAGGGCTGTACATCCTTAATGGGAACTTTTTACAGAAGGAAGTATCATGAAAGTTCCATTCTCAGATCCTGAAGGGCTAGGATATAAACACAGGCACATCAGCAGATTACTGAGGATCTTTATCAGACCTAAGTCAATTTCACTTTGGTGTTATTGAGGTAGTCCCATTAATTAAAGATGTTGATACCTTGCCTTACTTATAAGTAAAGGTGCCTTGAATGGCCAATGGCTAGTAAATGTTCTCAACTCAATTCAATAAATGTTACAGAAAGTACTTACTATGGATAATATAAGGTATTATCAAGAGTTTTCAGGGAACACAAAAATGAGAATGCTTTTTCAATGGTGTGAAGGTATTCACAAATTTTTCCATACATAGTAGAAAGATGCTAAGTGCTGTGTGTGTACGTGTGTGTATAAAAACTGTAAATGCCATTCATGGTGAAAGCATGTGATACAGAAGTTCAGAGAAAGGAAAGGTCACATAAGCACACTTAGACTTAAGAAGGTGATATTAAAGTTGAATGTTAAAAGGACTGAAAGGTGGAGGCATAGGGAAACACAGTTCACCTCCTCGTGCAACTACATCAAGATTACAACTACACTAGAACAACCATCACTCAGAACCATCAGAAATCAAGATGAATGGAAGTCAGAAAACTGGAATTAAAGAAACTACATCCATCCAGGCTGGCAGGAGGGACAGAGACGTGGAACAGGCTGGTCCCTCGCCCACATGTGGTGGATAAAAATTCAGGGGGGATACCTCAGGATGGAGGAGTCCCAGCCCCACACCAGGCCCCCCAGCCCAGGGTTTCAGTGCCAGGAAGATAAGTCCCCACAACCTTTGGTTGCAGAAACCATCAGGGACTGAGATGGCAGAAGAAACTTCTGGAGTCCCAATAAACGGACTTACTCAGAATCACTCTCTCTGAGCTCCAGCACTGAGGCAGCGACTTGAAAGGCACTGCTCACAGAAAGGGAGGAACTGAGGTGTTTGGCAACAGGGTGAGAGATGGGGGACAGCCTTCTCCCAGACAGAAAAGCAGGTAGAGACCACTGTCCCTTTTCTGAACCCTCACCCACACAGCCACAAAGCTGGCACGCTGGTGCCATATCTGAGACTCTGTCAACTGGGCTAACACTGTTTGCCAGCCCTGGAGATCCCCTGAGGCTCTGTCCCATCCACCTTACGTGCCCACCCAAACTATTAACAGTACTTTTCCAAATGAATGGTTGGTCTTGGTACATGCTTCACAACTTCCTAAATCCTCTCAAACAAGGAACAGCTGGCCTCAGGGAGCTCCCAGCCTCTGTACCTCCTGCTAAGTGGCCCCAGGCCTGGCACTAGCAGCAGCCAGCCTAGGCCCACAGCTTGGCTTCGCCGGGGAATCTCCAAGCCCAGCACAGGTAATAGCCACCTCAGGCTGCTTTACAGCTCAGAATCTAAGAGCAGATAAAGAACTTCCCAGACGCAAAAAAACTAAAGGAATTCATCATCACCAAACCATTATTATATGAAATATTAAAGGGACTTATTTAAGGAAAAGATCAAACTATGAACAATAAAATGGCAAAAAATACAAATCCATCAACAATTGAATCTAAAAAACAAACTCAGCGAACACGAAGAACAGAGACAGAATCATGGAAACAAAGAGGGTTTTGATGG